>JBAIZL010000004.1:11697902-11762902 GCA_036971475.1 Prosapia bicincta
TATATTCTCCACCTCAAAGGGCAGAAGGCGCTTTATTAAAATTAATTAAAACCCGCCGGGCTTGGGCTTTGTCACCCCGAAATAAAAAAGTGCAAATTTCAACAGTTTGCTTCACGGATTACCGCTACGTGTTCCTTGCACCCTCCTAATTACTGTACTAAACACTGGCATTGTTCCCATAGCAACCATTGTGTCCACTTTTCCCTGTATTTTTATATTTCTTCGTAGAATAGTTCCTTTATTTTTAAAAGTGTTAAGATATTTTTAACAAACAACTAGTGATTTTAAAATTATATAATCGCAATATCAAATTGCATAGCATTCGAAATACGGAAGTGTTAAATTCTTAACTAAACCTAAGTTACAATAAAATTATTAGGATGTCCCCACTATGGATACATTTTCCTGAATGCGACACTATATGTGTAATTTAAATATTTTTTTTAAATAATCTATGAAATATATATTATATATATATATATATATATATATATATATATATATTTTAAAACAACACAGGTTATTCAAATACAAGGTTTTATATCCTTTTGGATATAAAATAATAAATATTCTTGTATTTGAATAACCTGTGTTGTTTTAAATTATTTAACAAGAAAACGTATTTTATATTTATATAAAATTAACATTACAGGGTTATATAAAAAGTGTTGTGCAATCAATGTAAGTGTTATAATTGTAGGTTAGACTTGAGACTTGATTATTAATTCAAAAATAATTTTTAAACAACATATTTAATATTTAACATACTGATTAATTGATTAAATATCTAGAATTGTGTGTATTATTACATATATTTGAAAAAGATATTATAAACAACTCAAAATATATAATTTTTATCATTTCTAAAGTAATTATACTGAACATTTTCATCTTTACAAGTTGATACTGGATCAAACAAATATTTTATAATATACAACTAGAAGCAAATATTTACAATATAATACAGCCTATTCTATACTAATATATTTTAAAATGATTTCTATTAATAATTGTAATGTTGCCTTAACAAAAGACATTAATTTATTTGAAAAACGTAAAATTCAACTAATGAATACTAACTGTAATATATACTTTAATAAACAATGTATTATAAATAATATAATTCCCAAATACGCAAAAATTACAATAAAAAACAAAAATAATATAGCTCAAAAAACATGTAAACAAGCTGAAAAATTATGGGTTAAGAATGAAATTAAAAACCTATATCAAAAGAAAAATACTTTAACAATTGAAATATATAAGCTACATATAAAATTAGCTTCTATTATGCATAACATAAAATGGGAAGAAAAATATAATAAAATCAATTTATTTATAAATAAAATTAGAAATATAAAAATAAATAGAATAAACAAAAAACTTAAAAATTTGAAGTTAGAAAAACAAATAAAAGATGTACCTGAAATTAAATATCATAATTTTCACCCTAATGTAGTTAATCTATCAAATACTGGATTTAATAATAATGAAATAAAACTGCTTGAAAACAATAAAACCAATATAAAAACAGACATAAATAATAATATTAATAATATTATAGTAGATACAGAACTAGCTATTAGTAAACTAAATACAAGCTTACAAGAAAATACCAGAATCGAAGCAGCTTATGAAATTAAAAAATTGATTAAAAAAAATACAGTTAATAAAACACATAAGAAACATTATTCAGAAATTAAAGATTTAAAACAAAAATTACAAAATAATAATCTTATTAAAGGCAGATAAAAGTAATGCTATTAGGATATAAAATAATAAATATTCTTGTATTTGAATAACCTGTGTTGTTTTAAATTATTTAACAAGAAAACGTATTTTATATTTTTATATATATATATATATATATATATATATATATATATATATATATATATATATATCTTTAAAAACGATATAATTTTCATTATTTTAATAAAGTTTTGAGTAAAACATTACCCATTGAAAACTCTTATTAAGTCTATCAGTAGCTCTTTTTGTAACCAAACTATCTTCTTTCACTTGCTTTAACTTAATGTATAGTCCATGTGCATGTCCTAGCTCAAATTAATAACTTCTGGAAATGTTTTCACTGAATTCCAAAATTTGTAGGGTTTAAACATATTTAAAGGTACATTTAGAGTTGATGCTCGATAATGAAGATTCTATCAATCTTTGAAAGTTAACTCGCATAAATACAAAGTAAGATTCTTGTTTAGGTGCATATAGTGAAAGTGATAAATGAATACAAGAAAACAGTGTTCCAAGGTTTTATATATATATATATATATATATATATATATATATATATATATATATCTTTAAAAAAAAAACAAATGATCGACGTAACTTCACCTTACAACACATAAAACGAATTATGAGATCATTTTCTTTATACAACGCTGAAAATTTACAATAGATAACATTTTTGTTACATTGTAACTACAAAGTATTCGGTTATTATAGATATGGTTAGCAAAATATTAGGTTCCCAAAACCGAGGTTACTAGTTGATATGGAAGTGACAGATGACACTTGATACTTTTCTTAAAAGGGGCAAAGTATGAAATTTGGTTTTAGCGACCAATTTGGCTTAAAGCGATAACATATGATTTCATTAAACAGCTGATTTTATGCTATAGGTCATGTGGTAGAACAGATGGTTAAGCTACTTTATTTGTATTAATTTAAAATGTATAATTATATAATTAATAAAAAGTAACTAAAATAATTATTTTCTTTGATGATCAAGTCGGAAGTGACTAAGTAAATTTTCTTCAATATTACTTGTTTTTAAACCAACTGAAAAAACACACAGTTGCCGCCCAGTCGTTGAATGACGGAGTATAACAATGTGAAACACAGAAATATTACTCTGTGCTTTTTAATTATTAATAATCCTGGTTGAAGCAGAGTTCATGTGCACAACACTGCTGTAAATTGATTGTACACACGCCAGCGTTGTTGCATTGTAAATCACTTATACAAATTGATGTAAACATTAGGCCTGTCTGATTACGTCACTGAGCCCCGCAATGAGCGCAGATTTGCATTCATTCCGTCGCATAACAACGTTTATTTACGATACTAGACACAAAAATATATTTACAAGTTGAACGTTAAAGCTTTTATGCAGAAAAATATTCTCAAAGCATTTAAACTTCTGTTATCAACTAATGCTAAATAGAAGACAGTCGTAAAATTACAGTGGATCCTGGTGGGCCATCTTCAAATGGTTGACAACTAACCAAGTTCAAATGACCGAGGTACGCGTCGTTTAACTAACCAACATGCACGACGTACAACTATCACAGTTGTTGCAGGTCATCGTATTGCCGTAAAACTACAGTGGATCCTGGTGGGCCATCTTCAAATGGTTGACAACTAAAAACGTTCAAATGACCGAGGTACGCGTCGTTTAACTAACCAACATGCACGACGTTCAACTATCACACGTTGTTGCAGGACATCGTATTGCCGTAAAACTACAGTGGATCCTGGTGGGCCATCTTCAAATGGTTGACAACTAACCAAGTTCAAATGACTGAGGTACGCGTCGTTTAACTAACCAACATGCACGACGTACAACTATCACAGTTGTTGCAGGTCATCGTATTGCCGTAAAACTACAGCGGATCCTCGTGGGCCATCTTCAAATGGTTGACAACTAAACAAGTTCAAATGACCGAGGTACGCGTCGTTTAACTAACCAACATGCATGACGTTCAACTATCACACGTTGTTGCAGGACATCGTATTGCCGTAAAACTACAGTGGATCCTGATGGTCCATCTTCAAATGGTTGACAACTAACCAAGTTCAAATGACCAAGGTACGCGACGTTTAACTAACCAACATGCACGACGTTCAACTGTCACAGTTGTTGCAGGACACCGTATTGCCGTAAAACTACAGTGGATCCTGATGGGCCATCTTCAAATGGTTGACAACTAACCAACATGCACTACGTTCAACTATCACACGTTGTTGCAGGACATCGTATTGCCGTAAAACTACAGTGGATGAAACTCAAATAACTCCACTTGAATACGTCTTCCTCTGTTCTCACGACATCGGACTTATGGATTATTTTCCATAAACGTTAAACACATACAAAGGCTTTAATCTTTGCACATATAGTTAAATAGTAATTACGATAAATTATTACAAGAAGGTTTAGGTAATTAGGACTTGGTATAAATAACGCATGTTGCTATAGGCCTACTTGATCTATACAATATTCCAAAGTTAATATTGCAAAACAAATAAGCAACAACCACCTGTCTTTACCCTAGGTTTAATTAAGTTTTACATTTTGAGTCGATTTGTACTTTCTGAAAAAAGCACAGTAATACTTTAGCCCTATCAAAAATATTACCCAGAACAAATGAGTACAAGTTACTCTAAGCACGAGACCTCTATCGATCACTTAAATACTGTACGTGTTTTTGTTTTTCTTTATACAATTTTTTTCGTATTCCCTGATATATGGTCGTCATTCAAAGTACGAGGTACGCATTAATTACGTACAAAGTAATAACGGATCCGTATCGCTCCGTGTTTGCATTTATACACGTCAATAGGCCGTACTGAATCATTTTGTTACCGACTAATTCAAACCGTCAATCAATTTGCCGACATCGTAAAAAGAAACAATTACTGGAGGTTTGAAGTTTTAATTAAACTTTTGGTTTTTTCGAGTTTCATTAGTAAAATACGCGGACATTCTGGCAACACTCGGTTTAGATTTTTATCAGATATACTTTAACGAAAACCAAAGAATTATTACACGTATTTACTGATTGAAAATAGGAAGAAAATCTGTGATCCTTGTCCTCTGGATAGGTTAGTTTAATTAATGTGTTACTTAGCACAATTTTATCATGTGTTTTATTAACGTTCTTCGGAGATATATCACCTCGAACCAGTCACTCTTCTATCTTGACAGCGAATTTTCAACATTCTGGGCACAACTCAGAATAACTGAAATAAAGTTTTTCATCCACGGTGCAAGGGATGTTCCTGTGATAAATATTCTATCTATAAACTCTGGTGTCCAGCCTGATATCCTCTCTCTTAATAAGCGCACTATCTTTCTATGATTTTAGTACAATAAGCAGTTTTTCCCTTTCGTTTAGACCCACTTTAATTTTTAGGATCTTTAAAGACAATTTTAAAATAAATTAGTTTATGTCTAAACAATTATATATTTTTAAATCTGTAAACGAGTACATTTTTCTGTAGTCCATAACATTACAATATTTTCTTTTGTTGACGCGTTTCAGAATTACTTCATTTAAAGACTTAAATAGTATTAAAGTTTGAAAATGAAGTTATTCCGAAACGCGCAAACAAAGGGAAATATTTTTCTCTTAGAAAACTGGACAGTAATGTATAAGTTTTGAAAATGCTGATAATGTAAATTAGCGAAAAGCTTCAAAAAATGAAGTCATATATTCTTGTTTATGAAAGTTGTTTTATTTCACCATATATATATATATATATATATATATATATATATATATATATATATATATATATATATATATATATATATGAATAGTTACTATTTGGAGAACATCCGTTCATTCTGCAGTCCATAAATACGCAGTTCCGACGTTTCGCTAGAATCTCATTCAGCATTGACGAGGTGAACCCAACAACAGTAGAAGAGCGAATGAAGAGCGCAGATAACTCTGCTCCTATATATAGAGGAATGAAGCCACGCCCATTGACGTCAAATCACACATTGACGTCAATCCACACACACCTGATCCAAACAATTACTCACATTCCTTTGCCTTTGTTCACCTTTCTGCCGATAAAATCTATCGATGACATCCTTCCACACTGCGGGCAAATTCAAAGTATCATCGCGTTTGTTAAGACTCTCTCGCTTCTCTATTTCGATAGCCTCACGAATAATTCTAGTCCTGTAGTTTTCCACTTGAGCAATCTGTCGGCAAGATTGGAAATCAATGGTATGTCCTGTATCGCAGTGGTGCCTGTACAGAGCCGACGTTTTCTGCTTGTTTTTAAGGCCCAGTTTGTGCTCCTCAAGCCTAGCTGAGATACGTCTGTTCGTTTGGCCAATGTACGATTTCTTACAAACTCCACAGGAAACGCTGTAAACACCATGGTTTTCCAAGAAGATCTTATCTTTGGCGTTACCAACCACCTTGTCGATGGTGATGTAAGGTTTGTAAACGGAACGTAAACCATGCCCCCTAAAGAGTCTTCCAATCCTATCAGTGGTTCCTTTAATAAAGGCCAGAATTCCAGTATCAGCTTTCTCAGTCTCTTTTTCGTCCACGTCAACAGGAAGGACACTTTGAGGGTGTATCGCTTTATTAATGGCATATTCGTTATAGCCATTGCTTCTAAGCACCTTTCTCATAGTAATAAGTTCCTTGTCCCTCGAATCGATGTCTGTTAACTTGTGAGACCGAGAGAAGAGCGTGTCAGCGACAGCCTGGATCTGAGACTAAACGTTAAGATATCTATTGGTATGAGTCGGTTTTCTGAAGACCGAAGGGTGAACACAACCATTCTGACCCTTCCGTCGGATCTGTACAGGCACCACTGCGATACAAGACATACCATTGATTTCCAATCTTGCCGACAGATTGCTCAAGTGGAAAACTACAGGACTAGAGTTATTCATGAGGCTATCAAAATAGAGAAGCGAGAGAGTCTTAACAAACGCGATGATACTTTGAATTTTCCCGCAGTCTGGAAGTGTGTCATCGATAGATTTTATCGGCAGAAAGGTGAACAAAGGCAAAGGAATGTGAGTAATTGTTTGGCTCAGGTGTGTGTGGATTGACGTCAATGGGCGTGGCATCATTCCTCTATATATAGGAGCCGAGTTATCTGCGCTCTTCGTTCGCTCTTCTACTGTTGTTGGGTTCACCTGATGAGATTCTAGCGAAACGTCAGAACTGCGAATTTATGGACTGCAGAATGAACGGATGTATTCCAGATAGTAACTGTTCATCATATTTTTCCATCCGTGAAGGAATATATTTATATATATATATATATATATATTGTATTAAATATGGTGATATGTTTTCTTGTAATATAGTTATTAAATTAAAAATATTTCAAAAATAAAAATAAATATATTCATTAAAAGTATTCTTGTTTTTGAAATATTTTTAATTTATTAATATATATATATATATATATATATGTGTGTGTGTGTGTGTGTGTGTGTGTGTAATATATATATATTTATAATATAATATAATAATATATTATAATATAATATATATATTAATTATATATATATATATATCTTGTTCAAATTTTCAATCGATGTTACATTACATTTTAATCATCCACCCAAGTTCAAGTATATATATTTTTTAATTTATACTAAATGGCACTTTATGTTAAGTTTTTTTTTTCAAATATAATTTCATTAGATAAATAAATGCGGAAAAAAGTTTTAAAAAGGAGAAAGTTATGCAAAATAGTTATTTTTGACCCATTTTACTTAAAATAGGCAATTACATATGATTTCATAAAAACAGCTGTTTTTATGTTATAGGTTATGTGGTATAACAGCTCTTTTAACACGTAGATTATGTACATTATGTAATTATTTAGTAAAAAATAACTAAAATGAAAATATACAATTTTGTTGACCCTAGTAGGAATTGACTTAAGGAATTCTTTATAGGTATCACTTGTTTATATTTACAGATAAACCCAGTCTAGATGGAATAAACACTAAGTAAAGTACAAATAGACAAAGGCTATTCACAGATCTCTTAAATAAATTGCACCCTCGCACTTTCAGGCTGGCCTTTGGGAAATACTCTTCATTACACAATAGCTTTAATTTTTATCTCCAGCGGGTTTTCATATTTTATTAAAAAAAAAAAGTTCCTGTTAGCTTGAAAACCGTAACGAACACCAATTACCTTGTTATCGTTTAAACAACTATTTTATTAAAACAAAAAATATATAGACTATATATAAAAATAAAAAATATATATGAAATATATATATATATAAATATATATGTATATAAATATATATGTATATAATGCGCTATATATGAAAAAATAATGAACGCAGAGCACGCAAAAGTTGTTTTATAAATGCAATGTGTTTTAATAGTAATGGTTGATTCCAGTTTAGCGGCTCCATGAAGTTCTGAAATCCATTAAATATTTCAGTCGTTGATGGGGCAGTGTAGCATCTCTTGAAGGCGTAAATAATCAATGGCAATTCTTTTTTTATTTACCGGCATTTCACCACTAGCCTTTTAACTCTAAATATCAATAAATTATTATCTAAAGTTATTGACCATTTTTTCAATTTATATTGAAATTCCGTATCTTATATTTAACTGACAAACGCCATTCACCAGAAACAAAGACGGAAGCTTCAAACCATTTTTCTCTTTGTAACAATTTTCAGTTTCAAACATGTTAACGCTTAACCAAAAGGTTGGTATTAGATATTTATATTAGCAACATTTACAAAGAACAGATCTTAGTTAAACACAGGAGGAGATGTAACTAAATGACGTGGGTTATTATGAATTCGATAAGAGTTATATAAGTTGATATTTTGAAAACTTAGTTAATTCTCTTGTATCAGACAATAAGCGAAATAAAATTGTGTCAATAAGTATACAAAGCAGTGATTTGTTCGAGTTTTACTTCATATGGAAGTATTTAAAACACAATTTGTAACACCCTAACGTAATTGAAAGCAGAATTAACAGAAATTGCATATTTTAAGTTTGTTACTATTTATTAGGAATATACTGTGGTTGAATTTAATAATAAATACACAAAAACCTCTTAACCACAAACTTGCTTTATTTTACCCTTATGTACATTGCAGTTACCCAGTATGTCTTTGTATGTTATCCCTCTGAGGATGGTTACTTGGCAACTGAAATGTACATAAGGATAAAATAAAGAAAGTTTATGTTCAAGAGGTTTTTGTGTATTTATTATTCTAAGTTCGTACTATGTCCACCAGAGGTGGCGTAGTCGGCTCCTGTATATAATTTCCCTATATTTTATAACCATTACTCTAATATTATGGCAGCCACAAACTTGGCGACACTGCTAGTATCCACACTGATATCAGGCGTCCTACGTAGATACTATTTGAATGAGTCATTTCAGACATAACACAAGAGAGAAAAGTGCACCTTTGCGAAAAAACCTACCTCTAATTTACATACAATATAGGTGATAAAAATGCATGAAAATTTACAAAATATACTTTACCACAAACTCTAACATTATATGAGAAATATGTTTATTACTTCAATTACTCTTAGATATTGATTATATATTCTATGCCTTGGAAAAAAGGCATAAAACGTACAGAATAGAATTCAAAAGATTAACATTATATTATTCAATAATATTTATTGTTCTGATGATATTTTTTATTCAAACTCTGCTAGCTATTATATGTATAGCCTTATATTATAAAACTTCAAAACTTGCTAATCATTAGTTATAAATATACCCGACCTAATTAAGAAGTCAGTATATTTAATCTTATATATATATATATATATATATATATATATATATATATATATATAAATATATATATTTATATATATACACACCGTGGAATAGCCTATTTATGTTTGACTTGATAGGAAACAGAAAATGTTACTTAACACTTCTTTTATGATATCATAAGTTAATCTATACTAATATATAAAAATCTAGTGCAGTCTCTCTCTCTCTCTCTCTCTCTCTCTATCTCTCTGTGTGCGTGCATGTCTGTGAGTGTGTGTGTGTGTGTGTGTGTGTGTGTGTGTATGTGTGTGTGTGTGTGTGTGTGTATGTATGTGTGTGTGTGTGTCTGTGTGTGTGTGTTTTGTGTGTGTTTTGTGTGTGTGTGTGTGTGTGTGAGTGTGTGTGTGTTGCAACGTCCCCCCCAGCTCACCTCTACCGTCCCTACCAACCGCAGCTCCACGCGGTCGTTTTGTTTGCGTTGTTTAAATCCTTTCTTGCAGAATACTAGAATTTAATTGTTTACAAGAAAACATATTTATAAACAACCAAACCTCTGCCTATCACCCTGCTGGTAAAACCGTGCTAAACTCCCAGAGTAAAGTGTATGTTTCTTGCTCGTATGGCCAAACCCACAACAAGCCTATTCCCGCTGACTACTATGTAAAATACATATAAACCCTCCTAAATAAGTTTATCTATTGTGTATGGTCTAAGTATAGTCACACATGTCAAATTAATAGTCAGCTGGAAAGAAACACATTTAGAATAATACACATAAAAAACACAGAGTCTTACCACCTGATGATGATCTGCAGAAACAGCAAGGGAACGTGCAAAATATGATTGTGTTTAAAAATACCTATTTTAAAAGGCTCCTGTGTCCTCTTAAACACAATCTGCCAGTAGATAAATCTCTGGACTTTTATTACAAAAAACCAACTAATCTTTAGACTAGCTCATGAAATTAGTAGAGAGAAACTCTTTAAAACATTAGGCTTTATCTATTGCCATTTAATGAAATTTAATTAAATTTGTTTACTGATTTGATAATCATTTTTATATTAGTTGGAAAAAGCTAAACAGTTTTTATTGGTTATTTGACACAGGATGGAATGCAAATAATCTTGATTTTTATGACATATTTAACTCTATTTATTGAAATAAAAAAGAAAATTTATCCTTCAAAGTATTACACAATTATATTAGCAAAACAATTCACTGAGTTACTTCTTGTTTCTTATGCTTTAAAAAATTATACTTTGCATATAGATTTATTACATTTACATTAACATAAGATCATTTTCAAAATTACACATAATAATATTTTATCTCCTATATGGAATTGGTAAATTCATAACTTATGACCTTTAATTTTTAAATTTATACTATTCGAAAATTTCTCATTTTCTTTAAATAAACGGCTTATGGCCAAAAACCTTTTGTAATTTTAATATTCATTATTTTAAATATTCTGAGCACATAAATTCATTTACTTAGCATACAATTTATTAAAATTTTATAAAGAGTGAAGTCATTGTTTTAAGCTTGCAAATTTGTTTGAATTTAATAAAATTAACTAACTAAATTTGACGTGACTGATTTCGAATAAAGAAAATGACTTGCCAAAGATGTTCTTGCCGGTCCTTGGGGTCCCTCGTCTGGATTCCCTGGTCCTTGGACACCGGAAGTCGCCATCCCTGGTTCGTCGGTGGTGGTTTCCCTCTATTCGAGCGTCCTGGAGGCTGAGTCTGGAGCCTTCATCCTTGGTGGTCCTGGATGTCGAAAGCGCTGAGGTTATTGTCCATCTGGCCTGCTGACGGTCTCTACTCGCGGTCCAGCATAGCGTCCCGCGGCACCTCGTGTTAGAAAATTTTTACAGACTGACTCTAAAGGCTTAGAGACCAAGTATATATAGCGGTGAATTTTACCTACCGCACCCCGCCTGCAAGTTTGCTATCACTCGATTTATTCCTTGTACAGGCAAGTCGGGCAACGAATCTGTTTTAGCTTGCATAGTTTGATAATTAATTTTAGAACACTGAAAAATGTCTATTTTATTTAAACGGCTGTAACTTTTTTGTTTCTTAAGTTTTTTGAATTCTGTTTTCTTTAATGTTCATTCTAGGTTATTGTGGTTCTTTTGAAATGTCGATGAAAGTTCTACGTGGTTTGGTTCGAAAAATAGCTTTTTTAGGCACTTAGAATTTTTTCGCTTCACTCTCGATGTTCAAATTTAGTTAGTTATTACAACTTTATTTTATAACATTCTTTAATCTAGCTTAACTATTCTATTTACTGTTTTATTTAATTTTTCCCTCTTTAATAATTGTATAATTCCCTACTTGACTATTTTAAAAACAGCTTTATTTCTAAAAAACAGGAAATTACTTATTTCCCACTTGCGACGGTCCTTCACCCCGTTGCAATTTCCCCGTTTGAGAGGTTAAAAATGTTTTACTTTGTTAAAATGTTTTTTACCAATTCCTTATCTTATTATTACTTAAACTATCTTATTCTACTACAAAATTTTCTTATTATTATTCTCTTGTCTCTTGAGAAGTTTTCACCCTGAAACACTTCAAACACAAGTCAATTAGCAATTCATTAGTCACTTTTGTTTACACTAACTTTTATTTTGTCAAATTACACATCATTCACCACATTGATGGCTGTCATTTCCTTTATATATTTACCACGTCAATTTCATTTTATACTAGTTATGGCTTTAAAAACAATGACTTGCAATTAAAAACCTAACTAATCTTACAATACTATTTTTTTTAAACATATTCCATTCATATCTTAACTATTACGTATTATTGTGTCAGCTGTGGAAGTACAGTTTATCAAGTTTAATTTGTTTACTTTCCGATAGACCTTTCGTAGCGGCTAACTATTGCGTGGATTCTACATTCCAAACTACCTGGCAAGGTCAATGAGCTGGCTTGTAAACATTCTAATACAACAATTCTACTTATCATATTAAACGGAACGAAACTTGCCTTTTAAATTCTCTATCTTTAGATTGTACAGTTAATAAGACTGGCTTGTGTCCAGATTATCGAAGTCCACTTGATAAATCTTGATTGCTTCTGATTTTAATGCAAAGTTTCTATTGTTGCGACCTTGATCGTTAGTACACAAGTTTTCTTGTTCTATATTGTACAGTGATAGTCTGATCTAACGACCCACTATTTCATGCACACAAATTTCTTGTTTGATTTTGCAAAAGTCTGTCCGCGTATTTGTTGTACAAGTCATTAAAGTTCGCTTGCTATCTTCCTGATTGTTGTTTGATTTAACCCGCTTGTTTGATTTACGCAGTGAATGTAGCTCGCCAATGTTTGCTCAATATACACAAAAACTTCCTGAATAATACTTTTGTAATGTTGATTTAGTTATTAAATAGTTTGTTTTAGATTTAAACATTTGTCCCTTTATAAATAAGTAGCTAATCTGAAAGTCTAGATTTAGCCTTATTCAACTACTGTTTATACTTGTTTTTACTTTAAATCAGTTTATGAATCTTTCTGACAATTTAATTCCTGCCTAACTTAGCTTATCGCTCGCGTACTGGTTCTATTACTGAACAACATTCTAATTTGGCATTTCCGTATTTTTATGGTTATGATAAGTGTAAGGGTCACATTCTAGAATCCCTTTACTCGTCATAAAACTTCTTAATGTTTTTAACATCATATACTATTTTACAGAATACATTACACGATATTTTATAATTATTGACACAGTTGATTTGATTAATTGTACCAAATCAAGTTATTGTTCCTAATTTTGCTTCTTATCCCGTAAACATTTCCATTAAATATTTTTGGAATATCCGTAGAACATCCTATTGACTTTGTCCTGTTTTAAATACATTTAGGCTTTTTTGCCCTCCACTATTTTGGTACGTCCGGCTTATTTTGTTACAAGGAATGTTTTTATAAACTCGTTCCCCGCCCGTCCACCGGATACTTCATTGTGGCCTTGTTTACAAACACAAGTGATTGCCCTTAACCTTGAGCCTTTGTTTACATTTGTTCGACTCGGTGGGTCTTTCATTCAAACATCTGGATACTTTGTTATAAATTATTTCAACCTAGACAATTCTGGTTTATTTAAAAGTACAGCGGTTATTTATTTGTACGGCCTTTCTTAATAGTATTTAGTTTTAAGATATTTCTTACTCATTCATAAAACTTTTTAATATCTTTTATGTCATAGATGCCTCGGATTTTATCTGTAACCATGTTTGCAATTTGGTAGGTTTTTCGACCCATTTTCCTTTTAATTTTATAAGGACCTTGGTACCTTAACAGCAGCTTTTCTGTCTCATTCTTCGACACATCTGATCTATTGTGCCTAGTGATTAGGACTAAATCGCCCGGTTGAAACGACGTTTCTCGGCAGTTTATATTTTTCATAGCAGCCCGTCTTTCTCCCACTGTCCTTATACGATCGAATACATTTTGTAAGGTTTCTCTTTGTGTCGCTTGTTCCGCATTTCTACAATCATCTGGCAGAAATCTCTCCCATATATATATCGGTACTTCCCCATGGTGTACCTGGATAGGTGAATATCCAGTTACTTCATGGGGAGTTATGTTAATTACCTGTTCCATATATGGCAGATATCTCATCCATGATGACTGCGCTTCATGACAATAGGTCCTAAGAATCCTGCCCAGATCTCGGTTTATCCTCTCGGCATGGTTTACCTGTGGATGCCTGACCGGAATTAATGTATGCTCAACACTGTTGTCGCGCATCCATAAATTCCATTGTCGGGACGTAAAGGCCGATCCGAAATCTGAGAGTATTCGCCTAGGCTTCCCTATTGTCTGAAAATAATGCGACAGCTTGGCGATTGTACTCGTCGTATTTGGGCGCTTAACTGCATATAATTTTACTAATTTCGAGAATACATCTACAACCACTAAAATGTGCCTTGCACCTCCTGTGCTCCGGGGCAAAGGTCCTAAAAAATCGACAGCAACAATCTCTCCCGGCTGTTGTGTTAAAATGGGTTTAGTCCTTGCTTGCAAATATCGATTTGTTACTTTTGCAAACTGGCAGATTCGACATTTCCGAATGACATCTATGACTTGTTTATGTATATTTTTAATGTAGACATGTTTGTTTATCATTTTGACAATTTTATTTCTACCTAAATGTGCATATTGTTTGTGTACATGCTCTATAAATGGAACGATATTTTGCTTTGGCATCACAACCTTCGTTCTATTGTTTACAATTTTACATAATATATTGTTACATATTTTATAATAATTAAACTGATTTATGTGATTTATTATATGAGAAAGTTCAGGTTCTTGCTCCTGGACTTGTCTCATTTCTTTAAACATCTTTTGTACTATTGTAGGGCATTCTACTTTAATTTGTCCTATTTTAACTACATTTAATCCCTTTTGCCCGCTATTATTTCCTGTATTACTTTGATACATCCGACTTATGGTGTCGCAAGGAACGTTTTCTTTACCTGGACAGTGTCTCATTTTTGGCTGATATTCCTGTATCGCGAGAATCCACCTAGTTATGCGTGCATTGGTATAGTTGCATGAATAGAGGAACTTTAGTGCTTTGTTGTCTGTAATGATAGTTAATGGGGCCCCTACTATCAATGGCCGAAACTTCTTTAGGCCATGCACTATTGCCAAAAGCTCCTTTTCGCACACTGTATACCCTAATTCCGCGTGTTTCAGTGTTCTCGATACAAATCCAATTACTTGTAACCTGCCCTGTTGGTCTTCCTGGTACAGCTGACTTGCTATAGCGTTATCGCTCGCATCAGTTTGTAAAAACGTTCCCCGACCTTCCACCGGATGTGTCAAAGTAACTGCTTCCACAAACAGGTTTTTTACATTCCTAAATGCATCTTGCATTTCTATATCCCAAACCCAGGGTTGTCCCTTTCTTAATAGCTTCAACAGGGGTGAAGTTTCTCGGGCGTATCGACTTGTGAATCGCGAATAATAATTCACAAATCCTAAGAATGATTGTGGTTGTTTCTTATTCTTAGGACTAGGAAAATCGCGAATCGCTTGGAGCTTATCTGGGTCAGTTTTTACCCCTTTCTGGTCAAAAATGTACCCTAAAAACTTCACTTCCTGTTGGCAGAACAATGTCTTATTGGGATTTATTGTTAAATTTCCCTCCCTGAATTTGGAAAATATTATACGCAAGTGCTCGAGATGTTCTTCAAACGTCTCCGATAGACATAACAAGTCGTCAACATAGGCTAATATGTTGTCGCTTAATTCCACGCCAAGTGTCAAATCGACTGTTCTTACTAGGGCCGCTAGAGAATTCTGTAACCCGAATGGAACGACCTTAAAATTGTACACCTTATTGTCGAATAAAAAGCCGGTATATTTCTTGGAATCGTGTGTCAATGGCACTTGCCAAAAACTGGATGTCATATCAATCTTTGAAATATATCGTTTATTCCTTCCTTTTCTTAGGATGTCGTCTATACTAGGTGCACTTTCATAATCGGGTACAGTTATCTCGTTTAACTTCCTAGCGTCTAAACAAAGTCGAACCGTATTGTCTGATTTTATGACAACAACCATAGGATTAACATACGGCGTCCTTGACCTCTCAATTATGTCATATCGGAGCATTTTGTCGATTTCTTCCTGAACCTGTTTGCGGAAGTTCATTGGAATAGGATAGTTCCTGTTCACAAAAGTTGTGCCTTCTTTAATTTTGAGCGCATGTTTATATTTATTTGATCTACCTGGTTTTTCATTAAACACGTCTGAATAATTGTTTATCAATTCTTGTAACTTCAACATTTCTTGTTTGTTTAAGATGCAATGATTATTTGTATTCTCCAACTTAATCGTATTTATTTTTAGACATGTTTTACGCGTTCTGATTTTCTTTCGGCGTTTTGTGTTACGCCATTGTGCGTAATTCCTGTATTTTATTTTTATTTTTGATTTATTTTTACTTGGTTTATTTTGATAATTTTTATACTGGTGAGATTTACTTTTAAATTTATTTTTAGCAAACAATTTGGACTTCGTTTTCAAGCAAGATTGGTTAGAATTAAAGTGCTTTGGAATTCTTGTTAAGTCTAACGGATTTGTTTCCCGACAATTAGGTCTTTCCCTAACTTGTTGGAATTTTATTTGTTTCGGCTTGTAGCCATTTTTATTTAATTCGTTGAATCCTCCCTCGTCATTATTTAATTTGTTTGTTGTAGGCTTGGTTAACCCATTTTTTGCTTTGTTTAATCCCGTTAGCTTACTTGATTCCGTTCTTCCACAGTTTAATAATTCACTCTTCCTCGAATTTTCGCACAACTTGTTATTTAAATTTTTGGTAATCTCGTTCTTAACCTTATTCGTTGACAATTGTTTTAATTTTATTTTCTGCTCCCCGCTTGTATCGGTGGAACATTTTACATTTTTAGTCATATTTTTGTTTCGTGTTTGTTTATTTTTTAGTTTGTCATCGCCTAACTCGCACAAGGACCCATCTTCCTGATCCTTGCCCGTGAACAGCCCCTTCTGCACGCTATTCACTATCGGGCACTCCAATGTCGGCTCTACAGGTGTTAATTTGCCGTCGTTAATTTGCCCGTCTATATAAGACGAATCTATTATATTCATTCCCTGTTCCCCGCTTGTAACGTCGGAACATATTACATTTTTGTTAGTATTTTTGTTTGTTATTTTATCAATTTTATTACATCCTATCTCTTGTTTTATATTATTTTTATCATTATTCGATACAAGAAACTCCTGGTGCAGCAGATATCCATCAATTTCATACGTCATGAACGATCTCTCCATGTTTATCCGGGCTTTTAACGCACACAAAGTATTTGCTCCCAAGATGAGGTCAACCCGTAGATTGTCCACAATCAAGAAAACAAATTCCTTTGTGTGTCCGTTTAATGTTAGAGGTAGCATAGTTTGTAATTTGACTCGTTTACAGGTTGACCCTAATGCTGTGACTATCGCTACGTTAGCTATAGGTAGCTCATAGAATAAATTCCCGTTTTGCTTTAGGGCTATGTATTTTTCTGTTTTAATCACAGACATTTGGGCACCTGTATCAACTTGTGCAATTAACTTATGGTCTTTAATTTCGCACTCTATCACTGGACACTGGTCTACATTTTCCAGTTTTACAACCGAGTCAATTCTTTCCTCTAACAAATCGTCCCTAATAGACATGGAAAAACCGCCTAGCCTGATCTTATTATGATGGTAAACCGGCTTTTCCTTCAGTCTCTCGCTCTGAATTATTTTTGACTTCTTTGTGCTTCGGATCTCTAACCTGGTTAACTTATCTCCCTGATTGTTGCCAGAGATCCTTATATTTAGTTTTTTGGCTTGTGGTCGCTTGGTCCGGGGATAGGCGATTTAGGATGAGGGTTTTTAGGATACTTGGTCTCTTGGTATTTTGCGGTATCACCATGGGACCTTGGGTTAGGGTTAGGTTGTTGGTTTGGAGCAACCTGCCTCTGTTGACTTCTTTGAGCGTTCCCATTACCATTGCCGTTGTCAGTAACGCTGTCTAGCTGTTGTAGGAAAACTATCGCTTGTTTGATGTTACTTGTGGGGTTCCCCACACTAGCTAGCTGAACGTTACTCCCAAAGTGTTTCATTAACATGAAAATTAGATGGTTCTCTGGGATTATCGGGTCTAAGTTTTTCGCCCTGTTTACCATCATAATAAAATACTCTGCCATAGAGTATGGTCCATTATTATGGTAGCGCCCTTGATTTATCTGTCTGCGTACCCTATCCTGCTGGCGATAACTCCAGAAATGCTCGGTGAATTCCTGCCTGAATTCAGAATAAGTTTCTGTATTGTTTTTTATGGCTTTCCACCATGCATCCGCTGCCCCTTTCAAATATCGCTCTACAATTCTTAATTTTGCAGTCTCGTCCATAGTATTGTCTATTTCAGAAAATAGATCTTCTATTTCCCCTAGGAATGTCATTGGATCTTCCTTGTCATTCCCCCAGAACTCAATCCTACGGTACGTAGCCTCCCCGTTCCTGTCTATTACCCTTGGTAAGCAAACTTGTGTTACTATTCCCGCTCCAGCGGTTTGCTTTACCTTTGCAACTTGTTGCTTTACCGATTTAATGTCCTCTTGGATATCCTGTACTTTCTCGTTTAATTTAGCCGTTTTTGTTTCCGTTTTAGTTTTTAATCTCTCTATTTCCGTTTCATGTTCGCTTAACTTTTCATATATATGACTTGTCTTAGCCTCATTTTCTTTTTGGTAGTCATCGAACTTTCCCTGGAAAGCCTCCCATAAATGTCGTCTTTCCACTTTCTCTTCCTCCCTCCATTGTTTTTCTCTGTCCTCTCTCTCCTTCTCCTTTTGTTTTTCTCTGTCTTCTCTCTCCTTCTCCTTTTGTTTTTCTCTGTCTTCTCTCTCCTTCTCTCTCTGTTTTGCTTCCTCCCACTCTTTCTCTCTCAATTGTTTCTCCTCCTCTCTCCATTGTTTTTCTTTGTCTTCTCTCTCCTTCGCTCTTTGTTCTGCTTCCTCTCTCAATCGTTTCTCTTCCGCCCTCTCTTTTTCTCTCAATTGTTTCTCCTCCTCTCTCAATCGCTTCTCTTTTTCATCTCTCTCTTTCTCTCTTTGTCTTGCTTCCGCCTTCTCTTTCTCTCGCTCTTCTTTGTCTTTTTCCTCCTTTGCCTTGAAATAGGCCATCAATTTATCTATCTCGGGTTTTGACATTTTGATTTACTATTTAATATTCAATTATTTATTTATATACTTATTCCTTTCTTTTCGATTTGGTTTAGGCCAGATGGTTCCTACCCGCTCTTTCGACTAGATCCTTATTCAAATTCATTTATTTATTTATTTTATTAGTACGCTCTTCGATTTGTTCAATTTATATTATTACTTAAAAATTTAATTACATTATTCAAAACATTTTGACTTCATTTATTTAGGCTATCTCGATTCATTTCTATTATTTAATTATTCAATTTTGATATAGGGAACCTGTTCAAAATCCCTACCGTCCGGGCGCCAATTCTGCAACGTCCCCCCCAGCTCACCTCTACCGTCCCTACCAACCGCAGCTCCACGCGGTCGTTTTGTTTGCGTTGTTTAAATCCTTTCTTGCAGAATACTAGAATTTAATTGTTTACAAGAAAACATATTTATAAACAACCAAACCTCTGCCTATCACCCTGCTGGTAAAACCGTGCTAAACTCCCAGAGTAAAGTGTATGTTTCTTGCTCGTATGGCCAAACCCACAACAAGCCTATTCCCGCTGACTACTATGTAAAATACATATAAACCCTCCTAAATAAGTTTATCTATTGTGTATGGTCTAAGTATAGTCACACATGTCAAATTAATAGTCAGCTGGAAAGAAACACATTTAGAATAATACACATAAAAAACACAGAGTCTTACCACCTGATGATGATCTGCAGAAACAGCAAGGGAACGTGCAAAATATGATTGTGTTTAAAAATACCTATTTTAAAAGGCTCCTGTGTCCTCTTAAACACAATCTGCCAGTAGATAAATCTCTGGACTTTTATTACAAAAAACCAACTAATCTTTAGACTAGCTCATGAAATTAGTAGAGAGAAACTCTTTAAAACATTAGGCTTTATCTATTGCCATTTAATGAAATTTAATTAAATTTGTTTACTGATTTGATAATCATTTTTATATTAGTTGGAAAAAGCTAAACAGTTTTTATTGGTTATTTGACACAGGATGGAATGCAAATAATCTTGATTTTTATGACATATTTAACTCTATTTATTGAAATAAAAAAGAAAATTTATCCTTCAAAGTATTACACAATTATATTAGCAAAACAATTCACTGAGTTACTTCTTGTTTCTTATGCTTTAAAAAATTATACTTTGCATATAGATTTATTACATTTACATTAACATAAGATCATTTTCAAAATTACACATAATAATATTTTATCTCCTATATGGAATTGGTAAATTCATAACTTATGACCTTTAATTCGAAAATTTCTCATTTTCTTTAAATAAACGGCTTATGGCCAAAAACCTTTTGTAATTTTAATATTCATTATTTTAAATATTCTGAGCACATAAATTCATTTACTTAGCATACAATTTATTAAAATTTTATAAAGAGTGAAGTCATTGTTTTAAGCTTGCAAATTTGTTTGAATTTAATAAAATTAACTAACTAAATTTGACGTGACTGATTTCGAATAAAGAAAATGACTTGCCAAAGATGTTCTTGCCGGTCCTTGGGGTCCCTCGTCTGGATTCCCTGGTCCTTGGACACCGGAAGTCGCCATCCCTGGTTCGTCGGTGGTGGTTTCCCTCTATTCGAGCGTCCTGGAGGCTGAGTCTGGAGCCTTCATCCTTGGTGGTCCTGGATGTCGAAAGCGCTGAGGTTATTGTCCATCTGGCCTGCTGACGGTCTCTACTCGCGGTCCAGCATAGCGTCCCGCGGCACCTCGTGTTAGAAAATTTTTACAGACTGACTCTAAAGGCTTAGAGACCAAGTATATATAGCGGTGAATTTTACCTACCGCACCCCGCCTGCAAGTTTGCTATCACTCGATTTATTCCTTGTACAGGCAAGTCGGGCAACGAATCTGTTTTAGCTTGCATAGTTTGATAATTAATTTTAGAACACTGAAAAATGTCTATTTTATTTAAACGGCTGTAACTTTTTTGTTTCTTAAGTTTTTTGAATTCTGTTTTCTTTAATGTTCATTCTAGGTTATTGTGGTTCTTTTGAAATGTCGATGAAAGTTCTACGTGGTTTGGTTCGAAAAATAGCTTTTTTAGGCACTTAGAATTTTTTCGCTTCACTCTCGATGTTCAAATTTAGTTAGTTATTACAACTTTATTTTATAACATTCTTTAATCTAGCTTAACTATTCTATTTACTGTTTTATTTAATTTTTCCCTCTTTAATAATTGTATAATTCCCTACTTGACTATTTTAAAAACAGCTTTATTTCTAAAAAACAGGAAATTACTTATTTCCCACTTGCGACGGTCCTTCACCCCGTTGCAGTGTGTATGAGTTTTACTCAACCACGTAAAACCAACTGAGCTGAAATTTTACAATGGAATTCTTAGGATCCCTGTTTAACACATTAGTCTATTATTTATTTAGAAACTCCACCAGTGCAGTCTCTCTCTCTCTCTCTCTCTCTCTCTCTCTCTCTCTCTCTCTCTGTGTGCATGTGTGTGTGTGTGTGTGTGTGTGTGTGTGTGTGTGTGTGTGTGTGTGTGTGTGTTTTGTGTATGTGTGTGTGTGTGTGTGTGTGTGTGTGTGTGTGTGTGTGTATGAGTTTTACTCAACCACGTAAAACCAAATGAGCTGAAATTTTACAATGGCATTTTTAGGATCCCTGTTTAACACATTAGTCTATTTTTTATTTAGAAACTCCATCAGTGCAGTCTCTCTCTCTCTCTCTCTCTCTCTCTCTCTCTCTCTGTGTGTGTGTGTGTGTGTGTGTGTGTGTGTGTGTGTGTGTGTGTGTGTGTGTGTGTGTGTGTGTGTGTGTGTGTATGTCTATTATATACTTGGCTCAATCAGCTGCTAGTAAATGTGTTTGTAATCACCTGCAAAAGTTACATTTAAACACAAATGAACAGGTGATAGTAAATGTTTGTTGTTATTCGTTTTCGACAGCTTAGTTGTACTTTACACATTTGTATAGTATTAAAAGCAGAAGCTTTCCCTTCTCTTGGTTTTCAAGATAATAATTGATGAATTTATAGTTTGATATATTTATTTCCCTACAATTTCCTATATAAACCTATATAAACGGTTCCTATTTGAGATTTATATGCCTTCTAAATGACCAATAAATCTCAAACAAAATTTAGGCAAGCTTCTATTTAGAAACTCTATGTTTCAAGGATGGGCAAGTGTACGTTGCTTGCTCATGTGTTTAAAGCGGAAGATACCTACATATTTTCACAACAGAAAACAAAGGATTAATATTGTTTATAAATCTGTTTTATAAGAAATTATTTTTTTGTAAACATGTTCATATTAAAAAACAACCTATAGTTAACTTATTTCCTCACTGCTTTATATTTCGGAATGCAAAAGCACAATACAAATATAAGTCAACCCCGTAAAAAGGTTATTGTTTTTTTTCCTTTTGAAAAAACAACAGTGGTTATCATCGCCAATCAAAATCTAACGCAATATTTTAAATAAAACAAAGTAACAAAATTAATTTAAATAAAACAAAAATTACAAAACCAAATAAAACTTAACAATAAACAACAAAAAACAGCAATAAATCTATATTAATAAAAGAATATAAAACTATAAATAACAGTAAATAAATAATAACAATATTTAAAATAACAATAGTCAACAAATTAACAATAAATAAATCTTAATAGCACAATTACAAGATAATAAAATATATTAAATTTAAATAAATAAAAATTATACGCAGATAATAGTTAATAGGAAATATATGTATAACATAAAAGCTTGTATTTTATAGATTAAATTTTAAAATATATGTTCAAGTGGTGTAAGAAAGCGATGACTTGGTCAATGGCCGAGGCCTCGTCCCTTAACACCACCTTCAAACTCTTTTTTAAATTAAAAAGGGCACGAATATTAGTTACACGAACGCAATCCACCAGAATATGTTTGATAGTGAAGATGTCACAACAGTACTGACATATTGGTGGATCTTCACGACGCATCAAATATCCATGAGTTGCAAAAGAGTGGCCAACGTGAAGGCGTGTAGCCACCACTTCCTCCCTACGTTTTGAACGAACTGAAAACCTCCATGGACGGACGGTATCTTTAATTTCCCTCAGCTAATTCTGAATCACGGCATGCCATTCGTCAATCCAAGCAGCGAGCAATAAATATTTTGCAAAACACACATAATCAGATGCCATAACTCGTTGAGTAATGGGCACCAAACGTGTAGCATTCTTCGCTGCTTCATCCGCTTTTTTGTTTCCGAGTATTCTGCAGTGTCCAGAAACCCAACAGAATATTACCCCCACACCCCTCAATTGAAGCCTGTGTACAGCACACAAAATGTCCCCAACTAAAGGGTTGACAGAGAAAACATCCTGAAGAGCACTTTTAGAATCCGAACACAAAAGTTAATGGGAGGATCGAGATTGAATGACGGTTAGCGCTGTGAGAATGGCAAATAGTTCTGCCGTAAAAACACTGCAAGCCGAGGGTAACCCGTACGTGTAACTACGTTCCGAAGCATGAAACGCATACCCAACTCCATTGTCCAGTTTAGACCCATCCGTGAAAATAATTTCACTATACTGGTGGGATCTGTATATTACCAAAACCTCCTGGTGGTACACCACATTAGGAGTATCGCTTTTTATAAAGCTGGACGATGAAACATCGAGGCGTTTTTATTAATGCAAAAGCGTGAGGTGCTAGCAGGTTGTACCAAATTCAAAGCCGGGCCATTCGTGACTATCGAAAGAAGGCGTGTTACTTGTTCTGTAAGCACTTCAATTTTTCGTGTCAGGTCAGCACAATTTGTACATGACTGCGCAGTGGTCAAAGTTGCAGCATATGATTTTCCGTCAACCTTCGGTTGAGCAGATCTATACATCTTCTTTGCTTCGGAAAACGCTATTTTCTCTTTGGCCATGATGCTCAGGATAGCCTGCTCTTCCTTAAAGCTAGGACAGTTAAAATATCACCACCACAGTTCGCGCACTTTGCAGAATTACTACATTCCTTTTCATCATGCCCTTCTACACTACATTGACCACATTCACCCTGCTTTGAACACAAAGAACTAATGTGCCCAAAGCGCTGACACTTAAAATATCGCCCAGGGTTAGGTACGTATGGCCGACTGAGAGCCTTTGGTAACCTGCATGAATGTATTGGGGTACCTCAGGTTTACCAAAAGTTAAAATAGAAGAGGCTGTTGTAACTTTCTCGCCTTTTTCTATTGTTACGCTCATCAGATCTCTGCATGTAATGAACCCCTTTGAAAAATTTAAAGATTTTTGGGAAGCTACAGATACATTGACCACATTAAAATGGGAGGTCATTTTTAAAAGAGGACGTGTTTGCTTTTCTGAACTGGTTGCAACAAGCAGCGTTCCATTCCTTAACATTTTTATTGAAGCATCCGTACCTCCTGCACAGGCAGTAATAGCCTTCGGAATGATAAAAGGAGACACTTTCGATAAGTCTTTTTCTTTCTCTGTGCAAGAGAATAATAAATATTTCAGGGATGGCAATGCCGGTGACGTGAAACGTCTTATCTTCTTACTCAAATCAACTTTACTAGAATCGTCAGGAGAATCTTGACGTGTCCTCTTCGAACTCGGTACAGATGACGTATTTACAGTTTCCATAGAATTTGTTTCGCCAGCCATCGTGTCGGGCGTTACGGGCGAGACTATAGGAACGGGTACACACATTAAGATCATTTCCAACCCTCAGAACTCTGAGGCCTATAGCTTTTCTCCCTAGCTCGACTGAATGGGCATCAGTCGAGAACTCATAATACTGTGCACAGGCTCCGACACATCTACACCGCGGACAATCCCTGACCAAAAACCAAAGCGGTTGGCAGACCAGACACAGTGCATACGTCTTCGGTAGAGCAAGCTCACATCAGCGTCCCAGACCAGAGTTTGTCAAGCTCTGGTCTTTTTAGCACTCCCAACGCGCAACGGTTCTGACTAGTCAATCTCCCTAAGAGAAGATGTAAGTGTTTAAATGTTTAGAGTGTAAGTGTGTGTGTGTGTGTGTGTGTGTGTGTGTGTGTGTGTGTGTGCTTTGTGAGTGGTGTAGTGTTAGGCTAGGGTACCGCGAGGGACGCCAAACCCCTCGTAGGTGCGGCTAGTCCGCACCCCCCTGCGGGTACGAAGGTTGGGTACTCTTCTAGTACATAATATAGTCAACTATGTAATATTTTTTTAATATGAAGGAAATTGACTTTGAAAATTATTTAAAAGTAACTTCCATATTTTAATATTTACATTAAATAATGTATGCATTAACTATTCCGTAATACATTTTAATTGTGATTTGTCAATGGTTAAACATAGCCTCCAAGCAATATCTGGGCAATATTCAATCAATAAATTAAGGCACAAGTTTTGTTGCCATTTTTTTCCATTTGTAAGTCTTCAGAATAAAATTTGTAAGTACACTCTTAAATGGCAGTCACTTTCTAACGATTTAGTCTCATGTAAAGTTTAAATTATGGAGCATTAAAAGTTACACTTCAAACGAAAAACGTTTTTATTAATGGATTTTTCAAAAATCTTTTCTGAGTGAACCGGTATGACGAGCAGCAACATAAATTCAAGATAAGATGCATAACGCCCACTGCATGAAATCATCCGTGGACAATAATGCGTCGTTGCCACAAGGGCGAGAGACGAGTCACTGACAAGCGGTAGACTGATACCTCGACGTTAGAACTAGGCAACACTGTTCGCTAAAGGTTGCCAATTAATGCTCAGGGGTAAGCGACTTTCGACCATACTTCGCGAGGCCGGTTCCATACGTGGCGACAGCGCTAAACAAGCTACCCTCACGATCTCGTGCATTGGACACACGCATGAGTTATGAACAACTGATGTAGACCCACGAAATAGGAAAGCCAGCTACTGTTTTAATTTATAGAAATAGATAAGAACTTTTTTTCTCAGGTAAATCTTGAAATAGAAACTGGCAGTGTACTATCTGTAAAATTGAAGAAATATTTGACAATACTGGGAATAAATTCAAGATTAAATATTGAAAATGCAATTACTTATTTAAAAAAAGAATCTTTTACTATTTATAAGAAAGAATAGCTTTTTCTTCGCTTCGCTCGCGTGCGAAGCACAAGACACTCCTAACTTGGCAAGAAACAGAACAACGTTCTTTGCGATAGCGCGTGAGCCAGCTTCAAGTAATTGAGAGCTAGCGTGACTTGATTACAATCTTCAGTTAATAAAGAAATGAAAATACTCTAATGTTACTACTGTTACTCCAGAGCTGTTATTAACACTTTTAGATTAGTTTAATTTATGTGTCACACGTATTGGTTTATCGAAAAAATATTTATTCCCATTTATTTATCTAACTTTTTCTATTTATGTCCCTTCTAGAACGTATTTTTTATTTTTACGTTTCTTTTATCTAAAGAAATACGTCAATACGTTATTACGTACGGAAGACTAACATTTAAAAATAACTCTAATGGATAAAGCAAATATTTACTTATAAAACACACTATTAAGGCCAAACGTAATGTCTGTCTCTATCAATAGGAAATACTTTAAAGGTCAATGAAGGAGGCAGGCCTATTCTTCCTTCTTGAAAGTAACACTAACGTGTCTTGCAATTAAAGAATGTAAGATCATTTTCTTAGGCGAGTTTACTTCTCTAAAAGTAAAGTGTGAAAAATATTATCAAGTAGTATAATCTAATAAATATAATTTTTCAAAAACATAAAATTGCAGTTTTTGAAAATTTATAAACAGTTATATGCACTAAGCATGGAATTTTTTTTCTTACCTATTCACTTAGTCAAGTATTATTTAATTATACTTTCTTTGTGGTTTTTAAGAAGAACGACCCTTTTTGCTTTAAATGTTAATATAGATATTGTAAGAAGAAAACAAATCCTGTTAGGCAGTGTCAATAAATCTTGTGTGGAGGGTCGTATATCAAAAGCAGACACACTCTCTATCGAGTTATTAAAGAAGTGTCTACCTGTTAAACATCTGAAGTAGGTCTTCTCTAAGCGGGATTAAGAGGTGTGTCTGTCTACCCTTAGCCTGGGGAAGCAGACACACTCTCTATCGAGTTATTAAAGAGGTGTCTACCTGTTAAACATCTGAAGTAGGTCTTCTCTAAGCGGGATTAAGAGGTGTGTCTGTCTACCCTTAGCCTGGGGAAGCAGACACACTCTCTATCGAGTTATTAAAGAGGTGTCTACCTGTTAAACATCTGAAGTAGGTCTTCTCTAAGCGGAATTAAGAGGTGTGTCTGTCTACCCTTAGCCTGGGGAAGCAGACACACTCTCTATCGAGTTATTAAAGAGGTGTCTACCTGTTAAACATCTGAAGTAGGTCTTCTCTAAGCGGGATTAAGAGGTGTGTCTGCCTAGCCTTAGCCTGGGGAAGCAGACACACTCTCTATCGAGTTATTAAAGAGGTGTCTACCTGTTAAACATCTGAAGTAGGTCTTCTCTAAGCGGGATTAAGAGGTGCGTCTGCCAGCCTTAGCCTGGGGAAGCAGACTGGATACATTGATCTTTGCAAATACTCAATATACAAGAACGTGTTGAAAACAATCATAAAGGAATATTTAGTTAATTAGAGCTTACCTAGTGAGAACTATTCACAAAGTTAAAAGTCAAAATTGTTAACTCAAAATCTCGCCAAAAATTAGTTTCTAATAAACAAACACAGTTTATTAGTAGTACAAACACAGGACTTAGTAGTGGCAAAGCACTGAGGAAGCCGAAACTAGTCTGTTGTGAACTAGTGGGTTAGTTTATTAAAAACCGATTTGTAAGATTTCGAGTTCCCAATTTTTACTCTTACCTTTATCATGAAATATTTTTAACGTACAATATTTTAATGTTTAATCTTTAATGAACACCTCCCCTTGTAAAAATATACCTTAGTATTTATCAATATTTATTTTTTAAGTGTAACAAACTACAAAACTATAAGGTTTTGCATACGGAAACGGATAGGTAAACGAGGAAATGGTAGCCAGTAGATTTTATTTATAGTAAATATTATTAAGGAAACTCATTTGGAGGATTTATACGCAGTAGTGTTGCTCATTATCAATATTAGCCTGGTCGTAAACCTAAACTTCACGAGAACTCTGGTGTTGGTAAATATATATATCACAAAATTGTTGGACAATATGTATTCATGAAAAAAGAACTTATATAGCTTGTGTTTAAAACGAGTTACCTTGTTAAATGAGTTGTATATTTGTTTAAAATTACAGGTGATGAATGAACAACTTTTCTACACCCAGAACTAATGAAATCGTTTTAACCATAGCTTAAAAAAATTGCCATGAATTTTTTTTTCTTAAAATATTTTTTTCCAATATCATTTCAACCTAATTACTAAAATACCTCCTCTTATTATTCACTTAATATTTCCCCTCACTTCCTACAAAATATTACCTCGTTTTCTAAAAACACACTTTCTAGAAAACGGCTTATTAAGTAATTAATAACGCGGGGCGTTGTGTAATATGTCAGAGCCATGTTTAATTTCTAGCATTTCACTACGTAAAGCCTCCCATATCTGAGCCCTATATCAAGCTCAGCTGGTATGATCTGTCTATCTGCTTTCATTCGCACAGATTTAATTACATTATACGCACAAAGCTTTACAAGCCTTGCTTCTCAGATTTTCTTTCAAATGAATTAATTAGTAATTATTAATTGCATTTAAAGTTTATATTACCAGCCGTTTATCACACATTCTTTCGCAACGGATAACTTAAAATACAGAGTACTAGAACAATCTTTTATAATTTCTTGAGCTAACAAATCGCTTCAACGAGATATAACCTTATACTACACTAATATTTTTATAAAGAAATACTCAGGTCACCTTATTCAAGGAATTCCCTTTTGCCCAGAGTTATTGTCTTACAAATGACCGTAACTGTTAGAAACCTCTATATAACTTAGATAGAGGGCGGGTCTATTTTAAGTATATGATGTCACTGCACTACCATGAGATTACTCTTTAGATTGGTTCTATAGTTCGGACCACTTAACCGTGCAATTGACCCTGAGAGATCGCACGAGATTTCTCGTGTACTACCACTTCATGTTACACATTCAGAATGTTCTATACATCAACAGCTTCTGCAACCGATATTTCTACAAATATTTTCAAAATAGTTTGTTATTTATTACTAAAGCTAATTTGCCATTGAATGCATATAATATTGACCGTCTCAACCAAGTGTGAGTTATAACAGTCTTGTCATGTTTCTAGAAAAGTATTCATACTGACCCTCTACCTCCCATCTCGCCTACTGCGATCTCTCAAGGCCAAGCAAACAGTTACTTGGTCCGTAATAAACTTATATTGACATTGCCTATTCTTCATAGACGATGCGAGAACTAAAAATTTACCCTTCTCCTTAGAAAGGAATGTGATGATTAAAAACGTCATTATAACCCCGGTAAAGAAGATGTATACTTTTGGTACACAACCCTCAACAATTCAGCGATTGATGTGTAGTTTCAGCCCTTTAGTTAACCACTTACGTATACAAAGACAATATAAAGGTGTTTTCATCTCCCATCAAACAACTCCTACATGGCCGTTGGTTTATTTTCTATTATTTTCTAACCTTCCTACGAACAATGTAAAGAGACGCTGAGCTTGAACCTGGGTAAATAATTTCTTTGCAGCAGGTTTGCTGAAATGTTTTCGATGCAAACAAGAAGGTGCGTTTATAGTATGAAATATACTTATGTCAACAATTTGTAAAAAAAAGCAGAAGATATTATAAATTGGTGAAGCTAGACGACAGTCATTTTTACGTGAACTCGATAGAAGTTTGGAAAATGTTGAACAAGACGTATTATTCAAGTGAGCAGTGATCTAATATCATCAGGAAATTGTACATCACTACTTTATAACTGCACAACTATCTCAGAAACATTATGCACCATATCATATCTTATCTATACGCTTGATAAGATCCGATTATTAATAATTTTTTAACACCTCGAAAGACATTTACACTATCAAGGATGTTATTCAGAATATCAGCTAAATGTTCTATAATAGAACATTCTATCAGAGAAGGAGGTGGCCTCCGATGCTATGAAGAGTCTATCACGCGAATTTGGGATCAAGGCTTTTGCTTAAAGACTGGATTTAAGGTGGGGTTTCTACACGGCAGGACGTTTTGGGCTGTACGGTTTTACTTCTGGGAGGGGCTGTGAGGACTATAATAGGGAATTTTGTCTTCCTAACGCATCCACGCGTCAATTTTGTATTTCTGTAACATAACACTTCTACGTAGATTTCTACCGGATCAGGTTAGACTAAATGTATTTCTTATACATACCAATTGCAAACGTGTTAATGAATTTGTCCAATGTTTTAATTCTTTATGTCGTTAAAACGTGAAATATATAATATAATATAAAAAACATGTTTGCATTGAAAGTGAAATGACTGCAATGTCGTATTTTAAGCATTTTGTGCTGTAGGTTTATCATCTATGCAATATAAGCAGGAGGCCAGTTAATATTATTTCGATTAATTGTGGAAAATTGCTGTCAAATATAAAAGTGTTTATGTTTCTGAAAAATCAGTCATGATTGAAAATGTTTTCAAAATAAATCCGAAATGTTCTAGTTAGTATTCTATGTAGAATTGATGCAATATGCACTATTCATTTATGAAGTCAAACAATAAGCTGACAACTCCACGCAAAAGAGGCGGACTAATTATTTTATCTTAATATAAAATTTATATAGAATTTAAAATTTCAGAATTCAGATTGAATATTTTATTAAATTTAGATTCAAATCTTGTAGGTATGGACTTGAGGAAAAAATATTCCTGATGAAATATTACATATATATTGTTATTTCAAAAAAATTTAATATATATATATATATAAATATATATTCTTGAATTTTATACTCCATTACGTTTGTGAATCTTATTTATCACTTAAACAATAGTTCGGATAGTCATAAACTGTTTAAGTGATTAATATATATTATAATCCTTAGATGAATTATTTTTTCTTGTTGAATATGTATGGTGAAATAAAATAATTTTCATAAACTAGAATATACGAGTATTCCTTCAATTTATTGTTGATTGAAGCTTTTCACTGATTTAAATTTATAAATCACTGGCCAGTTATGTGACTAGAGTAAGACTTTCTTACTCTAGTCACATAACTGGACAGTGATTTATAAATTTTGAAAATGCTAATAATGTAAATTAGCGAAAAGCTTCAATCAACAATAAAATGAAGAATTACTCGTATATTCTTGTTTATGAAAGTTATTTTATTTCACTAAAATATATATATATATATATATATATATATATATATATATATATATAAGGTTATTATAAGCCTGAAAAAATATATTTCTTTTTAAACTCCTGTCTCTCCAATTCGTAAAATTGAGTTTGATTTGTGTTTCAATGGATCAACCTAAATGAATAATTGAAAATAAAAAAAAAAAATGTTTTCATGGTTATAAGTCTCCTACAAAGGGGTATGAATTTATTATTAATTTTAAAATTTCTGTGTAACAGTAACAAATATTGTACTATTGTTGTTTTAAATATTAACAGTTTTACTAATACCTTACTTAAACGTGTCTGTATGACGGCTTTATAATATTAAACAATTCCAATTTTAAAATTTTCTTTGACTCTTCAACACATTAAAAAATATTAATCCCTTTGTTTTAATAATCTTGTGTTGATAGCTTGTATTTTAAAACTTTGTTTAAAAATAGTTTTCTATATAAATCAGGTTCCGCAGAGTTTAGTTTCTTAATTTTTTCTTGTTTTATAATGGTTTTAGCAAAACTTCTTCTATGTTCCGTTTTATATTGGACAGATATAATCGTAAGTATAAATTCATTGAACCAAACCCAATAGTAATTTGATTGTTTCGTTGTTCTCCAGGTTTAAAATACACGAAATGTAGTTTTTCATTTGATCTAATTATATTTTACATTGAATAAGTTTTAAAATGAGCCTCTTAGTTGGTTGTCTAATGCTATAATAATTTACCTGATACATAAAAATATTACTTTCGGTTTCGCAATAAACTGTATGCTACTAATATACTAATACATTTATAAACATCATTTGCCCACCCTAAATCTCAACACTCATTTGGAATACGATTGTAATATACAAACATACAAACCTATTTTAAACTTTGAGAATGAATAAATAAATTACTAAAGCGTTTTTATTTCTAAAAACTTCACATAGAGTCAAGTTTGCCTACGATTTACTTTTATAGCGTTAAAAAATAATTTGAAACTTACCTGATACTCGAAGAGCAATCTGGACGAAGACAGTGATAATGTACACTGCAATGGTCATCGTTTCTTGCAGAGTCCTTTAACACTATCACAAAGTTTGTTTATTAAATTCAAAATAACCTCTGCAGTTCTCCGTTCACTATTTATTGTTCACTTGCCTAGTTTTGAGGAGTAAAATTTTAATATTTGAATAGATGATTTACTAACACTGTGAACCAATCGAAAATTAGAAAAACATAAATTTCTCTAAAGGACTATACTTATCAGTCTTTAAAGTAGTTATAATAAAGCAGTAAAAAGTTATCATTTATTATAAGATTTTAAACAAATGTATTAATTTGTTATAAAAAGTTGAAAAAGAAATCTATCGTCTGTATTGTAATGTATTGAAAATAGATACATAGGAAAAATAATATATTTCATTTTATTCAGGAGATTTTACCGCAGGGTAAAGATAAATTCCTATATAACTCTAAATTCATTTAAACTTCCAAACATATATTTTTTTATTTATTACTAAACATTTATATATTTTGCTTAGTTATGTAAGTAGACAATATAAAGTTTTATATTAAACTAAAGCATATAATAAAAAATAAATATTTTAAATAAACCACAACACTATGAAATAGTGAAATAAATAAATATGAAATTAAGACAGAAAAGAACTTTAGTCAGATAAATAAATGTCATACGAAAAGATCATATAGAAAGAAACAAAATTAAAAATCTATGAGATTGAGGTTTAAAGTAAATTTACTCAGGTCTATGTGTCTGACAATTGGTTGTAAAAAATTTGATAAATATAAATAAAATTAAAAAAATTTTAGATCAAGAGTTCACTTACAGCAGTGAATACTATTAAAAAGGAAGAAAGCAGAACAAATATGAAAGTAAAAGAACATATGTTAACCAAACTTTCAATTCAAGAAACTGTTTTGGTAAAAGCAGATAAAACGATCTTAAGGGAAACAACAAAATGGTTGAATGGAATTTTTTCCAATGCAGATGATGGTTCAATGATAAAAGAAATGAGATTATGGAGACAAAATAATTCAAGTATGGTGAATAAATCGTCGGAAGAAGAGAGGCAGCTTCTGCTGTAAAATACTAGCGATAAATAATTGTGCATGGGGTTCCTTATTATTTCAAAAATGTTCAACAAAGTCCATTTTTTCAGGAAAGTCTCTCTGTATAAACCTTCAACATTATGTGTCTGCTAACAACAACGGTATGGCGTTACACGGAAGGAACTATTTTTGTTCAGTGCGGTATCTTCTTGAAATGATATTCCTTGGCCTAAGTAAAACCAGTTTTATTATTATAAGTTTAATTTTTTTTAAATATAAAATATTGTTTCAGGCATATGTGTGTATTTTCGTGACTATTAGGAATCATCGAATTTTTAAATTGTTTTCGAAAACAATAAACGATTTCGATATTGTTTTGGTATAATTTTATGAAAATCTCAATCACGAACGGCCCAAGATTATTAAAGTTTTACCTTTTACTGAGGTTTAAATCTTGATAAAGATCATATGTTGAATTTTAAATAGTTAAACTTGGATTAAAATATTAAAATAACTATTTATTCAAAGAGCGTTCAACTGTTTCCAAATGCTATTCGCCATATTCCTGTAAATTTGTTACAACATACAAAATGTCGAATTGAATTTACTATTAAAATGACTATTTAAGGCCTAATGATTAGAACTAGACAATTCCTCTCTTTGTCAAAACACTCAAAAAACGTTATTAATGGTAAATATTTACATTACTAACTTTGTAGAAGAAAATATTTTTGAAAACATGTTGTGCTAACAATTTTTGTCCACTAGAAAAGTTCATTTTCATGTACATTTGCAGTCAATACATTTGTCATGTCAATATATTTAGTAATATTTTACCTGGCATTAAAATTCCTCTCTTAGATTTAGGTAAAGATATTTACGTCACTATACATACAACAACTACTTTTAGAACAGGTTCGAAAACAATTTAGTCTTACTATAGAGTAGTTCTTATACTTTCGAAGCGAAAAAGGATTTAATTTATATAAACTACAGGCACAAAATTTTAAATATACTCTCTGCATAATTTTCAGTTTAGAATTGGTAACTAATTTTCCAGGTGTCTACAAATGCACAACTTTTTAAAACAATTAATTCAATGATCATAAAGTTTTTAAAAAACTTAAAATTATAAGGTAAAACATTTTTCCATTCAACAAAATGGTCGTAAAAATAACAAAAATGGTAATTTTTAATTTATTTCTAAATAATTTTAAAAATTGCAACTACAGACCAAAATTGAAGGAGTTCTATTGTGAGATTATTGTGATGAATACAGAAGAACATATCATTAAATGAATTTTTTAAACACGACCCTTTTCGTGTACTTTAGAACAAGTGTTAATCTACCACAACTATTTTAGTACGTCAATGACACAATTTAGTACGAAGTTTTGACATATTAGCTAATTTATTAAAGCATCTTGTCAATATTGTTTTTAGAGTAAATGAATTTTAAAAAATATTTAAAATTATATTTGTCTAATATATTTATAGGCATATCATTTAAAACAATTTTAAAATTAATTTCTTAAAATATTACAAACATAGACAAAAGCCCGTATACTAAACAAATCGAACTAAATCAGAATATGTCCTTGATGAGCTTCATTTGTTGAAACTCCAATGATTTAAATTCTTAGAATTTTTTTATTTGCTCTGATAATTTGCTATAATATTTATTTTAAAAACGTATGATAATTTGCCATACGTTAAAACGTTTCGAATATCTAGATTGATCATTTTATAATTTAGCTATTTAATATGAATTTTAATAAATATTTAAAACCTAAACATTTTAACGCTTAATAATATCATATATATATATATATATATATATATATATATATATATATATATATATGTGTGTGTGTGTGTGTATGTATGTATCCAAATTGTTACATATTAAGTCAGGTGCAATATATATGTTTCGTACAATTTCCTTCATTAGAAAACGTTGAGCATAAACTATAATTTTAAAAAACAGCTAATTCAACTGGTCCAATTGAAATTAATTGAAATATTTTCCAAATATAATATTTAATTAATATATTGATATTGATAATAATTTTAATCAATTTGGGAAACAGCTTGGTTTGATGAGGATAACATGTGGTAGACTAATGGTTTGATTCATAGAAACAAGTTGTACCAATTTTAGTGTAAATTTATTAATTTTTTCTTATAATTGAAACAAATATTTTATCAGATTGGGCAGCACAGCTTTGAGTTTTAAAAACTTATTTTGTATGCTCCTAACTCATTTTGAGCTTTAAAAAAATGTATTCTTAAATCAAAAATAATTTTTTTAAATAATTTTGCTTATGTTTATCATTATATTAAAAATGTTGTATTTTCACGGAAAAATATATTTGTAGGATACATAAATATTTAATTATACATAATACAATGCATAAGTATTGTTCATAAATACATATATTTTATATACCTAAATATTTATATTGTATACAAAATATTTTAACAATATTTTTCTCATACGATACTTTTAAAAGTATATCATAAGTATTTTTATTCACCTAGACTGTATTCTAATAACCCGTAAAAAATTTATGTAAAATTATTGTATATGAACCAGGATAAAATTGTTTTTAAAAATGAGAAATTGTAGTTCATATTTAGTTTTTAGTTAGTTAGTAAAAACTATTGAATTCCTAATTAATTACTTATTTATCTTTTTTATTTATAATGTATATCAATTTTACTCAAAAAAAATTTATAAATTTACCTATTATGCTAGCCCACTATAGCAGTCTCTATCCACGCCAAACAACCAAACAATATCTGTCAGAAGCAGTTTCCAAGTTTCACGTAAGTAAAGACGCGAACGTTGGCAACATTTCACTAGATCCGGGCGAACGGAGCAGGGTAACTTCCACGGTGGCGTCTCGACGCCAAATGTCGGTCGGCTCCGAAATCTATCCGTTTATACGAAGGCGTCGCTACAGCCGGGAAGGAGGAGTTGGTGCTATGCGCAGACTCCGAAGACAGCCCCTTACCTTCTGTTGGTTATCTCAAGACAGAATACATCTTGCCATTGATTGGTGTTTTATAAAGGATACAAATATATTTTCAAAATATAAAGCACACCTGAATTACATCTGAGCCCAACATTATGAAAAGGTGGTGAAAACCGATTCCCTTTTCTTTACTTCAAAATTCAATAATCGATATTATTTTTGAGTATGTTTAAAAATATTGAAACAGAAGTTTTTCATAAACTCAAGTATGTAAACAAAAGTATTGAGTATTCAAATTATCCTTTATAAATTAATATGCCGTAAGGATATATGAGGTCTGGACGAACAAAAGTATAAATGGTTTTTTAATATTTGAAATCAATAATATGATGAAAATAAGAATCTATTCTAAGGGATGACTAATATAAGATATTCGATTAGTCAGTCGAGAAGTAAAAATAATTTCTAGGAATACGTTTAAGCCGTTGTTTTAATTTAGTGTATTTAATGTTATAGGTTAATGAGAAATCAATGTTTCAACAATGCTCTACACTCCAAACATCACTCTAGTTTGTAACATTTTGTTTGCTAGATTGTAATTTTGTAATAAGACCCTCTGATGATGATGATGACATGGTCATCGAAATATACATAAGGATTTAATCTTAAGTGACTTGTTTTATTTGTTATTTTTGTAGTATAGGGGTTGTCTCTAAAATTTTCATTGTAAAATATAAGCAATTTAAGTGAACTATGAATGTTATTATGATTAAAGTAGGTACACGGAAACGCCGGGTATGCAATTGAGTGGAGGGATGTATGATATCCCTTTTTCTGGGTTGATTATCTAAGGTTCGTATAGAGAAATATAGACATAAGAGGTGTGATGGCTCTTATGACCTCTTGCAAGAAGTAGGAGAGGTGGGTAGAACAACCGAGGATGGAGGAAGACATTCACATGATACTTGGAATGTTTGGTGTACCGAAGCAGAATAAATTAATTGAGTTACATCTACATTAAACCGGGACTAAGGGAAGTGTAGGGCCTATACCAGCTACACGGAGGTATCTTTCACTGCATCTCATTCCAGCATAGAATCATATGTGTGATCCTTCTTACAAGTGTTTAATATCTGATGACGCTTTCTACACATTGGCTTCATCTCTATTACACGACAATAGCAAATATCTGAGTAATGCTACAAGTAAATACAAAACTCAAACTAAGTTAGATTGAAATCTGTATGTTTTGCATTATAGCTAGTGAATCTAGAAGAAGTGAAACAAAGGAAGGGAGAGAAAGAGAGTGAGAGAGAGAGAGAGAGGGGGGAGAGGGAAGGGTAGAGGGGGATGGAGAGAGGAGTGAAGAGAAAGGGTTTTATAGTGTAATTCATCGTGGTGTTATCTATAAAAGATTTTCCAAATCTGAAGTGGTAAGACAAAATATATATATATATATATATATATATATATGCGATCCTACCATAGAAACTCATTATGTGGTATATCATTGATTTTTAGTTTCAAATTATTTAAGGACTCCGATCGAGTACAACTGAAAGTATTTTAATTTGTCACCTGTACCTGTTGTGTATCAAAACTCAATTCTTCATTACGCTTTTTTTCAAAAAACCTTTCTCACTTCATTTAATGAATTTATAGTAAAGTCTCAAAGCTTTAAACCTATTTTAAACACATCCTTTAAAAATGTTGATGAGTAAATACGTTTTTACTCAGAATACGTTTCGGCCTACGTTCGATGTGTTGTTTAAATATATGTTTCAATATATATTATCGTTTTTTGTTTATCTTACTGTGTCTTAAACAATTATTAACTTCTATTATTATTTTTATTGCGTTTGGTTAACAAATTTTTAAAACAAATAACGTATCATATAACGGGTAATATTCTGTGTCAGCTACGAAATATTAACTACACTAAAATTTACTCAAACAGTTTAATTTTGCACAATGTAAATTTCTACATAGGCAGAAAAAATTCTGTTGGCAGCAACGTTTAAAAAACAAGATATAGAACTTTATTAAAAAGAGAAAATAATAAATAAAGTATTATTATTATATATATTTTAGTACATTTGTCTACCTTGCCTAACATTACAATATTTTCCACTGTTGATGCGTTTAGAAATGACTCCTTTTTCAAAACTTAAATCGTACTCTTACAATAGTACGTTTTACGTTTTTAAAATTGAGTCATCAACAGAGAAAATTATAGTAACGTTAGGAAAGGCAGAAAAATGTTTTGAAATATATAAATTATATTAAGTGTTACAATGAAGAGGGTCTGTTTAGAGCTCCGATCCACGAAGACAACCGTCACTTGCTAGTTTTACATTGCTCAGCCTTCAACTGTCTCGTATTTTTGTGACCCACTTATCCTCTATGTCACCTTATTATCGGTTCCGTAATAGTTGAGGTTTAAAGTTTATAGGTTCAAAATACCTTTTCCTTCCTCGTGTAAAGATAGGAAATGAAATGTAATTGTAAGTGACCATAATAATTCTAATTATTGATGGAAGGTGTAAAATATCAAGAGCAAAGTGGTACTATGTAATACAATACAAAAATTGGCAAAAATCAAAATGTCACAAAAAACTAGAATTACAAGTTACATAAGATTAAACACTTATGCACATTTCAATGCCCTGTCATTCTAGTTTGTAAAACATTGCATTCTAGATTGTAATTTTGTAATAAGAAAATCTGATGATGATGACATGGTCACCGAAATGTAATCTTAGGTGACTTGTAGTATTAGTTATTTTTAATTATTTTTTGGGTGTTGGGGCTTTTGCCTACATTTTTATTGTATTGATAGAAGGAAATATTTTAGACGTTCGTACTTACAAATGTGACGTAACTGTTAGGAAATGACTTGGAATCGTGGTAAAGAATGAAGTTGCAAAACTACCTGTTGTATTATTACGGACGCAATACAGGGTACCATAGACAAATGCTAATTATTGACGGAATACCGATGAGGGAATTCACTGAAGCCATTCTACAGGAAGCTATATCTAAAACAAATCTTTTATTCGAGGTAAAGACAAACATCCTACCTAATTACAAGATTACTAATTTGCTAATGAGGTTAGCCATATACTCGTTGGCCATAAATGGAAATATTAGATTTTCTTTACTTTCAAACAATTCTTTCTTTACAATCATTTCACATTGCAATTATATTATTAACCAACCAAGAATTATTCAAGAACATTGGATTTTAAAGTCATTAAATTACTGAGGCCGTGGTTCTATATCCGCAAGAATGTTTTTTTTTATTCATCCAGATAAAACACACAGTTAAATCTTGATAAAAACTGTAATCAGTTTCTTGTCCTCTTCTTTTTTAATTTCTCAACATTTTTCCCCATAAAATATGTCACGCAATTAACCATTGTTAATCCCCCTCCCCAATCTACTTTCTAACAATTGAACTAACAGCAACATTTGAGCAAACATATTACCTTCTTATTACAATAGATATTTTTTTCAAAATAAAAATAATAAAATTATTTTTTCTCAAGTAATGTTTTTCTTGTGTTCCCTCTCGTTATAGTTGATGTTAAAACCTCTGTATTCCAGGAGCGGATCACTTTCATTTTTCAACTCATTTCTCTTTATCGAATTGTACTTTCGCATTTGGGGATCACTAAAGTTGTACTTAAAAAACATTTAATATGGAAAATAGAGTAGTGATGAAACTAGCTCTCGTTTAGTATTTTGTACTACTACCAATTATTCCTAAACATATCAAACGACGTCTAATTAATTTTAAAAGATTTCTCAGAGTTTAGTTTTCCTACAGGAATCTTCTTCAGGAGCTAAATATTTATTTCTTACATCATTCATCATACAACACATATTAAAACAACACAAACTTCAAAAACACACTATACATCATAAATTAAAAACAAATGTTACAAAATTCAATGTAAAAATACAAGTCGAAGTAACTGTATTGAAATGTCTTGCGTGCAAAAGGTCACAAAGACAGTGCATGAAACAATCATTAAATGTTTATAGCGAAAAAATCCCAATCCATTCACTGTCTTTGTGAGCTGTTGAATGCAAGACATTTAAATATAGTTATACTAACTTCATGTTTTTAAAGTAAATGTTTTTAACATTTTGCTTTTTTTGTAATGTATTCTGTTTTTTTCTTTGTAATGTGGTTTTTGAAGTATCTGAATTTATGTGTTGTTTGATGGATAGTATTATAAATACGCTGTTAAACTATTTAATGATGTTATAAAAGTTTTACGTCAAGTTAATTAGAGCTCAGCTAGTGGGAACTATCACAACGGTAAACAAATTAAAACAGTCAACTCTAGATCTCACTACAAATTTATTAAAACAAACACACTAGCTCGTAAAACATTAGACTAGTTTCGGTGATGATGACACCTTTCTTAGTGCATGGCTATTACTTACTTGATTAATCTCACTACAGAGTAGTAGCCAAGCACTGAGAAAAGCGACATCGTCGTCAAAACTAGCCAGATTATTGCATGAACTAGTGTGTTTGTTTTAATAAACTAATGTGTGGTGAGATTTACAGTTAACTGTTTAATTTTTACCGATGTAATTTCAACAAGAAAAATAATAAGTAAAAATTATTATAAAATTTTAACAATGTAAAATACGTAAATTATTCCCTAACCACTCAGACGGTGTCAGATTTTATTTCCCTTAACTGCACTTTGATAAAAGATAACTACATAGATCATAGCCTCCATAATACAGTAAGTTTGTTTTTAGACAGAACATTGCATCAATGTTGGGTATTTCATAGGATGTGGACAACAATTTATTTCTTTGACGATCTGAACTATTAAACCAAGCAATTATTTTCCCGCCAAACAATTAGCTCAATCGGTTTAAAAATGGCCGTCAACAGAATTAACATCGGGCCCATAAAGTCTTATCAATGCTCACCAACAACGGGATATTCGTGCATATCAATTAATTTATCAGCTCTCATAAAAATTCTGTTTTATGAGGTCTTCAGTTTACGAGGTCCGCTATATAGATAAACCAGCACTCGGGCACCTCCACGCAAACATTGTGCTTAATGTGTCCCAGTTATACAATAGTCGTTATGTGCATGGATGTGGTTACTTTATGATACCTCCTTTCCCCATCACAGGAGAGCCTAACTTGTTTCAAGTAAGTTTGTTTTGTAATCTACACATTTACAAATACTTGCTGTGAATTTTAAGTACTAAATGTACGGGTAATTATTCGTAGTATGGACAAACATGCTTATAAAAGACCATTTTTAATTCTCACGAAGACGTGTTCACGAAATCATTTTGGCAGTTTGCAAAAGTTTCTTTCGAAAATACTAGTAGAATGGTTATACGGTGTTAAGTATTACATTTATTCTGTCGTGCGTGGTTGTTTCATAAAATGTTGAATGGCAAGTGATTTTCGTGTCGTGTTGAGGTTATCATCATGCGATATCAAAGCTTTCAATGAAATGCATTTCCTTTGAGAAATCTCTATAAGTGGGCGATACTGTAGCTAGCAGCTTCAAATAGTTTTGTGTTTTTACCGGGTCTATTTGTTTAACCATCTATGGAAACTTTACATAAACAAGCCAAATGCATATACAAACTTATTAGAGAGAACATAAGCTTCAACAGTCACATATCTATACGGAATAACATCGGCTTAATCCATAAGACATCCATAAACCACACAACTCGTATAATAGCAACATTTGTCATAAAGGAAACATACAACACTTTCAACAACAACCAGGCAAAATGAAAACAATTCGTGTTGTTTGTTGTATTAAAACAATTTCATACCTCGAGAGTTATAAGTATCCTGTATGGCCATTTCAAGCAACAAGTCTTTTGGAACCCCACATTTGCTATTCAATAACAGTAATAAAATTAAAATAAACTTTATGGTTTTTGTAGTAGATGTCTTATTGTTATTCGTTTCAAGTATAATATATTTAAACGTAAATGTGGTTGATCTACGTATAAATCAGGAAACGACTTTGGCGTGGAAATGTAAGAAAATCTGATGTAGAAAAGTGGAAAAGAATTGCCGAGTTGAGCTAAAGATACGGCGACTAAACGAACATTTAAAGAATATGTAGATTAAGAGTTATGAAGAACAGATAAGGCCTTTAGAGTAGTGAATAATAAATCGAGTTGTTTCGAGAAGACAATTTGAAGAAGAGAATCCAGCTGTTAAACTCTACATATTTATATACATAAACAGTGATTTACAAAGGAGGGAAAATACTTCGGGATGTGAATGTACATCGAAAAATAAGAAAAAAATGTCAAATAAACCTAGGTCCGGAAAGGCTTCGCAAGACAGTTACCGGTAGCGACAATTTTCAAGGAGCGATTATTGACGGAAGTGAGGGGTTATGTAGCGATTATGGCTTTCAACAGTGAACAAAACCGGTCCAGGGGAACAAGAATAGTATTTTAAATAGCTAATTTATTAGAAATTTTTTGGTAAAAAGAAAGTAAACTCAGGTAATTCCTGGGTAATTAGAAGACAATATTTTCAAATTAAAATTGTAGAAAATATAATTTCGTGTAAATTCATGTAAATTATCTCCACTGCAAAATATAAACAGTTTTAATCACAAAGTACCCGTGACTAAGCGCCCTTTCAAATATTTGTCAATTACAATAAAGGGAATAATTATATATATATATATATATATATATATATATATATATATATATATATATATATATATATATATATGCTGATACGTATTCCTATATATATATATATATATATATATATATATATATATATATATACTGATATGATACGTATTCCTATATATATGCTGATACGTATTCCTATATATATATATATATATATATATATATATATATATATATATATATATATATATATTATATATATATATAGGAATACGTATCAGCATATATATATATATATATATATATATATATGCTGATACGTATTCCTATATATATATATATATATATATATATATATGGTTATTTTTTAATTTTTGCCAAGGCTTTGTCAATCAAGCGAAACTGAAGTGACGCGTTATATTCAGGTTGCCTCTGGAAGTCAATATTTGCCCCCTGTTACCTTGAGACATCCGATTAGGACACTTTAAGAAGAAATACAGTAGAATCTCGATATTGCGAGTCCTAATATTTTAAGCTTCCGTTAAATTCGAGCCCGACTTCGAGTCAGCTAAGCCGCCGGAGACTAAAATCATTTCTACGTTAGCATTGACGGTTTCATATAGGAACAAAAGTGCTGATCGCTATTCAAATCCTGACTATTCAAAAACTAAATATAAAATCCAGACTCAAAATGAAACTGTTGACTATGTTATTGATCCAGAAGAAGAAACACATTTGATATGACTTATCAATAAACTTAGAGGTTGTTAAAATTCCTATGTGAACATTTTGAGATAAAAATGTTTCGATTATTGAAATGATAAAGAAAACGACTGAAGGGTGTGACGACGAGAATAATGTTAAAGGTTCGACCGAGACGGAACGAGAAAGGAACAACCACCTTGGAAACTGGACTACACTATATTGAGCAACAGAGAGATACCACGCCAACAGATGTGCTTGTGGTATGACATCTATGCGACACCGTAGCACGTAAACGATCTGATAAAGTCAGAAGACCCTTAACAACTTTTTCCAAAATATGTAGCAGCCGTGATAAATAATGTATTCCAAAGCAACATTAATTTACGTAAGTACTGTAATCAATAAAGTTCTAATTTTTTGCCTTCCTAATTACAGTTCATTAGAACTACAGATTTTTCTAATGCACAGGAACGTACTTCCGTGTAATCCAAGTGTTTGGTAATCCGAGGGGGTCTCGGTTCCATCTACCTTGAATTATCGAGACTCTACTGTATTTTAAAGTTTATTTGAAGTAAGGTTTGGCAATATAATCCAAATCGTAATAGATAGACTTCTGGAGGCAGGCGGTTATTGTCTTAGGCCTACCCTTGGATGTGATGGTTGTATGATAGAATGGAATTTGTAAGACCTAAGAGATCTAACATTGAAAGTTCTTTGGCAAGAAGTAAACATAAATTTTGAAATAATTAAGATTTTTCTATGTCATAATTTACAAATGTGATTGCCATGTTATTGTAGAGTTTTCTTACAGAACCTCTTAGACGATAAAGTTAATTACAAATTGTGTATCAAATCATATCTGCGCATCTCTAATTCATTGAGCGTGTGCAGCGATCGTTGCGTGCTGTCGAGCAAAGAAGACACGATGAAGGCCACAGCTGACGTGATGTCTGCGATGTATACAAGCACTGAATATAGCACGAGTATAATTGACATTTGTTAGGAGACGTTCAATTATTCACATTACTCGTACAGGACTCCAGCCCTGTCTGTATCGACCGCAAGTATGTATCCTGGCGATATTATTTTCCTATAAATAATTTTATACAACGTTTTTTTAGAACAAAAATTGGAAAGCTTTTTTTAAGATGTATCAAAATTTCACCAATGCTTTGTATTTGGTTATTTATAAAATTAAAAAGGTTTTTTTCCATAAAACATATTTACTAAACTAAAACACCATGTGTTCTTACATTTTATTAATTTGAATAATCACACTGAGTTGTTTGTATTATTAATTTCATAAAATTAAACATTATTTTTACAGTTATGGTTTCTCCAATACAACCGTCTAAAAATATTTAGTGTTTTTGATTTAGAACCCCGAAGATATAAAGGGTTTTGGAAACATGCAATTTTTGGTTCAATTCGAAATGCAAATAGTAAATGTAACCAAAATTTATTATAACTATAAACGAAATGTTCAGAATAAATTAAACGGGAATAAATATTATCGAATTAAATAGACACTTTTAATAAAATTAATCACAACTGATAATTTTGAATAATTACATTAGCGTAATGAAATTTAGGCTCTCTCTATATTGTTAAAATTTTGATCAAGAATTGTTTGTTGATAATTGGAAACGTTTTTATTATGCAGTAGGCCTATATATTAAAAAAAAATAATAAATTTGAACAATTAAATATATATATATATTTTTTTTTATTTAAATTTATTATGAAAGATAGCAACTATTGATAAACAAGTCAAATCAATTATGTAGTCTAAAGAATGTTGGTAAAGTAAATAAATAATTTTACTCCCTCTTTCACCGTATTTGTCCTTCACAAAAACCGTCATGCGAGTAGTTAAATAAACTTAATTATTTAAATTTAGTTCCTAATTTATATATATATATATATATATATATATATATATATATATATATATATATATATATATAGGCTTTATGAGTAACAGAGAAATAATATATAAATAAACTTCGTTCATCTGTAAAGCGGGGCAAAAAATATTCTTTGTAATTATAAAAAATGTACTTATATACAGTTTTTTAAAATTGATAATCCAGAGTTGCAGAAGTTGAGAAACAAATATTTTAAAAAAGGAATGTAAATTATTGTTTTCGTTACTTGATGATAAATGTTTATGCTTTATATTAAAGGGAATAAAACTTGAGCAGGAATTATATATACAAAGAATTTGAAAATTGTAATTATTCATAGTTTTATAAAATGTGTTTCATATGCAGATTTATTTAATAAAAAGTCAACATAAAAAGTATGTTTTGTTCTTAACAATAAGGAAAACAAAATTATTTACATTTTTTCATCTAACAGATATCTAACTTTTTAAAAAAATCGTTAAATGTTTAGCCTAAATTATAAAATCATAATTTATGATATAATAGTGTATATTCATCTACGGCATAGTAATGTTTATTTTAAGATAGGCAAGATAATAAAATCAATATTATTCCGATATTTTAAGAAATAAAAAAAGGTTTAACATTTTGATGATGAACCAATAATAAACGAATACAAATTATAAGAAAGCATGAAAAAACAAACTATAGCAATAGTTAGGTTATAATGGAAATAAATAAGTTAAATCCATAGTTCTTTTTTGGAATATGGATTTTTATGTGAGTAAATGTATATTTTATCCTGTTATTTATTGAAGTTATTTAAGTTTATTGAAGTTTATTTACCTTACTGTATAACATGTTTAACAGCCCTTGCTAGATATCATCGTTAACATTCTGTGATCGTTAAACTTTTAAATTACTTTATCAATTATAGAAAAACTAAATTAAACAAAACTTTGATTTGTTAACTATTTAATTTTAATTAAAAATTTAGCTAAGGTTTAAAAAACTAGTTTTAAAATTTATGAAACCCTATTTTAAAACTTAAATTTTTTTCATTAGGTTTAATACTTACAATAGCCCAAATTTTGTACGGTTATGAATACGTTTGCGTATTACGTTTTAATAAAGCTACGAGTATTTTAGTTTTTGGTTCAAACATGTGATGTGTATCTAAATTCATTTTATTTTATGCTTTAAATTTTAATCAAACATTGGAGAGAAGTATAATATGAAGACGAGGCTACTGCCCTATAAAGAACAGGCTACTCAGCAATCATACATTTATCCTACAACCAGTTTAAACTTATAACCAATTAATCAGAATTATTTGTTTTTGTTTTTAAAGAGAACAAAACACAGCTAATTACACATGTAATTACAAAAAGCAATAAATTGTTCGTATAACGTAAAGAAAAGGTGCAAATGTTGAGACTCAGTCACATCTACAAAAATACTCTTCATAAATTATCAAATAAAAATTTAATTTATAATTAATAATTCAAATTTAATCCACTCGTTTATAAACTATTTATTCAAAAACACTGGTTTTAATAAATTTATATTTTGGTTATAAATTATTAATAATTTAATTAAAAATCGTGTATACCTGGCCACCCTACGCCGAACGTTTATTTAGCGAGAGACAACTGCATCATAAAATTGATTGCAATCGATCGACTTGATTGTTTTTAATTAGCAAAAACAATATCCGATGGCAATGAATGTGCTCGATAAAAACACAACTGCCTCAACGGCATTTATACTAGAGCGTTGCATAAATGCAAATAATAGGTTTGAATGTTAAATGAAATATGCTTACTTTCGCGAGTTTATTCCGACCCTTTTAGGAAAGGAAGTACACACCACACGCACGACTACCGACTCGCTACTGTGGCCTGACGTAACAATGTTGTACAATGCAACAACTGCGCAAGTCCAAATAATAAACAGGCGTTGAGTAAAGTTTCAACGATCCACGGCGATGTCTTGGCAATCCTATTCATTGTTAAATTCCATTACTAAATATTAAAGAATATTAAAAATGTGCCAATGAAGGAACATGCAAACGGAAATGTAAATGAAAAGTATAATAAAATATCTACAGGATATAGGCCTGTTTAAGGTATAATAATTTCATCATTTATTGGATGAATTCAATAGACTCTGCGTTTAAATAACACGTTCACCTGAAGAAAAGTAGCTGTGATGGTCGATTGCATGCGTATTCCACACGTATTTGAAGAGTGTTTACTTTCGAAAAACTTCATAAAAAAGGGAATTTTTCTTATAACGCAAATTAATTGCTTAGGATCGCCCAATAGTTATTATACACACAAGATGAAAATGTGTGTGTGTGTTTGTGAGTGTGTAAGTGTGTGAGTGTGTGCGTGTGTGTGGTGTGTGTGTGTATGTGTGCGCGCTTGTGTGTGCGTGTGTGTGTGTGTGTGTGTATGTGTGTGTGTGTGTGTGTGTTTGTGTGTGTGTGTTTGTGTGTGTGTGTGTGTGTGAGTGTGTGTGTGTGTGTGTGAGTATATATATATATATATATATATATATATATATATATATATATATATATATATATATATAATTATATATATATATATATATATAATTATATATATAATATTAAATCATACGTAAGATTCGTACAAAATACTTTTCTAACGTCTTACTATATAGTTGTCCTTACCTTAAATTGCTATTTTCAAGTGGAAAATTTGATACTGATTACATATAAGGGTTTAAACTAACAACATGACATATATCTGAATAGTTTTACAATTAAAGGTTAGGGTTTTATTTATGAAACCCATTTCTTAATTTATGGCGGAGTATATTGTAACGTCATACGCTCTTTATGCAACAATATACAATAAACGTAAGCGCGTAGAGCGTTTATCTTTAGGTCAATATTGTAATACGATTATGCGTCATAGTTGAACTGTATACGTCATGCCATCAACGTCGAGCATTAATCTCAAAGAGACGTGATGCAACCATTTACCTTCAACTCTTGACTTTATTAAATGAGAATTTACCCAAATCAGTAAGCAATATACTCTAACCTGGTGATCTAGTAATATACGCTAATCTGAACAAAGGAAAAGAGAAGGTATTTCGTAGGGGACGTATTATAATTTTAAAAAATAATAAAAAATAATAATATTGAGTATATATATATATATATATATATATATATATATATATATATATATATATATGTATATATATTTATATATAATATAATAACAAAATTATAATATATATATCTATTATAATAATATTATAAAATATTGGGAAGTAGCAAACACTCTGTCTATCTATACAAAAGTTTACTATATCTCTAAATATTGATTTTTTTAATACTTAACTGAAAATTAATATTTTTTAATTGAATTAAATTTATCTGGCTCCTCCGAACCACTCAACCTCCTGTATTTGATGGTACAATGCTAAATAAACCCAATGCTAAATGTACATATATAATCTTCCAAGGAGAAAGCATTGGCCAGCTACACCAATTTATATAGCTAATTTTCAAAGGACAAAGCACTGACCAGATACACCAATGTGTATAACTAAATTTTCTTAAAAAACGCACTCGCCAGCTATACCAATGTTTATAACTAATTTTCCAAGGACAAAGCACTGACCAGATACACCAATGAATATAACTAATTTTGTTTTTTAAAAGCACTGGCCAGCTACACCAATGGATATAACTAATCTTACATCGACAAAGCCCTGTCCCGCTACACTAATATATGTATGTAATCGTCCAAGGACAAAGCACTGGCCAGCTACACAAATGTTATAACTAATCTTCTAAAAACTAATCAATGCCCAATTGGACCAATTTATCTGATTAATCTTCCAAGGAGAGAGCATTGGCCAGCTACACCAATGTATGTAATTAATCTTAAATGAACAAAGCACTGACCACCTACACCAATACCAGTAACTAAATTCCAAGGACAAAGCACTGGCCAACTACACCAAGTTAAATAACTAATATTTCCCATATTACTCAGTTATTATAATCTTTTATATTTCGCAATTTTGTACGACATAAAAATTTTAAAATAAAATCAATAATGTACGTAAGTTTAAAATAAAACGAGGTATTTTATAATAAGCGCTTTTTCTTAGAAGAACATGTAATTTATTTACAAACTTGTGATTATTTAAAAACAAAATATTTATGACTAATTCGTAAATAAAAATGTACATGCTTTTAGTGCACTGAATTTTGCGCAAAAAAATTATCTTACTATGCTAACGTTTTAGTATACCTTGCTAATTTTTGTTAATAATTTTGCGTTAGCTTATGCTATAAAATAACTAATAATATTCCCAAAACTATACTAAAATTCTTATTTCTTCTTGTATATTTGCAAAGACACTTGTTTTAATGGTAACATAATACATTTCTATAAAACACGACAATTGCGTTTATTTTGAGAGACGGTTTGCAAACTGTTTTCAATTTGGTTACATTATTGCGTAAATTTACAAAACGATTTTCGTATGTTTCCATATATTAGTTACGCTAGCTTTATCTTTTGGGTTCCAAAGCTCAGAAATATTTCTTCAAAAATATACCATGATGTTTCATATTTCCTATTTCTAACTTTTACCAGACCTTAATATGAATTACCTAATATAGAAACATCAAGATATTAGATGAACAGCGTGTTATCCACCACCAACAGCGTGCAATTTAAACATTTTTTAGATTTCAAATTAAACCTAATACTTAGTACTATCTGATAACACCGAGCTATCTGGTTAAATTCTAAACTAAGGCAATTACTTACTAATTTGTTGATTAAGAGTATTGTATTAACCGTCTCATCTATGTTTTTTCCATCATCAACTTTATCTAATTACCTGTTTTATATTACATTATTGAAATGTGATTTACTTGAAAATACTAGCGTTACTTCTATATTGAAGCAAAGTGAAGTTTGAATGTAGATTGTACAAAAGTTGTATTTGTAGCTGCAAAAATTTGACTTGACGTTCGCCGAGGCCAATATGTCTGTTGGAAGAACAAATGATAAACAACACTTTCTAAATCCCTTGCACTCTATATACACAAACAATAATTACATGTCCTGATCTTGAGACATATTTGTTTAACCGCTCGATTCCACCGAGCCCGCCCTTGCTTCTGGTATTAGTTTGTTCAGGTAATCTGAGAAACTGGCTATCCTAGTGTAGAGGATGTTGTCCGGCCGACAAGACCCGTATCCGCCGATGTACATTCCGATGAGAGTATTGTTGTACACAATAGGATCACCGATGTCATGCTGAAAAAAATTCATTTATACATGTATTTGAACTATTACCTTCTTCCAATTTAATACTCCAATTTAATAGTTTTACAACTTTAGTTTTACGATGTTAAAGAATATGTCTGATGTTTATTTGAATATGTGACCAGTTTTCTAATGCATACATGGGATGTCGTTCCTGCTCTCCATACAGCTCACCCATTAGGTTTAAATCACCGTTATGGGTGTTCCTATTCTGATAAAAAAAAATGTTAACGCCGTGGTTATGACGGAACGTTCAAGTTTTATGTAGCATAAATAACTGTTACAAATATTCATTAGTAGCATGAGTAGTTTGTTGGGAAATAATAACAATGGCTCCAGAGTTATATTGTTCGAGCAGACAAATATTCTCAGAGAATGTTGCTTAGTTCTTAGTCAAAATTAATACGATTAAGAGTTAATAATTACAAATGGACCTAAATACCCTCCAAATTGAGGAGTAGCGAAAAATTATCGATGACTAGTGCAGAATCCAATTTCTAAACTAGAAGTTACGAGAGCTTATGAGCCAAATAACAAATCCGGTTGCAATGCTATGTATTGGTACTACTTAAACCCACTCTGCATTATTTACTTTTAAAAATGATTTAATAGTAACTAATATAGCAATATTCACTTTAGTAATCCTAATGTATTAACTTGAAGTTTAATGTCATGATATCGAACGATACAATTTTAAATCATTAATAATCTAAACTTTTAAACAACATAACTTTTCTGTTTTTAATAAACTAGTTAACGAAGAAAGTAAACCTTCTTCATAACAGCAGTTAACAAAATTTCTCAGCTCCTTTTACTGCAGTAGTTGACGAAGAACTTGAACCCCCATTAGAACAGAAGTTAACAAAGTTTCTCAGCTCTTTTTACTGCAGTAGTTGACGAAGAACTTGAACCCCCATTAGAACAGAAGTTAACAAAGTTTCTCAGCTCTTTTTACTGCAGTAGTTGACGAAGAACTTGAACCCCCATTAGAACAGAAGTTAACAAAGTTTCTCAGCTCCTTTTACTGCAGTAGTTGACGAAGAACTTGAACCCCCATTAGAACAGAAGTTAACAAAGTTTCTCAGCTCTTTTTACTGCAGTAGTTGACGAAGAACTTGAACCCCCATTAGAACAGAAGTTAACAAAGTTTCTCAGCTCTTTTTACTGCAGTAGTTGACGAAGAACTTGAACCCCCATTAGAACAGAAGTTAACAAAGTTTCTCAGGTCTTTTTACTGCAGTAGTTGACGAAGAGCTTGAACCCCCTTTAGAAAAACAGTTAATAAGATTTCTCAGCTCTTTTTACTGCAGTAGTTGACGAAGAACTTGACCCACCTTTAGAACAGCAGTTAACAAAGACCCTTAAACCTCTATACTATAGTAGTGGACGAAGAATTTAAACCCCTTCAGATCAGCAGTAACAAAGACCATCAGCTCGTTTTACTGCAGTAGTTGTCGAAGAAAGTAAACCTTCTTCATAACAGCAGTTAACAAAATTTCTCAGCTCCTTTTACTACAGTAGTTGACGAAGAACTTGAACCCCCATTAGAACAGAAGTTAACAAAGTTTCTCAGCTCTTTTTACTGCAGTAGTTGACGAAGAACTTGAACCCCCATTAGAACAGAAGTTAACAAAGTTTCTCAGCTCCTTTTACTGCAGTAGTTGACGAAGAACTTGAACCCCCATTAGAACAGAAGTTAACAAAGTTTCTCAGCTCTTTTTACTGCAGTAGTTGACGAAGAACTTGAACCCCCATTAGAACAGCAGTTAACAAAGTTTCTCAGCTCTTTTTACTGCAGTAGTTGACGAAGAACTTGAAACCCCTTTAGAAAAACAGTTAACAAGATTTCTCAGCTCTTTTTACTGCAGTAGTTGACGAAGAACTTGAACCACCTTTAGAACAGCAGTTAACAAAGACCCTTAAACCTCTATACTATAGTAGTGGACGAAGAATTTAAACCCCTTCAGATCAGCAGTAACAAAGACCATCAGCTCGTTTTACTGCAGTAGTTGTCGAAGAAAGTAAACCTTCTTCATAACTGCAGTTAACAAAATTTCTCAGCTACTTTTACTGCAGTAGTTGACGAAGAACTTGAACTCCCATTAGAACAGAAGTTATCAAAGTTTCTCAGCTCTTTTTACTGCAGTAGTTGACGAAAAATTGAACTCCCATTAGAACAGAAGTTAACAAAGTTTCTCAGCTCCTTTTACTGCAGTAGTTGACGAAAAATTGAACTCCCATTAGAACAGAAGTTAACAAAGTTTCTCAGCTCCTTTTACTGCAGTAGTTGACGAAGAACTTGAACCCCCATTAGAACAGCACTTAACAAAATTTCTCAGCTCTTTTTACTGCAGTAGTTGACGAAGAACTTGAACCCCCATTAGAACAGCACTTAACAAAATTTCTCAGCTCTTTTTACTGCAGTAGTTGACGAAGAACTTGAACCCCCATTAGAACAGCACTTAACAAAATTTCTCAGCTCTTTTTACTGCAGTAGTTGACGAAGAACTTGAACCACCTTTAGAACAGCAGTTAACAAGGACCCTTAAATCTCTATACTATAGTAGTGGACGAAGAATTTAAACCCCTTCAGAACAGGAGACACATGAAAATGGCTGCTCCTTACATTGGTAGTTAATAATTTCTGAATTGCAATAATCTGTGACAAAATGTTTCAACATCAACAGCATAAGAGCAAGGCATTTTGTTTACCCTTGAAACCCTCTCTTTACATTTTTAGGCATACGTTTAAATTATTCTACCTACATACTATTCATTCACTACTTACATCACAAACAAACACTGTATTGCTTCCGGCACAAATTATCCTCTCCGTTACTTCTCCGTAGGTAGTTTTGTTGCACTCTACGCTATCAATTATCTTCAGATCCGTTTCATGGATATTCCAAGAACTGTTTGCCTGGAAAATACATATGTTAATTTTTTATAAAGCGTGTATATTTATATATGAGTCTAAATGTACATCTTATGCTACAAACTACATCGTATTGTTGTTGTTTGAAACATTACCTTACATTAAAGACCATTTTTCCATTAAAGGCCTCCTGAACGCCTAAAAAGATTTTATAAAGTCCTATCTAAAATATTTATTTCGGTTACTTTTTACTAAAATACTGAATAGGTTAAAAATTAGTTATTGTTATAAAAATCTGTATACAAAATAAAACAATTATTTCTAATCTTTTAATTTCATTGAAGTCATTTCAAAAATGTCCATATCGAATTTTTGAAGCATTAAAAATGTATGTGTTTTATTGACACCATTTATACAAGTTAATTCTCTACCTTTAGCTAGATTTTTTATATCATTGAATAATAAATTTTCATCTATTCACTTCGTTGATAAAAAAATACCTCTATGCTAATATTTCAGCACGAGATGTACACAAACCATCGGTTTCAACATTTTTTTTGTTTTTTGTTTAAGTCTCATACTTTTCTACGTTTCTGTTCTGCTCTGCATACATATGTTTATCATTATCAGTTTCAGCCATTAATAACATTGTGTTTATATTTGTTGACATATTTCGTAGCGTCTCCATCTACTAGAAGTTGATACGTACTGATTGGTATTTTTTCTCTGAAACCTAAGAACATTATATGGCATAAGATAACGGGCTATAGAAATATAAGTTTTGTTTGTCTTTCATTTCAAGTTTAGTTTTTCAGTTTAAAACTTTATAATTCGCTCAATTTTGTGTTCGGAATAATTAACGTTATTGCTGCTATCAAATGTGTAGAATTTTGCTGTGACTACAGTAATAATTAAATGTGTAGAATTTTGCTGTGACTACAGTAATAATTAAATGTGTAGAATTTTGCTGTGACTACAGTAATAATTAAATTTGTAGAATTTTGCTGTGACTACAGTAATAATTAAATGTGTAGAATTTTGCTATGATTAGTAATTATTAAATGTGTAGAATTTTGCTGTGACTACAGTAATAATTAAATGTGTAGAATTTTGCTATGATTAGTAATTATTAAATGTGTAGAATTTTGCTGTGACTACAGTAATAATTAAATGTGTAGAATTTTGCTGTGACTACAGTAATAATTAAATGTGTAGAATTTTGCTGTGACTACAGTAATAATTAAATGTGTAGAATTTTGCTGTGACTACAGTAATAATTAAATGTGTAGAATTTTGCTGTGACTACAGTAATAATTAAATGTGTAGAATTTTGCTGTGACTACAGTAATAATTAAATGTGTAGAATTTTGCTGTGACTACAGTAATAATTAAATGTGTAGAATTTTGCTGTGACTACAGTAATAATTAAATGTGTAGAATTTTGCTGTGACTACAGTAATAATTAAATGTGTAGAATTTTGCTGTGACTACAGTAATAATTAAATGTGTAGAATTTTGCTGTGACTACAGTAATAATTAAATGTGTAGAATTTTGCTGTGACTACAGTAATAATTAAATGTGTAGAATTTTGCTGTGACTACAGTAATAATTAAATGTGTAGAATTTTGCTGTGACTACAGTAATAATTAAATGTGTAGAATTTTGCTGTGACTACAGTAATAATTAAATGTGTAGAATTTTGCTGTGACTACAGTAATAATTAAATGTGTAGAATTTTGCTGTGACTACAGTAATAATTAAATGTGTAGAATTTTGCTGTGACTACAGTAATAATTAAATGTGTAGAATTTTGCTGTGACTACAGTAATAATTAAATGTGTAGAATTTTGCTGTGACTACAGTAATAATTAAATGTGTAGAATTTTGCTGTGACTACAGTAGTAATTAAATGTGTAGAATTTTGCTGTGACTACAGTAGTAATTAAATGTGTAGAATTTTGCTGTGACTAGTAATAATTAAATGAATCTTATTCAATAGTACAGTAGTTTCTAATCAAACCTCTATTTTATAAAAAGCTATATAGTGATACAAAATGTCATTAAACATTACTGTATTTCTAATGTTATCAAAAACTCTTCAATATATAAAACCATAGTGTGATATAAGAGTTCATTATCCACAATTACTCATTGTCCTTGTCTCTATAGCTATCTTCACTCTAAAAAACATAGAAAGTTCTTGGATAATCTCTGTGCCACTTTAATGTATTTAAATAGGCAAAAGCAATTATAAGTGCAGTAGTGTAGCTATAACTACTAAACAATTATAAACCTTGGTAAAATAGGGTTATATAACATTTATATAAACTTCTCTAAAACCTTTAGCAGCATCAGAAGGTTACACTTATATTACACGTGTATATTATCTATACCGACACTTGTGTAATACTTACAATGCCTTCACCCCATCCTGAGACGACAACCGTTGTTCCAGGAGGCGGTGATTCAAGAGCCAATGGGATTGGCTTAATCGTGTCGCTAAACGTCAACTTCCGGTCGAACTTAAGCAGCGCTATGTCGTAGTCGGCAGTATACCTGTAGTTTGGGTGCGTGTAAAACTCCGAGATGAGTACCAATTCGCCATCTGTTAACGGGTTGGTGGCGCCCACTTTCAGCGTCACGTCCAGAACTAATATGCTGCGGAAAACAAAAACCTTCAGGTTGTGCCTTTTAGTCTAGAAACTGTAAGTGCGGACTAAAATAGATGTAAAATGTTCTCTTTTAGAAAAGAAAAAGTGGAGATATGTGGAATGGATATATGGACAAAAAAAAGTACATTAGAGTCTCGATAATTCGAGTTAGATGGAAACGAGACCCCCTCGGATTACCGAAAACTCAGGTTACACGGAAGTACGTTCCTGTTCGTTAGAAAAAATAGGAGTTAATAAACCCTAATTCAGTGCATACTATAGTTAAGAATGCACAAAATAGGTTTATAGAAAAATAACAGTTGTACGTTAGAGTTTGTAGTAGTAACACTCACTGATGATGATGACTTTGTCATTGAAACGTCTATGAGTGAATAAATGATTAATTTGAGAGTTTTGTGTATTTTTTTATTTGTTTTTAACTTTATTACTATGTGAAACAAAAATGTATTACTCTTTCATTTGGTTAAAATGGAAATTCATAGAGAAAACAAAACCATTATTGCAATGAAGGCTTATCAAGGAATAAATGTGCAGAAGACAAAGAGTAGATAGTATCTATGAAGAGGAGTATATAATATACCTTAAATAAAAATAGAGGTTTACCGCTAAAACAGTACTTCTGTAGTAAATATATAAAAACAATACTTAAACCCACATAAAACAAGTGAACACAAGCTGTATATTTATAATTAAATAAAAGGTTACTTGTTTATATTTTTATACATTTCTTACGAACAAAAATAATTTTAAAGTAAAGTCCTAAATGTCCTTCTTTTTCAGGATTATTAATGTATTTGATTATTTTTCAATTCCTTCTATTAGCTTACAGTCTCCTTATATATATATATATGCTGATACGTATTCCTTCACGGATGGAAATATATGATGAATAGTTACTATCTGGAGTACATCTGTTCATTATGCAGTCCATTACCCATCCAGCATTGACGAGGTGAACCCAACAACAGTACAAGAGCGAGTCAACTGTTGTTAGGTTCACCTAGGTAACTATATATATATATATATATATATATATATATATATATATATGTGTGTGTGTGTGTGTGTGTGTGTGTGTGTGTGTGTGTGTGTGTGTGTGTGTGTATGTGTGGGTGTGTATGTGTGGGTGTGTTTGTGTTTGTGTGTGTGTGTATATCTTGTACAAATTTTCAATATTTATAAAATACATTTGTATCAACCAATCAATTTAAAATTAAATTCGTTTTACCTATAGTGGATGACAATTGATGTTAATACAGTTTTTCAAATATTACTTCAATAATTAAAATTTTAAAAACATGATGTCTCGGTCGGATTCGAACTGAGGAGCTAAATATTTGAAATCCAGCACACCTTGGCACTAAGACAACTTTACCATTGAAATCAATTGCATAAAGATGTATATAAAATTATAAGAGAAAGGTGCCTTGCAATAGTGAAGCATTATAAGAGGTGGATAGAACGAGAAATTATAGACCACCATCAAAGTCATAAATTAGAAACGAAAAAAAGAAAGCGAATAAGTAGTAACAAACAAAAATATTAGTCCAACACTACTATATAAAGAACAATATGAAAAATAGAAAGAAAATTCGCTTTATATTGTGCCACTTAATATCATGTTTCTGTCTTATTGTAATTATAAAATTTAAAAATAATTAAATATTTTTTTTTACGACCACTATAGGAATTGACATTACTTCTTTTTGTACTACTAAATGTAGTGTATAATACGTTTCTCTGTTGTCTAACTATGTTTTATGATTATTTATAAGCCATTAAAACAATATAATATCACCTGCAAATGGCACAAAGGGTTGTGAGTATGGGTAGAGCATATATGCAGGGACCATGACAGCAAGTGGACCAATTTCGTGACAGTAATTTCGTACTCTGAAGGGACCTACTCACAGGATTACAAAGTCGTATTTATTCACTTTTCCATCTTGTAAGGGGAAACATAAAGAATGGTACTAATCAGAGGTAAAGAAAGGATATAACTATTGAACAGTATATTGAGTGTGAGATAACATTGCACCTTGTGACCAAAACCATAAATGAGAGGTGAAATGTGTTAAATTATTTTCACGTTGATTTCATCAACAACGCTGACATCGTACTATAATTGTATTAAAAACGAAAAATAATTATTTGTTACACAAATTTGTTTTAAATGTAACCTTCTAGGGTTAATAAATATCTTCTGCTATCACATATTTACTCAATTCGAATAAGCTATATGGAATATATGTCTTTAATACAACACAATCCTTTAGGAAAACATAACCTTGTAACGGATCGATTTGGATAATTTCTTTTGGAATTGCAATATGAGTATTTTTACGAAGTCACGATTTTTTCCGCATAAAATACTTTTTTGTCACAATATACAGTCTTAAATAATATGAATTTAATTGTGTTTTAGGCTCTATGTTTGTTTCATTCTTGATTTGCTATACAGGAATTGTGTATAAGAATCTACCTGGAAAGAAAAAAATATGTGCTTTTTGAAGATGATTTAGAATTCAAAATATTATCTTAAATTTTGTAGTCCATTACGTTCGGTTAATCCTAATTAATTACTTTAAAATTAGTTTATGACCATCCGAACAGTGGGTCCAAAGTTCGGATAGTCATAAACTAATGTTAAAGTGATTAATCAAATATTATTCTGTAACTAAAATTGGTTTGAATGTTTGTTAGAATCGCCAAGTCATGACGTCATGTGCTACTACTTCGCTTCCACTTAAACAATATTTTATGGTGCGCCATAAGGCGTTATTCTTCTAGGTCAATAATATCTGGATCATTGATCAATCGAGATAATCGATGCTGATCTATATTTATTCTGGTTCGTGTTATAATTTCCGTGTACTGAACTAAAACGAAGAAGCTGGTTTATAAGAAAGGTTGTCATATCAATTTTTAAAATGTTTTAAGTTTCATGTGGTTTCTGCGTACTGAGATGTTGCATAGGCCTAGTATAAACATTTTGTTAATAAAATTGTGTACAGCAAGATAAAGGATATGTTTTCTCCATTGAGTGATCTGACAGGTGTTTCTTTTACTTTTTTAATTCATCAGACGTGTTTCATGAGTTACCTGCGTAAATTAACGATCCTTTCAAAATGATAGTATATTTTAAAAACTATTTTCAATCAAATTATTTTAAAAAAACCTTATTACCCAAACACAAACTTGAATGATTATTTCATTCAATTAAGTTTAAAATTACGTGCTACAGATTTATTCATTTCAAAAGTAAAATTTTTCATTTTGGCAAAATGTAAATATCTAGACGATATGTCAAGCAAGTTAGTGACCTCAAGCAAACGGGAAAAAAATAACTTCGACCTATAATACTGAGAATGTAACATATAATGGAAGATATTCAATATAACATTGATGGATGTTTAGAAGAATAACCTGTATCAGATGGAGTGACCAAAGAAGTAGCGGTCCAAAGGTAAGTTGTAGGGTTGTTAATATGAAAAGATGTTTATATTAAAATGAGTTCAAGAAATGCAAAACAAAATAAAAAATACACAAATAATTAAAAGCAATATAATAAGAGAATAAATATCACGTATGTTACAAAAGTCTTACAATAGAAACTGATCATATTAGATTAGAAACTTAGAATAGAATTGTATAGAATAGAAATGATATTGCAGGAAACCTGTATGAAAATAATTTCAAAGTAAAGTCAAAAAATGTGATACATAAAATGTTTTAATTGTTTTTCTATTTTACTTTGATTTATTTGTAAATTCATCTCTCATAATATCAATAATTAAATAACAAAGCAAATCGTTATATTATATTAAGTTATAATTTAGCTCACCCAAACAAGTAGACCGAAGTAGCCAAAGCAAAATCCTCACTGATAATGGAGGCTGACCCGGCAAAACTTTGTGATATATACAGAGCACACTAGAACAGACATGCAGAACATAAGAGGTACGCTCCAAAAGGAAACTTAAGATCAAAACGAACTGTCTTTAGATGGATTTACCTGATATGGATGCTTCAGAATTGAAGACTCTTTTCCCAACTCGCTGGGCGGAGCCGGCTTTAGCGTTCGGTTAATGGGAGTTTCTGTCGTTGGAGTAAGTTCTGTTTGCTCCTCTTCTTCTGCCATATTCAGGAAATTTGCAGCATTCGATGGCGGCTTACAGGAACTACTAAAGGCTAAAATAAAAATCAGAGTTATAGGGCATTGTAATTAGTAATGAATAAATAAAATATTAGCCAAATTTATTGAGGGTGGAAACGACGTCCCCTAAAATGGTTAATCTTGACGAGATTAAACATGCTCTGTCTCTGGTTTGGACGTCATGATTTGAAACTATGCTGACTTGATGGTTGCTCTTATAAAAATGTAATTTGCAATTATTAAATCATGGAATTACTTTTTATATATTGAAAATTACATTAATACAGTGCAATTGTGACTGACAATTATCATACCATATAAGTTAATGTAAATTTCAGACTTATCATTAAACTTACTAACAGATAAATCTATGACAACTTCTAGACCGATGTTAAAACAATGAGATTAGTTTTACCAATACAAAACTATCACGAACCATGCATTCTATTATATATTCAAACAACTTGTATATTTCTACAATTTAACTAAATTATCTCGCAGAACAAGTGTAATTAGTACTTGTTAGTTAAAAGTTTATTTGAACGTATTATAATTATCGTTTATATATAACCTTGCTCTATTATATTTTTTCCCCAGGATGAAAAGATTCGCCTATAACTCGTACTATAAGCGCTCTTATGTTCAATACTAACCCGGTCACACACGGAAACAATTCTTTTCAGTACTAGTAATGATGTATACTTTTCTTACCCAGAATTATGTGTTAGATATCAATTTCTTTAGGGATAAAGTGGTAATATAAATCAAGTTCGTGTGTGTGTGTGTGTGTGTGTGTGTGTGTGTGTGTGTGTGTGTGTGTGTGTGTGTGTGTGTGTGTGTGTTTATGTGTGTATGTGTGTGTGTGCGTGTGCGTGTGTGTGTGTGTGTGTGTTTATGTGTGTATGTGTGTGTGTGCGTGTGTGTGTATGTGTGTGTGTGTGTGTGTGTGTGTGTGTGTGTGTGTGTGTGTGTCTGTGTGTGTATGTGTGTGTGTGTGTGTGTGTGTGTGTGTGTGTGTGTGTGTGTGTGTGTGTGTGTGTCTGTGTGTGTGTGTGTGTGTGTGTGTGTGTGTGTGTGTGTGTGTGTGTGTGTGTGTGTGTTTATGTGTGTATGTGTGTGTGTGCGTGTGTGTGTATGTGTGTGTGTGTGTGTTTATGTGTGTGTGTGTGTGTGTGTGTGTGTGTGTGTGTTTATGTGTGTGTGTGTGTGTGTGTGTGTGTGTGTGTGTGTGTGTGTGTGTGTTTATGTGTGTATGTGTGTGTGTGCGTGTGTGTGTATGTGTGTGTGTGTGTGTGTGTGTGTGTGTGTGTGTGTGTGTGTGTGTGTGTGTGTGTGTGTGTGTGTGTGTGTGTGTGTGTGTGTGTGTGTGTGTGTGTGTGTGTTTATGTGTGTGTGTGTGTGTGTGTGTGTGTGTGTGTGTGTGTGTGTGTGTGTTTATGTGTGTATGTGTGTGTGTGCGTGTGTGTGTATGTGTGTGTGTGTGTGTGTGTGTGTGTGTGTGTGTGTGTGTGTGTGTGTGTGTCTGTGTGTGTATGTGTGTGTGTGTGTGTGTGTGTGTGTGTGTGTGTGTGTGTGTGTGTGTGTGTGTCTGTGTGTGTGTGTGTGTGTGTGTGTGTGTGTGTGTGTGTGTGTGTGTGTGTGTGTGTGTGTGTGTGTGTGTGTGTGTGTGTGTGTGTGTGTGTGTGTTAAAGAGAAGCTACTTAGAAACACCTAGCCATTCGCTTTAAAATAGTAATTTACGTGTTAGTATGTCAAGGATAAAATGTGTGTGCCAAGAGCAAATACGAGAAAACACAGTTTGTGTGTGTGCCTAAATATCTTTGTCTTTGTTCTATGAATAAAAAACTGCATTTTAACGCCGAAGTATTTTTTTCAGTAACAAATACAAACTTAGTAGCAAAGTTTATTCTTTTGTAACGCCTAATGCAACCTGTATTCCTCCCCAACCCTCAAGGTAGGGCAGTTGTCCATTCATTGAATCTATGAAACACCCGTATTTCCGATTAATACACACACACACATACATATATATATATATATATATATATATATATATATATATATATATAAAGTTCATAAATGTATTTTATATAAGATGTTTATAATGTATTTGGGAGTGGTATGAACAGTAAGTGGAGATAAACAACAATGTTTAATAATATTTGTAACGCATTGGATTCTCTGGACATTTAAACGATACTAGAGCTTCACATAAGTTATATCACAACCTGTCTTAATGATGATATAGTGTGGAGAGGGTATAATGTAGTTAGGAATATTATACGTACTGGTTTTGGAAAATGAGGTTGAATCATCTATCATGTCGTATCTCTAACCTACACCTATCTTCGGGAATATCCTCCTATACAATCATTTGAATAGATAGATATTTGGAAAAATGTCGTAAAGTATATGAAAACTTCATGAATTTTCTAAATTTTTAAAAATCTACCACTTATCTATGTCCTATTTATTGTTTCTAAGAAATATAATAATTCTTGAATTTTGTAGTCCATTACGTTCGGTGAATCTTATTATATCATAAATATTATAATAAATTACATATCAAACACTGCTAATGATTTAACGACCCTATACTTTGTGTGTATATTAGTATCTATTAACACAAAAATTGTTATTTATTTTTTTGTTAGAGTTTATTTATGATTTTGTAACGTATTTCTCCTAAACCATTCAGGGCACAGAAAGCAATTATACTGGCATTGTACAAGCCGTAAGATTGTACCAATGTTTCTCGAAATGAGGCCAAAGCAATAATAACGTCTGCACAACAACCAAAACGTAACAAAGGTTGTTTGATGAGATAATTGCACGGAAAATATCAGCTTCTCTAAACATTGAAACACAATGCAACTAATATTGCAGTCATATATCTAATGAAGCACAATACACTCGACGACCTACTTGTTTAATACGCTCTCTTTGAACGATAATATTTTATAGATTTATATTCATGTTATTTAAGTCTTTTAATATTTCAATTATAACCGATACAAAAACGTTTTAATGTCTTAATAACTAGCAAACCTGTAATAGGTATATATATATTGTATTTTTAAGATGAACATTTTCTTGATAAAATGTATATGGATAATAAAACCACTTTCATACAAGAATAAAACCTTTTTTTAAATTTTATTACAAAGTTTAAGCTTTTCGCCGATTAGCAGTATCGGCATTATCAAAACTAACTTAGTACACTTCTAATTTATTCTGTTCCTACATTAAGACTCATAAGAGTCTTAATGTAGAAACAGAATAAATTAGAAGTGTACTAAGTTAGTTTTGATAATGCCGATACTGCTAATCGGCGAAAAGCTTAAACTTTGTAATAAAATAAAAAAAGGTTTTATTCTTGTATGAAAGTGGTTTTATTATATATATATATATATATATATATATATATATATATATATATATATGTGTGTGTGGGGGGGGGTCTGTATTTGTGTGTGTGTGTGGGGGGGGATATAAATTAGGTCAATGCCTACTTATGTCAACTAAGAAAAGGTTTATTTTAGTTGATTTTTATCTAATAATTTTATTTGATATAAATATCTTAATACAAATCTTATCAAGTTATTATTTCCAATTATTACAGAATTTAGTGGACAAACACTTCTTTAAGATCTCGTATGCACGTGTAATATTATGAACGCTATATTACCTACGTTCTATTCCTATTATCTTATTTATAGGTTTTATTGACTCGTTTTGGGATTTTAAAATTAATTAGTTTCATCAGAAGAGCCTAACAGACGTCAACTAAATGCTTGAACCAAATAAATCCAAACAAAAAACGTTTGAGACAAACACAATCATTGGGGAGCAAACACCTTAATCTATTGTTAGAAACGGACTGTACTTGTATATATTTACACACCCCTTTCAAAACAGTAATATTTGTTTGGGCAGTACCAATCGCTATATATACATCCGGTCAGGAAAAACCCCTATATGTAACCCCGTTAGAGAGTAGATCTAGTTTAAGACACTACGAATGCCATATTATTCCCTCCTCTCATTTTGATTAGGAACACTCAATGAATTTCCACTACTTTGAAACTTTTACACGTATGCAAG
>JBAIZL010000004.1:11767902-11810402 GCA_036971475.1 Prosapia bicincta
CTTAGCTAAACAATTTACTTTATTTCTTCAAAACAGTTTTCCATTGTTTATCTTTGAATCTCATTCCCGAAATATTTCCTTTACAATACTCCTAAACAGTTGAAATGTGATATATTGAACTTCATACTTCCTTCGACAACAAAATATACATTTTTCAAGTTGTAGTGAACAAAAAATACTCTACACGTTTGCAAATCTCAAAAAATAAGCAACAATATATTTCTCAACTTTTTAAATTTTTACTTTGGATTAATTTTCTAGGATTTATGATATTACGAATAACTTAAAAGTTATACAGACATATAATCTAGAGACACTGAAAATCGTAACTCTTGAAACTGAGATGTTTTACACTGGGACTTTCTGGTCTTCAACACTCCTTAAAACAGTAAATGTCCACTTCAACATTAATCATTAAGTTCTATACCACAACATGAAGAAAATTAATTTACAATTCGAATAAAATGACATTTTTTTAAAAAAACCACATTTCCAAAACACAATAATAATTTTGAAACTTACCCAAAGCCAGTAAAATTAAAACGACTACCTCAGAATTCATCTTCAGCAATTCGTGTCTCGCCTGTGTGTTGTTACGCAAACAGTCCGGGACTCTTGGCTCTATCTGTGAATAATTAGAGACGCCTTATCTATTCGCCTAATCTGATAACAGCCTCCGACTTGTTTGATTCCACTGTGTGTAAATATTTTTATCAAGAACGCTGTTCAAACACAAAATGTTTAACATTTATAGTCTCCATAAAAGAGGAACGTTTTTTATCTTTCCCACTTGGCACTATTTTGCGCGACGCTACACTTCTACAATGAACACGAAATGCTATAAATTTTGCTAACATATGACGACAGAACTCAAAAAAAATGAATTTATTGTTAGGAAAATTATTTTTAGAAACACGGTAAATGTTTACGCTCTTGAGGGAAGGTTTTAACTGTAATTGGCGAAACAATAGTCTTAACTCATATAGTTCCCTTTCTACATAATTCCATTGTTTTAACCGAGAGAGTAACTAATATTGAAGAGAAATTAACATACCTTTATTACTTGAGCAAGAAGAAAAAGACTAACGACGTCCCTTCCCATAACAACTTCTGGCCTTGTAAAACTGACTTCCGTACTCATTGAATATCTATTTAATTTTTTGCAGTAATATTACATGTATCCGAATACTAATCCTGGGTACTAAATGATTAGGGTACTAAGATAAAACCCAACGATCTGTGATACGTGTAATGATTATGTTTGACGCGTACAAGGTCACATACGTGAATATATATAAGTAACAATTCAGCTGGCTTGTGAGTTATTGTCATAAAAAAATAACACACAAGAAGTCACAAAACAATATATTTAATACCATACGAGTATCAATGACTTATGCCATCATCAGTCACACTACTACAAATTAACAGTGTACTACCGAAGGTCAGTTGTAAATTTGTAGTAGTGTCACTGATGATGATGGCATAAGTCATTGAAACGTGTAAGATATTAGGCTCATTTTTGTTTAATTTTGTGTGCAGCTATTTATCTGTTTATTGCATACGTAAGGTGAACATTTTCTACAGCGAAGAAGAGATACTTCCCATCGAAATCATTTTGAAGATGTGACAATTGACATGGATTTAGATCCATATGCTTAATGGTCTGAAGAATAAGTGGTAGATTTAGTGGGATTATAGCTAGCATGCTACGTTGCTCTTAGGCATATTGTAGGATCTCTCTCTCTCTCTCTCTCTCTCTCTCTCTCTCTCTCTCTCTATATATATATATATATATATATATATATATATATATATATATATATATATATATATATATATATATACATATATATATATAACAATAACATTAATAAAAGAACAAATACAATTACATTCTAAATTTGATACTATATTCAATGTCTATAATGTTACAGCAACAAAATAAACTTGGCAATTTGTATAAATTTAGCAATAATTCTATTTCTAATTTAACATATGTTTCAGGGCTATATCTTGCATTATTGTATTTTTCATTCCTGATGATGTTGGTACTGTTTACCAACGAAAAGCTTTGAATATAAATTAATAAATATTCTTGTATTTGAATAACCTATGTTGTTTTAGATTATTAAACGAGAAAACATAATTTATATTTATATATACAAACATATATATATATATATATATATATATATATATATATATATATTCGTATTCACATTACCACTTTTAGTATTAAAACAAATACCTAAATTATTTTGAATGTATTGAACGTCAAGTAAATCATAACAACTAAATAACACATGAAGTTGCCGGAAATTGTATTTTTTTAATTTCTCAAAACAATTGCCCTAATTTAAATGGCCTTGTTTCAATTTGCACGAGATAAAGTAGGTAATTGTTCAGTTAAACGCAGTAGACTAAGCGATAACCTGGCTCTGTGTTTGTCGCCTTTATTTTCAAGATTTTTTAAGTAACTTATTGTTATCGTAATGTACTATTGGCACTTGTATGTACTACTGACATGAAGTAGGATTTTAAACCACACATTTCTAAATTTATAGTTTTCATTAAACAGGTTATATAAAGACTAACTGCTGATTGAAATGACTACAATAAAAATCAATTCTGGTTTGTAAGATAGGCAAAAGTGGAGAAATGGGATTAAAAAACATAATGTTTACAACAACGAGGAAATCAAAGTAAAACTATGTCAATATAATCCCAGCTATAATCATAATGGTAATTATTATGAAAGAGAAGTATATTTAGTCTCCCATGTCAAAGAAATTAAAGATAATTGGACAGATCAAAAACATTAATAGGAAACCAACATTTTTAAAGTTAAAACAGTTGTTCCGAGGTGTGTATTGTATTTTACAGCTTAAAGTTCTACGTGATGTTATCGGGAATAGGTGTTTTGCAATGGTACGGAAGTGTGACAATGGCAGGGAGGATATTTAGGGAATAGAGGTTTGCAGGTGTGGATTTATCTCTTGGATTATTGTGAAATATTTTATAGAAAAAGCATCAATCGTCGATGTGATGAGGTGAGCATCAACGACAAATAAAATAAGAGACGCTGAGGAGCTGATAATGAATATTAAAAAGCGGAAGCGGTGTCGGGTGTCCCGTCAGTTGCACTCATCGATATTTGCATCCAGTGACACTTGGGTCCAACAACATTTACTCTTAGCGATATTTGCGTCCAGCGATATTTGCTCTTAGCAATATTTGCATACAGCGACATTTGCTCTTAGCAATATTTGCATACAGCGACATTTGCGCTTAGCGATATTTGTGTCCAGCGACATTTGCGTTCAGTGACACTTGTGCCTAGCGACATTTTTGCCACTTAATGCTGTTGAAAGATGGAACACGGAAAACCGAACAACATCTTTCGGATACCTAACCCTAGAATCAACTAACAGATTAGTTGTTTCAAAACTGAAACATACTACAAAACTGAAGCATATGCAGCCTGTGCATATGTGAAGATACAATTAAACGTAGGAGAAAAGGAGAAAATGCACATACAAAAACTGCCCGAGAGATTTAATAAACCGATCTTGAAGTAAGAAGGAACTGGTGACAGAAGGACATGTCTTTGCACTTTCACCTACTTAGAAATAGTAGAGCTACAATAGGTTCAAAATGAAGACCGTTAAAAATTATGACAATATTTGTAAATAGTACTAAGTTCATCACAAAAAATATATTAAAACAATAATTTCCAAAAAAAATAGGCATAGTATGCTATGATTTATAAAAGTATAAACATTTTCATCTGATTTTGAACACGCCTCAATGATGGGAAACCTGTTTTCTATCACGTAGCCAGTCCAGAGCCTGATGGGAAGTGTAATCACAGAGGCTTTATTCGTACTTAATACGGGAAATAAAGTTGGTCTCCAACGTTTATAAGGGTTACGTTGTATACATGTACCACACAATTATAACAAACATTGCGTCAATCATTTCGATAATCTAATTTTACAAAGGTAAAAGTCATTACAGTGAACTCGAAATCTCACAAAAAATAGTTTTTAATAAACACACACACAACAAATTAGTTTCGGCAACGATGTAGCCTTCCTCAGTGGCTACTACTAACATATTGTCAAGCTGTCGTACAAGTCAAATAAAACAAACAAGATAAAAATACGAAGTTAAGCAATGAACTTAATCTATTACATAGCACATCACTTCTTACTCAGGAGAGGTATATATTTTACATAACTGCTGCTATTGTTAATATTTTGTTCTTTATCTCCCCCCCCCTTATTTCACACTATCATCAATAAACAAATCCTAAACAAAGCTTACACAGTTAAAAAATAACAATCATTTACTATATAAAAGTACACGTTATAAACAATTCACTAAAAAACAAACAGTTTATACAAAATTAAAACTAAAAACAGAGTCAAAATAAATAAACAAACATCAATACTTACACACATTTTAACATATTTACAGGGTAGCAGTAGCAACTAATTTATATTATATCTGAAACAAAAAAACAGTTATGAGTCACATGCTTAGCTGAACAACACAGAATTTGTTGCGTGTGTGTTTATTAAAAACTAATTTTTTGTTAGATTTTGAGTTCACTATTTTGATTTTTACCTTTGTGAATAGTTCTCACCAGCTAAGCTCTAATTAACTAAATCTAATTTTATGTTAAAGTGACGGTAATTTACAGAGACCTGATCGCTTATTTAACACTCTGTAATTATCGTTGATTATTTGGGCTGGCCATGTAACCTTTTTGGTTTAAAGTATGTTTCAGAGTAACAATGTATTTTACATGTCTTACATCTCTTAAACTAGATGTGAATCAGAGCAGTATATGGTGTATGCTATTGTATCTATCGCAGTTTGTTTGTAATGTGTAATATGTGGTGAACTTAATGAAATTTATCTGAAGCCAGTTATTATTTTAAAACCCGAGACTGTTAAATTGCCTCACACTTGGCAAGCTACAAGTTCTACAATGGTTTCCGTATTATAGTAATGGTACATACGTATAATGCTACCCGTACAATAGTGATTCAATCTACGTTATACAAAGTTCTTAGAAATGTTTGTATTGTTAGGAGTTTTGAACATGTATCATCCTAGTTCGAATTTGAACTCTTTTGGCACTAAGTTCCTTTCTGTAACCTTTTTTTAGGTAGGCCTACATCCGTAATAATCCTGTTTTCAAGGCCTTAAGCATCCTTCGGATACACAAAAACAAGTATAGATTGAATCCATAAAATGATGTTAAAACTTTATGTAAAACCAGTAATATAAACAAAATTTTTTTTTAATTCCTGCTTAAGTCAAAATTTTATTTTGGTATCTTTGATATATATACATAAGTCAGAATAACAATATTAAGGGTGGCAAAATGGAAAGCGAATTTCCTTGAAATTTTCCATTTTCCCTTGTATGTAAGGTGTTGGAGTATTATTTTTTGTTTGTTACTATTTATACGCTTTCTTTATCTTTTTATCGTTTACATTGTGTTGTAGTTTCTTTTCGCTTTCCTTTTGCATTGTCCGTTTGTGAAGGTTCGATACCGTTAATCCAGTTTGTTTGTTAATTTTAATCCTTGAGCATTATTTATGATATTGTGTGGTAACCATGGCAACAATTTAGGGTTGTACGATAGAGGATTCGACAACAATCAGATGAGAGTAAACAAAAATTCATATATTTCTTTGAGAAATACACTTCTGCTATGGTAAAGTTGGTTCAGTGCTAACGTGCTAAACGTCGAACTTGAAGATCTCAGTTCGATTCCGACCTAGACCTTCCAAATTTTTATAATTTAATTATTGAATAAATATTTGAAAGAAATGCGTAACATAAACTGGCATTCCATACAAGCTAAAAATAAATTATTTGAACATGATTGGAAGAATAAAAACGTATTTTATTAACAGTTGAAAGTTTTGTACAAGATATATATCAGGAGAGTGTGAGCTAATAGGAGGAGTTTATTAATTAATAATTATATAATAACATCAAACTCTATTTTGCTAGTAGAAGAATCTGTAAACGAAAACAGTAATATATGTAGCTGTTTTAACATGGTATAGGAAAAGAAAAACTATTGCGGTTCCAATGAGATATTATACATGAAAAATATATAATTAAAATTTAATATGTCTGCAAATAAATTAATATTTTAAAATGTAACTAAAACTAAAAATAGGGCTAAATGATACATTTTTCAGATAAGATATAAAATAACGAGAAAATCTGAGATGAGAAATATTACTTAAAAAGCATAGTTTAAAAGGAGAAGCTATTTTCCTGTTGAAAACTATTTAGAAAATCTTTCAATGAACCAAACCTTGAGACACTTTACTTGTTAATAAATATAAAAAATTGAAATTGGAAATAATGAGTTAGGTACCCTGCAAAAATCTACAATATTGTTATTCTATAATTGTTCCTATGTTGCCCAGGTCACGTGAGCTACTGGTTACACAAAACAATTAGAGTTACGGGATGTAACTTTATGACAATATTTTAGTGTTTGTGCTCCTATTATTGGTAATGGTGATGAATGTGCCATTGAAACAGTTGGGCAAATATAAATTTTGTATTGATGTTTCTTATTATAATTTATTGATTGCAATTATGTTGAAATGTTCTATATGATCACTGCAAGGACCATATAAAGCGTCTCATGACCTTGGAAATGGTTCAACATTTATTAGTTGGCTAGAAATTGTTACAAATATCAGTACAGTTTTCTAAATAACTTTTAAAAAAAGTTGATTTATATAGAGAAATTTGTACGCAAGCATTATTGTAGGAAGTTTATATAGTGCTGTTTTATATAACCTACAGTATGTAAGAGTCTTGAATAGGTCCACTTTAAGGGATAGTCGTGAATTAATTTATGTAATCCCTCATTGTGAAACTGTCACCATCCATGTCCCTGAGGGAGAGTGCAGACTGACCGAACTAAGTAAAAAGGGTTTCAGTGCCCCTCGAGGTACTGAAGTCAAGCAACACAACAGCAGACTTAACACGCACATTATCAAATACAACTCGCTAATATCCCACGCATATATATTATTCAGAAATATAAGGCGCAATCGTCTCTTTATAACCCAGGTAGAGCAAGTGTGCACTAAGGGAAGGGCAACACATGCGAGCCGTATTTTTCACTTTTAAACAAGCATTTCGTTCTGCCCAAAACACAAAGTAATAACCGATTCTGGAAATCTCCATGAAATGCTAACAAAAATAAAAGTATAAATAAATAGATTGGCAATAGCGTATGCTACAAACACAAAAAATTCCCAAAAGAGTCGAAATCGTTAAAGTTTTATAATAGCCAATTATAAATGGTTTTATAATGGTTTTATAATTGAACCAAGAGATAAGTTAATTGCTTGTTAAGGTATTGTTTATAAAATGTTTTTTTTAACTTAAATCTATTGGTGTATCTAAAAACCAAGCCGCTGTTTTCTGACTATATTTTTAGGAATAAATTTATTTTAATTTAAAAATCTATGGAGTTGACAAAAGTTGAATTCAGGGTCTAATTTTACCACATTAGTGTTCGTATGCAGGAAACGTAGTGTACTCCAGGAAAAATGCAGTTTTACCAAAATATGGATAAATAAATAATTTTTAAAGCAGGGTATCTGAGTATCTCAGCAAAAACATGTTTAAAAAAAGTGAGTTAATGAGACGCAAGCAAATTTTCATTCTATCAATCAGCAATGTAAAGATTCTTTTACGTTACACTCTCCGTACACACACACACACACACACACACACACACACGAACTTCTGACCGACTATTATAAATCTCTAAAGCAATAACTTTGTATATGTAGAAGAATTACTTTCGTACTAGATTACTTTGTTTTTACTCTTAGTTCTCATTTTATTAAAAGCTAAATTATCTTAACGAAGTGAGAAAAACATAAAACGAAAGATAGCAAGAGGGTAAAGATGGAGAGAGAGAAAGAGAAGATGTAATATGGAGGGGTAAAAAGATTGAGGAACACACACACAAATACACACACACACACACAAATACACACACACACACACACGAAAGCACACACACACACGAAATCACACACACACACACACACACACACACACATATATATATATATATATATATATATATATATATATTAAATGAGCTTATTCAAATAAAAGATACATTTATTAATAGCATGTATATTTAAAGCTTTTCGTTGAATAACAGTACCAACGTCATCAAGAATGAATATTACAATAATGCAAGGATTTTATATCTTGTATTATTATATTATTCATTCCTGATGATATTGGTGCTGTTTATCAACGGAAAGCTTTGAATATACATTCATAAATATATCTTGTATTTAAATAGCTTTAATTGATTTTCATTATTATACAAGAAAAGATATATTATAATATCATAATTTACTAATCACAAATTTGCAATCATTAATAAAATACGTTTTTATTCATCCAACCAAATTCAAATTCATTTCATTAACCTGTGGTGGAAGACAACTGATGATAATACAGGTTTTTTCAAATATTTATTCGTGAGTATAAATTTAAAAAACTTTATTCCGGTCGGAGTCTCACTGAGGAACAACATGTTTTGATATCCAGCACTTTGGCAATGAGTCAACTTTGATATGAGCCTAATACTTAAAGATGTAATTAAGTGATTACGTCATATGAATAGGCCTATATATATTTATATGAATTGTAATTATAAAATAGAAATTATATAAAACAAATTATTTTGGATCACGGTTGGAATAAACTTTGAAATGTTTCCTATGTATTACTTGTTACTTTAAAATCCTCTTTCCTTTTATGGAAAATTTTGAAAAATAAAGTTTGAAAGGAGAAAACTGTTTCCATTTTAAAATATATCTTCGCGACCAATAATCTACAATTTTCGTGTAAATATATTTAGGCTGTGTACAAAACATTACGTATAGTATAATTAGTTATGAATGAATCCTTTACGAACGCAACTCTAAGAGTCTGTTAAGTATGATTTTAAATAATATTTCATTATAAATCTTATAGCATAACGTTTTAGTGTTTATTGATATTTACCTTCTTTATTATTAAAATTTTAAAAGACGCGACCTAATAAATGTTAAAATATGTTTACAAATAAAATACATTACACTTAATATATTGTATTTAAAATAAATATAAATTACATTCCAGTGATAACATAATTTAATGGTCTGTTCCACTTTATATATCACAATTCTCTACAGAACTCTCAACTCTACAGCTTATGCACGGAATTCCCTATTTTACATTGTGCAACTGTAATTGACTTAATTTTTTTAAAGACTGATTTATAACGGTGCCCTCGAGGGGGTAAATATTTGTATAAGTTAAAACACAAGGTAAAAATGGAACCTGACTTAACATAGACCATGAGATGCAAGCCGCAAAATGAGGCAGGAGTTATAGAAAACTAATCGCGTAAATATGTAAATGCTAAGGCCATTATTAGGGCCGGTTCGACGAACATTGTGTATCGACAAATAACCAGGTGTGGAGGTCTATCTCTCAGATAAGGTTATCTATAACCAAGCCTAAACCCATCCACAATAACAAATATCAGTCGTGCCCGATTACATCTGGTGTGCGTCGGATATGTTTCCAGTTCTCCTATATTTATTGTGTAAGTGTTCAAAGAGGTAAACATAGTTTTGTGCGTATCAGGTTCAGAATTTGAGTATATCTGTGACTAAATGTATTATGTAAATAACAACAAGCGATTCAAAACAAATAATTTATTTTCTAGTTAGTGTTTCAATGTCAAAGTCATCAACAGAACGATTTTCCTTTAAATATTTTTTACACTATATTGATTACAGTCATTATCCGTAAAGGGATGTATATACTTAAAATCTGTGATTATTTTCGCTCGGTAATATCGTATGAGTTATTCATTGCGAGAGGAATTCGATATTGTTTAATCAATATTCTATTCTTAATGCTTTGTATGTAGCGATGTGATTGTCACTTACAAGTCCGGTGGTTGCCCGTCTAAGTGAGATCTGCCTTTGCTTAATAAAACGATGTATATATATATATATTTAACTTTGCAAACACTGTTTACTTGTATTCACTTATCACTTGAATTTAAACGTACTTAAACAATAATCTTACTTGAAATATTTGGAAATCACCTTTCGAGAACTTCCAAATTATGTGCTCTCATTTTCAGGGTCATCTTGAGACTCTGTTAAGCTCAAAATGAGCTCTAATAATTAAAGTCTCAAAATAAAAAATGTAAATGAAAGCATATAATTAATAGTTGTTGAAAGTCGACTCGCAAATATACCAAGTAAGATTCTTAAAATGTAAAAGATACATGTATATATATATATATATATATATATATATATATATATATATATATATATATATTTACAAATATATATTTATATATATACACACACACACATATATATATATATATATATATATATATATATATCTTTATATTTTATGTTGTCCATTATTTTTCCGTTGCACTGACTTTATGAATTTAATATATTACTATTGTAAATACCTTTTCCGCCACTAAGTGCAATAATTTTACCTTGTGTGATGAGGCACCTTTCGGTCATTAACCATTGTCGAATCACTGATTCACCTCATCACACAAGGTAAAATTATTGCACTTAGTGTTGGAAAATGTATTTACAATAGTAATATATTACCTACATATATATATATATATATATATATATATATATATATAAATTTATACATCCCACTAATATAGGGCTGAGACTCATAATTAAACAAATCTGTATTGATATATATATATATATATATATATATATATATATATATATATATATATATATATATATATATATATGTAACTGTTTGTTTTGCAAGAAAACAATGTAACGCTGTGTTGTAACTTTACTATGACATAGCCTGAATAAAATGGCCATCTGAATGATTCTTCTCTTTTGTATGAATGTGGTATTCGGCTTCAAGTCAGTATCTGACATGTCAGAAACTATTTTCAGTGTGACAAATTGATCAGGTCTTTCCTGAAGCTGTGATATGAAAAGTAACTGTGAAAGATGATGTAAAAGGAATCAATATTCTAATTATTTTAATTTCTTTATTGCTACTTAGTGGGATCAGGCTAACTTAGAAACGATAATTTGATATATGCCGCATTAAATAACATTAACTGAAGCAAAACTGTACATTTGCTGAAACATAAAAACTATGTCTGTTATTGCATCAAATCAACGTTTAAATAAGTGACGGGAACACAGTAAGTTTTGTTTACAATTTTAGAGTGTTTGTTCTATTTTAAAACAGTGACCTCTTTGCAGGTTTTTTTTTGATTTGGCACAATGTTGTTTTGTATTTGGCAGAACAGTCAATATTTGAAACTAGTTTCTGTTATTCCGATTCACATCCTAAAACTATTCAAAATAGTTAAATTTACGTTTTCCTGGTTTAAATTTTCTTAACTTTCTTGGTTCCTAGTCTTCATCCATCACCCTTCGGTCTAAGACGTGAAAAATATATATGGGGACGCAATCACTAGGGTATTTTTTTGTGATTGCGGCCCCATAGCAACACAAGTTTACTTTTTAAAACTTAACCTTTTCAAACATAATATAGATATAAATTATATTTTTTGCAAACTAACTTATGGGCGTAGTTGGTTTTACAATTTAGGGCCTTTTGCTGCATACATGGTTTATAACAATATTTACAATTACTGATCGAATTAGAATATTTTTGGAACATTTACAAATTAAACTACACATTTTTATTGATGTATACACTTTAGCAAATAACTGTTCTAAATTGTTTTTTACATTTGCCTTGGATTTGTATACTTTATTATATTTAAATTAAATATGGTGATATGTTTTCTTGTAATATAGTTAATAAATTAAAAATATTTCAAAAACAAGAATACTTTTAATGAATATATTTATTCAAAGCTTTTCGCCGATAAAATAGTACCAGCATCTTCAGGAAATTAATTATCTAATAAAATATTTTTACAAAATTTAATCATATGTTCTACAAACGACCATATGTTTATAAGTATTGCACTTTATGTAATTTTTTCTATAACATCAATGACCTTATAAATAGTTTGGTGCCTTGATCTCACTTGAATTTCTTCATCAATTAATTTGTCTTTAACTATATGCTTACAAATTTCCAATGTTTCTAATATATTCATTTTTAATCCTTTATTTAATTCTTTTATTAATTTCATATTTTCTATTTCCGGAAACTCGTGTCCATTATTAATACAATGCGTAGCTAAATTTGATTTGTATATGTTTGGTTTGATATAAGCGTTAAATGTTCTTTGTATCTTTCTTTTAATTTCTTTTTTGTTTGTCCTACATATAATTTATTACAAGGTTGACATTTTATATTATATATTCCATTTCTTTCGTTCATATTATTTTGATTTTTTTTATTGTTTATTAAATTTTTTATTTTAATATCAGTTTTATATGTAATTTGTAAATTTGTTTCTTTAAATAATCTTGTAATTTTATTTATTTCGTTACCAGTGAATGTAAAAGTTGTCCAAATATTTTCTCTCTTATTAGGTACAAAGTTATTTTCGGGTTTCTGTTTTCTTATTATGTTATTATTTAATTTATTTATAGTTTTTCTTTTATATCCATTTTCTAAACCAATTTGATATATTATATTTTTCTCTTTTATTTGATCATTCAAGTTCATTGGTGTTTTGTGCATTCTCTGTAGTAAATTATAAAGCGCTGCCAATTTTTGGTTGTGTGGATGATTTGAATAATTAGGTATTATTTGATTTGTCTGCGTTGGTTTTCTCTCTATATATATTATATTCAAATGATTCATTATTTCTAGTAATCGTAATATCTAAATAATTTAGTTTATTTTTTTATTCAAATTCATGAGTAAATTTTATATTTTCGTATATAATATTTATACATTTTAATATTTTGTCAATATTTAAACCATTATTATTTGATATGTATAATCCATCATCTACATATCTAAACCAGTGTCCATTTTGATCATATGTTTTAATAATCTTATCTATTTCAATGTCTATATTTTGTAAAAATATTTGCGATAATATGCTAAACATTGGAGAGCCCATTGTTAATCCATCCTTTTGTTTATAAATTTTATTATTATATAAAAAATAATTTTGATTTAATATGATTTTTAATGTATTTCTTATTTCTTTTGTTAATTTGTTTATTATATTTACAATAATAATTATTAGATTATTATACCTGATTATAAAAAAACAGTAAATGTATAATGAAAACAAAATAATGAAATTCTTATTTCCAGACACATAGACTATAGTTTTATAACTAATCATTCTGCATATACTGGTATAAACAAATATTGTTTTTCATTTTCTTCGAATATTTATTAGTATATCGTTGAATAAAACTTTATTTTAAATATTTTATAGATTTTTCCACTGCGTGGTTTATGTACATAAAATTGATACTTTTTAAACAATACTACCTAATTTCATCTGGTTTATGTAATGACAGAGGGACTGACTGAAGCATTTAAAATTATAGACCATCTTAAACAAAAGAAAAATTCAATTATTTCTTAAGCCAATATAATACAAATGTGTACGCTATGCAAATTTGTAAGATTTTATACATAAAAAATATAGCAATTAGAAAAATCCAAAATTGTATATCTAAGTGTAATTTTATTATTGTTTTTTGTTTTAATGAATATCTTAGATAAATATTTGTTTTAATTATCTATAGTGATAGACAATTTTTTACTATAAAGATTTTAAAATTTTTGGTTGTTCAGTTTTTATTGCGATGAAAATTGTTTTTCATTTCTTAGTGCATAACGTTGGCCATAAATTAAGGTCTTCAATTTTGTAGTCCTTTACTTTCGGTGATACTCAATTAATCACTTTAACATTAGTTTATGCCTATCCGAACATTAAATTTTGTAAATTTATAAAAATGTTAGTAAGTTCGGATAGTCATAAACTAATGTTAAAGTGATTAAATAAGTTAAAGATTTAGCACCATGATGTGCGGTTGCGATGATTTCTTTGCCTTAACCCACTGTGTTGAGAGTCACGAATAAACTACGCACTCTACAGAACTAGCACACAGCACTCAGCTGATAACGGAATACTGTCGCTGTGATATTGAATAAGCAAACTTCTGCTGCCACAATAAGAAATTATGATAGTTTTGGCATCCATGATCCACTTCCAGACATTTTAAATATACTCGACACTTATGTATTTTATATTGTTGGGTACACACTTCTATGTGAAAAGCTCCTGAAACACAGAAATAAAAAATACATAAAACTTGAGCTTATAATAGCGAAAATCTTTACTCAAAAAATACCACTTGAAAATTCACAGAAGCTTCAATGCACTCACTTTAACATGACCATTTTTCGTTGTTTGTTTGCTCCAAAGACAAATGGAAGTACAAATTTTAACGTTGTAAAAAGCCAATGTAGTACAAAAAGGATACATTACACGCTAAAACTTTAACAAATAGCACAAACAAATGAAAAATTCAACATTCACCTATCAAAGCATCCACATTTATCCAAAACAATTCAAATAGAATCGCTCGAAAAACATGTCTTAAAGTAAAGTTTAAACTAAATTTGGAACGTAGCTACAACTTACTCTATAACAAAAACGTAAAATAAACCCTTTAAGCACAAGGTATAGACAAACTTTACTCTGTTATAAACTCTGAATTAGGAAAAACACTCGAATAAAAATACACATCTTACTAAGCACTTAATACAGTAATCCCTCTCTATTCGCGGTTGGCAAAATTACAGGACATTTCGCTAATATATATGGTATTTTTTAAAAAAGACAAGAAAGACAGTGATGTTACTGTGCAGGTGTTATGATAATGTGTTCTCGTCTTATTTATTTTGTACTTACTTAAGGTCTATACTACCACTCAAAATAACAATTTCTTATTTATAAGGACGATAATGGACTGTTTTGGAAAAATGCCTTCATGAACTTTCTTTTCCAAGGAGAAGATACCTCGGAGTTTAAGGCGGCAAAGGATCATTTGAGTGTTCTACTGTGCTGTAATGTTAGTGGACTGATGTCTCAATAGTACATTTACGGTGAAGGATTTAAACACATTAGCAATGAAGATTTCGACAAGTTTTTGAAAAGTGCGAACCAAGATTTGACGTAAGAAGAGCTGGAAGAACTTATTATCGAACCTGTGTCTATCTCGGATAAAGATGAAAAAATCGTAAAAAATGTAAGTTGATACTAAAATATGTCGGTGAAATTTATGTTTAGGGAAATAGTAGCTGAATCTGTTAATAAAGTTGATTTCTCTGTAGAATAGACATTAAAATTTAATGGAGAGTAGGAAGAAGTACTATTGCTATATAAAAAGGTGAGTAAAGAACTAAAAACATCGAGCATAAAGTAAAACAAGTAGTGACAATGAAATTAACATTGTTTAAAAGATTGTTTGTATAAAATTAGTTGTTTACAAATTTACTGGATAGTGTTTAACATATGGGCGCTCATACTTAATAGAATCTAATCAATAATAATATGTAGGTAATGGTGTAGTACGTAAATATACTATTATGTGTTACAAGTGTAGAGTATAGCTGTATTTAATGATAACACTTTTGATGTGGAACGTAACCCTCCCCTTTCCATATACAGTTGGTTTTAGTGTATGGGGTTTCATTAGGCAGGGTAACCTCCGCGAATAACGAAGGACTACTGTATAAGGAGACTACAGCAGCAAAATTGTCAATCAAAATTTAATAAACCTCTGCTAATTTATACAGATAAAGATAGATACAGATAAGTATAACTAAAAATATGCTAATACAATAAGTAACTTATAGACAAAATTAAGGTAACATTATATTAATCCTAATAAAGTACTGGTAGTAATATACATTTCTGTATGAATAATAATTGTAACGGGACATAGTTAGAGGTCAATTTATATACTAATGACGTTTATCTTTTAGATTGAAAAACGTTTTCTTCTGTATATATTTTGAATATTGCTTAAGCTCTGTGTTCGAGTAGGTGGTATGAATCCTTTTATTGTTAACATGTTTTATGTAATTGTTTACATTCACAGGTATTTTTGGAAATGCATTGACTGATGTAGTTTTCGATCCAGAAAACCCAGCAATTAGTCCAAAGCTAACCGATGGAGGAACGCCAACTACAATAGAAAGCCATCCGTTTGCGGTAAGTATGTTTATTGTGTGTGTGTATATATATATATATATATATATATATATATATATATATATGTGTGTGTGTGTGTGTGTGTGTGTGTGTGTGTGTGTGTGTGTGTGTGTGTGTGTGTGTGTGTATGTGTGTGTGTGGGGGGGGCGTGTGTGTGTGTATGTATTTGTAGCTTTGCAACACTGTTTTCTTGTATTTACTTATCACTTTCACTATATGTACAACAAGAATCTTACTTGGTATTTATGCGAGTTAACTTTCAAAGATTGGTCGTATCTCCATCATCGGGCATCACTGACCGGGGGTTGTAGTAGCTGCGACCTGTGTGGAATTCCCGTTGTCACATGGTGTGGTGTACCGTTATGCTCTATTTTCGGATTCACAGCAGTGTGCGAGTCTTTTAAGTTTGTCTTGAGGTTAATTTTTTTCGATTAGGTTGAATAATTTATCGTTTTTTGGTTTTATTTGTATTTGTTCGTTTATGATATTATTTTTTTGTTTATAAATTTGTAGTTGTTCCCAGATTGTCATTTTGAGGCCTTTTTGTACTTTTTCTTATTAGCTGTACGTTTTTTAATGTGGGGAATGTGTGTTTGTTTTTGATGCCGTGTGTGGCTTTGAGTTATAAGTTTCAGGTTTGATGTATGATTGAGGTATTCTTGATATCTGTCTTTTAATTTTTTTTTTGTTTGGCCTATGTATATTTTATTACAGTCTGGGCATTCGATTTTGTGTATTCCGTTATTAAGTGTGGGACATATTTTTTCCGGTTGGTTTATTTTATTGATTATGTTTCCTGTGTTTTTGTAAACTATGTTAATATTATTATTTTTTAGTGTTTTAGTTATTCCTTTTACGTTGTACCCTGTATATGTGATTGTGGCCCATTTTGTTGTTGTTTGTTGTTCGATTTTAGGTTATTTTAATTTATTTAATATTTTAAATTCTAATTTAACTATAGTTTTTTTTATTGTATCTATTTTTTTGGGCTATTTGATATACTATTTGTTTTTCTTTGGCTTTTTCTTCATTTTTTAGAGGAAGTTTTAGCATTCTGTATAAGAGTGAGTTGTAAGCAACCATTTTATACTCAATTTATAGGAAACCCACACAAACCATTAATACAATACCAAACCACTCCAACCATCCCCCAAAACATAAAGTGAAGTGTTCTTTAAGTACATATAGTGAAAGTGATATATGTATATATATATATATATATATATATATATATATATATATATATATATATATATTTCTTTTTCCCACGTTATCGATTTTAACAGATTAAATTATACCATGTATAATGATCAAAAGTCATCAGGAATACGGTAAAAATAACAGTACGTACCCTCACACCCAAAAATTACAAATTGAAAGAAAATTGTTTATCCCCACAAGTCCAGGATCAGGGTTATAAAGTTTAGTGTGTCGTGGACGGTAGTACTTGACCATTATTCCACCATCTTCTATTTTTAATACAATGATACACTAAAATATACCTAAAACGTTAGCATACTTTTGATAAATACAAAAAGGAAATGAAATTTATGATGTAACACAATAAGCTGATATTGACAATTATTTGTTACAGGTTTCGATCTCTGTTAATGGAGACTATATCGGCGCTGGAGCTATCGTCGGCAGCCGATGGGTTTTAACTACAGCGGATAATATCCAATTGTGAGTGTTTTAATGAAATCCTTCTCATAGATGATATTCAATTGGCCTGAAGATTATTATTTCTTTCGTACTTTGTCTCACAAACATACGATTCATTCGATATCTGTAGAACAGAATGCCTACGACAGTGAATATTTAATATTTTTGTCAACAATTAAAAACTTCTATAATAACCTGTCCAATATCATCGTTAATTTATTGGAAGTTTTTGTCGTTGATAAAATAGTTAATTCGTCCACTTTTTGTATATACCCATTCATTTTGCAGATTACAAATAGCCACTCGGTTATTTCTGTTAGTAAGTAGCTCTCTCTAGTTATTTAAATAAAATACTGAATGTTTTTTTGGCAAATTTGTACTATATTATCACTTTTGATAAAGGCCTTGTCGATAATTTTACATACGGACGGATCTTGGTAATTATGCTGCTATTTTAAATACTCTTCATGGGAAAGTTATTTCTTACACTTATACATTCGTTTATTTTATCTGTTCCATGAACCATATAGTTATTTGTTTCGTACGAAATTACATATCTACTGCAAGTTATTCTTTAATGTCTATTACACAGTTAGCAAAATCTTTGCTATTACAATTACTTTTTGTATTTTTTTTGAATTATTAATAGAAACTCGGAAGGGCCTTAACGGTGTAGAGCACATATCTACAGCCTTTGTACCCTCTTCTCTTATCTACCTAAGTGGACGCCTACCTCTTTGCAGAATCCAAATACCCAACTGATGGTAAATCTTTTGATATCCTCTGGAGTACATACCTACAGCCAAACCACTTTCTCTCTGCAGCTCCCAAAGCAGGGCACTCACGGAGCACGTGGATTTAGGTTTCCACTTGGTCCTCGTCGTATCTCTTGCACACAGGGGACCTAGGTCTTCCAATTTTGTATTGAAACCCCCTCAGATTCCCAGTCTGTGACCAGCTCTACAGTAACTCTTCGTTAAGATCTACTTAAGGTGAGTAACTCTTTGCCCCACAAGCCTCCCCCTGGAAAACAGAGTTGTAGTCATCCAGGCAAAAACAGAATCTGTCTTGGTGTCTCGGTCCACTAAAGCCTTCCTTCATCTCGGAACCATCCGTGAACCATATTTCTCCATATTTGTGACTGCACGCTGTCCATGCCTCTCTTTCACGAGTATGGATTGTGTAATTCCTTTTTTCTAATAAAAGAGACAGTATCTTATACTGAGGTTCCATTCAGAGCTCCTTCAGTGCATCACCAAATAGCTGATAATGTCGGTTGCTGCTTGTCTTCCACAGGCCGGCACAACTAAGCTGATATTCAGTTTTCATTGCCTCCATCCTAATTCGAAAACCCAAGGATGGAAAACCCTCATGGCCGCACATGGTGTGCTCCTCATCGCAGCTGCTATGCCTCTAAGGAAGAGCCCCTGCACGCGATTCAGCACTCTACTTCTTGTTTTCTTCTGTGCCCTATCCTCCCAGACGATTGAAGTAAATAAACTCGGCACCACAATGGCAGAATAAATCTAGTTCATCTGACGCGGACCCAAACTTCATCTCATGCCTGTCGCTTCTCTGCATAGCTAGAACGTAGCTATGGTGTTTTTACACTTATCTTACAAGTGGTCAGAGTAGCTTACTATCCAGAAGAACTCAGCAGCTCTCAACGTAGCTAGAACTGTTACTATATGAAACTTTACTATAATCTAATTTAGACCTATTGTTATTGAAGACTAATCAGTGGCCAGTAACTCTACTGAGTTAATCCCTTTCTTTCCCATAGTCAAATTAGAGTTACATGTTTTATGCTGACCCTCAGTAATAATTAGAACCAACACTAAGTGCGTTGCACTCATACTTCCAACTTGTTTACATTTTGATATTCAAACATGGCATTTTGAATATCAAATATAAATAAAAGTAGATGAAAATAATTAAGTATCAAAACAAAAGTACTTTAGAATATTTTAAAACTCCAATTCTGTAAATATTAATTTTATAATATTCCTTTGGTTGCAGTCACCCGATATCACAAGTACAACTTAGAATTGGAAGCACTCTTTCCAATGAAGGCGGCCACCTGTTGCATGCGGACCAGATTCGTGTTCACGAAGGATACGACGGCAAGTTTGTTAACAACTTGGCACTTATTAGGACGAGAGATCGAATTCAGTTGGGAACAGACACGAAAGAAATCGAATTAGCAGGAACAACGCCACCACCAGGGACGCTAGTGGAACTGTGCGGATGGGGAACAGCTTCTATACTAGACGTAAGATGCAAAAGCGATTTAAGTATTATTTTATATGTCTATGAATACTTGAACTTTTAACGACCCAGACAGAACATTTTACGAGGAACTGTTCTACAGAGAACTGTTAACCATTAAATAGAGCCTATTAGTTTTTTTTTTTTTAGTAACTCTCATTACAATAAATATACAACTAACCTAGCGGATTAAATGTGAACCACTAAAACTGTTAATCAACGCTAATTTGCCTTTATACAATATGCTTACATTAAAAATACATAATCAATCGGGCCATCAATTTGAAATAAGCTTGTAATATTTCATCACAGGAGTAACAAGAATTAACAATAAATATATTGTTCTCCACAACACTGTAGGGAGGGTAGATCCAGTGACTTAAACTGATCGGTGATTTCTGTGACAGCGCCAGGATGGATCAGTGACTTTTACCGTGACTTTAGGTACCAGTGACAAGGGAAACAGAGACGAAGGATACCTCTGTACGTTTGCCAATAACTCGACCCTCACCAAGCGTAGTCCACCACCACACATCGAATCTCCCCACATCTTACACATGGGGTGTTTCACAATCTTTAAAACATCCTTTACAAGCGATAACAGCATAAACTGTAACGTTCGCCTTAAAAACATTCAAACGCGCTCACACACGCAAATACTTCCCATATGATTTTGCTTAACCCATTATTCTCTTTTTGCGTAACTCTTCTCCAAATACTCCACTCTGATCCTTTTTGTTTGTTGAACATAAGGCGTTTTGAGGATGAACTCAGAATGCATATGGCAATTCCGGGAGAGACGGCCCCTGTTTTTTCTAACGCTTATAGCTCCATACATTTTACATTTATGTTACAGACAGGTGAATAATTTTCTGGTACGTCATGGGAGTTAATACAATATGCAATTATAGTTGAAACATATGTAAATTTACCATAAAGTGTTTTATAAAATAAAAGCAAAATTATACCACTGGTCCATCTCACCCGGGGTGTAAGGTTGAGATGGACCATGGTCTATGGGAGAGATGGACCAGGCTTGAAGGGATGAAATAAAATTATCTAGTGCATTATGGGAAGGAATTTGAACGTTTATAATCAACCTATATCAGTATAAAATCAAAATAAGTGACATAAATTTATCAATTACGATGTAAGCATTACATTTTAAAATGTAGTAAATGTTTTCTCCTTCTTAATTCTAGTCAGCCGTTTCGTAAGTTTTTTACTTCGGTCACAGTTGTCACATAAATCCAGTATTTGGACCATCTTCAACATGTCCTGCATGCCACCCAATAATCTTTACTTGTTGTACTGTTGTAATCTTCAAGGAACAACACAAATTGATCTTCATTCCAGTCTTTCCTTCATTCACTCTCGTCATTAACCTTATCTTCATCTTTGTATTTTTGTGAGAACTATTGAACACATTGGCCATTTCTGTTTTTTTCTTCTTCTGTTTCCCTTCAATTCTAAATCCATATCTTTTTTTCATTGGAAAAGGTTATCATTTTTATATTTTCTTCAGATGTCGGAAGTTTCGAAAAACTACCATCTGCATTTCTTGCTGTAATTTTCTCTTTCAGAACAGGTGTTGCTGAAATATTGTGAAAGTTTTACAAACGTTAGTTCTGAGGTTGTACCAGGTACTGGAGAGTACTTATGAATTTCTTGATTAGGCTGATCTGATAAACTCTTAGCCTTTACAGATTTGTCTGAGGAATGATAAAACACATGGATTCGTCATTGATACCCATAGTTTTCTCCTTCAAGGCTTGTATCGCCTTGACCAGGTCATCTTCAGTCCAGCTGCCCCTTATAAAGCCTGGTTTACGCCAGTATCCTGTTGGAGTCTGTACAAAAATAAGCATGTTATTATCTAATTAAATTTCAGCCTTTCAAGTTATATTAGGTAAATACAGTGAGAACCCCAATCATCAGCAATGGATTATTGTGTCCATACAAAATAAGTCCATCATACTATTTTGTCTATTATACTGTACGTCTCATACTTACTCTTGTATTCTGTTATTTACTATTATTTACTCTCTTTTAAAATAAAACAATCTGATCCTAATACATAAAATCTGATCCATCTTATCCAAACATATACTGGTACATCTCTCCCAAACAAACACTGGTCCATCTCTCCCAAACATATACTGGCCTATCTCTCCCAAATATACATTGGTCCATCTCTCCCAAACATACACTGGTCCATCTCTCCCAAACATACACTGGACCATTCCTCCCAAACATACACTGGTCCATCTCACCCAAACATACACTGGTCCATCTCACCCAAACATACACTGGTCCATCTCACCTACCCAAACATACACTGGTCCATCTCACCCAAACATACACTGGTCCATCTCACCTAAACATACACTGGTCCATCTCTCCCAAACATACACGGTCCATCTCACCCAAACATACACTGGCCTATCTCTCCCAAACATACACTGGTCCATCTCTCCCAAATATACACTGGTCCATCTCTCCCAAACATACACTGGTCCATCTCTCCCAAACATACACTGGTCCATCTCACCCAAACATACACTGGTCCATCTCACCCAAACATACACTGGTCCATCTCACCCAAACATACACTGGTCCATCTCACCCAAACATACACTGGTCCATCTCACCTAAACATACACTGGTCCATCTTTCCCAAACATACACGGTCCATCTCACCCAAACATACACTGGCCTATCTCTCCCAAACATACACTGGTCCATCTCTCCCAAATATACACTGGTCCATCTCTCCCAAACATACACTGGTCCATCTCTCCCAAACATACACTGGTCCATCTCACCCAAACATACACCGGTCCATCTCACCCAAACATACACTGGTCCATCTCACCCAAACATACACTGGTCCATCTCACCTAAACATACACTGGTCCATCTCACCCAAACATACACGGTCCATCTCACCCAAACATACACTGGTCCATCTCTCCCAAACATACACTGGTCCATCTCTCCCAAACATACACTGGTCCATCTCTCCCAAACATACACTGGTCCATCTCACCCAAACATACACTGGTCCATCTCACCTAAACATACACTGGTCCATCTCACCCAAACATACACGGTCCATCTCACCCAAACATACACTGGTCCATCTCTCCCAAACATACACTGGTCCATCTCACCTAAACATACACTGGTCCATCTCTCCCAAACATACACTGCTCCATCTCACCCAAACATACACTGGTCCATCTCACCTAAACATACACTGGTCCATCTCACCCAAACATACACTGGTCCATCTCACCCAAACATACACTGGCCTATCTCACCCAAATATACACTGGCCTATCTCACCCAAACATACACTGGTCCATCTCACCCAATCATACACTGGTCCATCTCTCCCAAACATACACTGGTCCATCTCACCCAAACATACACTGGTCCATCTCACCCAAACATACACTGGTCCATCTCACCCAAACATACACTGGTCCATCTCTCCCAAACATACACTGGTCCATCTCACCCAAACATACACTGGTCCATCTCACCCAAACATACACTGGTCCATCTCACCCAAACATACACTGGTCCATCTCACCTAAACATACACTGGTCCATCTCACCCAAACATACACTGGTCCATCTCTCCCGATCGCTAGGGAGAGATGGACCAGAACGCCATATTGGACGCAGTATGATGACAAATGTGCTATGCAATGCTCACTAATACGTTTATTTTCACTTATATATCAAACTTACAGAATATTATTTAGTAAAAAATAGTATAACAGATTGATAAATCAACTACTACAACACTTTTCACTTACCTTGAAATTATTTTCTAAGATAAATCAAGAAGTAATTGATGAAATAAAGCTCAATCGTCAACGCACATCAAACATGTCAGACAAGACATTTGCACTTTACCTGTAGTGAACTATAGTGGCTAGTTTTGGAAATAACTTTAGAGGTTCATCTCTCCCGGAATTACCGTAGCCGTACACAGTGTTTTAAATTTTCCAAACGAGAAATTTATTTTATAAATGTTATACATAATCGCTTGTTTATGGTTAAATATTTTCAGGACCCGAAAGTAGCGCATACAATCAAAGAAGGCACAATGATCACGCTGAGTTTGGCTTCCTGTACAGAGCAGTTGTGGAACTATGACGTAAGCAATGGGAACCTTTGCACCGCAGCGCCTAATTTAGCCACTTGCAGAGTAAGTGCTTGTTTATTACTTGCTAACTATTATATAAGGGTGCAGTTTTAAGGGCTAAATAAATGAGGGAATTAGGCTCACACGACCTGGGTAGAATGTTAATATATAAGCCGAAAAAACCGTCAACAATAAATATTTTATGACCCAGCATCGTTGTTGCTGAAAAGGACCAGACTATTCACTAGTAGGCTTATATGGATACGATTTTCAAAAGTTCCAAATTGACATTTATTCTTTCAACTTGAACGGTATCCCTTTTTTTGAAAAACTGGTCAAACATGTCTGAGCACTAGTTTATTGTTTTTATTGTCTGTGTGTAGAAAGTATATTAAACTTATCTAATTGAGTTCGTTTTAGATCTGAATATTTAAACAGCATACTTGAAAGTAATTCATGATTTCTGTTTCTATTAATGTTCAGTTAAACTCTTTACCTTTGTTTGCTCTAGTAGGTCTGTTAGAAATAATTTAACAAACACTAAACTTGTTACGATACATTTGAAGATATAAACGTCTCTTGGTTTTCAGTTTCAAAATGTATTTCTATAAAAGTTGTATTCTTAATTAATAATTAAAATAATAGGGGTGTCAATATAGGGAGGATTTCAGAAGATATAGGAACACAATCCTGGTCTAATATGTTGAAATGTTGTCTACATTATATTATATATGGTCGTGTTTCTTCGTGAATGGGAAGGAATAAATAACTGAATTAAAACTCATCAGACACAATTAATTCAATTCTGAGTATTGCTAATCACTGAATAGGAATATACATGAATAAATAACTGAATCAAAAACCATAAGAAACTCATCACCCCCAATCACGTTGCTACATATTCTAAAACTAACATTTCCCCATGTATAATGTAATTTTTTTATGTTGACGAGTAACCTGACACGAGACACACGCAATTAGTAATAATCTACGGCAGGGGTCCTCACTAGGAATATTTTGAGAGCCAAAAATTTTGCATACAATTTTCCTGAGGGCCGCAAGTACAAGAGGCACTAAATAACTGACAAACAATATGATTATAACATACGTTTATTACATTACCAACATAAATAAACTGTTTTGCGCAAAAAAGTTTGAAAATGTTTTTTTTTTTTACTTAGTTAATTCTTTGAAGTTGATGGGCGAAATCTTTCACAGTCCTGTAATATGGCATCTATGTTGGCAGGTTGGGAAGAAACTGAAATTCTTAAAATGTTTTCAACATTCTCACTTGTTAGCCTAGATCTGTACTTGTTTTTTACAAACTTCAGCTTACTGAATGTAGATTCACAGACATAAGTAGATGAAAAAACACGCAATATTTTCTGAGCACATTCAAGTAAGTTAGGAAATTTGTCCTTTTCAACAACCCTCCGAAACTCATAGTGAGCTTTATTCTTCATCTTTTCTTCAAAAATACTTTTGAGTTCCGTATCGTTCTGAAGATCGATTAATTCATTTTTTAAACCCCCTTCATATCCAAAAACAGAAAGATGAGCTACATTAGCTGGTTTCATTGCCCATGGATTTTCTACCAAGCGAAATGGTTCCTGAAACTTCCTGACGTCACTAAACCTCTGAGACATTTCTTCCTTCAGGTCTTTCAACAGTTTTAGTAAATCGTAGTTTTAGTAAATCGCAGTTTTTAACTTCAGTAGTTTGAGTAATTAATTAAGTTTAGTAAAACAACGACAGATTTTCAAAACACTCAGTAAATAAATATAATATTTATTTAAGTTATAAAATATTTTGACTTCAATCCTAACCGTCTAAGGGCCGCCCTGAAAAAAAATCGTCCCGAGGGCCGCATGCGGCCCGCGGGCCGCGTAGTGAGGATGCCTGATCTACGGTTTCTACTAATTGACTACCAATACATTTGCTTATGGGATGATATAATATTCTATTACGTTAATCCAGCTTTGCTGCTAAACAAATATTTCTAGGGTAAATGCGTTAAAAATGTATTTTTTTAAATTTAAAGCAACTTTAATAAAGGGTAAATTATTTTGTTTATTTTATAAAATATAAATTTGTATTTTTTATTTTTCTAAAATTGCCTAATTTCAAAATGTTTGATTTTGGTTTTAAACTTACAAATAAACTGTGTGGCCCCCAAATTTATGTCAGAGACTAAAAATTAGACCATTTGTGATTAAAACAATTGAAATCACAAAACAAAAACTATTAAGACATGTCAGCGCGGTTAATCACAGAGCCCAACGACATCTGCTGGCTAAAGATCAAACTAGATCTGTTCAAAGTGATATTCTTCTCATTAAAAAAACAATATTCTTTAATATTTTATAATCATTTTCAATCCAAGAATTTGTTTCTACTTTTCACAAACAAGCCACAGAAACTTGCATTTAAGGGGAACAATTACTTTAAAAAACATGGTTTGTATAGGCTTTCACTGTTTCCTAGTACTTTAATGGCCACGGCTTCACAAGGACACATTTATCACGCTCTGGTTCATAATTACTTAATCCAATTTTTAAAAATCCACTTGATCTTTTTTTAGTCAAGGGATAAGCGGAAGTAAACTCTTGTGATTTCCGTTTTTAACGGAAAACGTCTACAAGAATAAATTTTGCAGAATAAAACTAAGACAGTTTACTTTATATAAACCTTAAATGGGCACCGGTTTTAAATTTAAAGACTAACTCTTGTGGTGAGATTGGTTTGTATTATACTTAGTGGTAAGTTCGATTTATGTTATATATATTTATGTTATGTTTATCGATATTTTTTAAGTTTTAATTTATTTTAAATATTTACTGTTGTTTCCTCTATTTTTTAATGTAGTTTCAAGGTAATACTCTAATAGTACTACCATAACCTAAGAAGGATGGTAACCTCAAGTACACCTACCTGTATTTATAAATTGTTACCATCCCATAAGGATCCCTTATCTCTGAAGGATAGAGGTTGTACATTTTTCGATGCTCTCTATCCGGGTCATAAGGTACATCACCTGGAATACTTTAGTCCCCCAACATAGAAACCTTATTACAATCCCACCCATAAGGATCCCTTATCCTCCCAAGGATAGAGGTTGTACATTTTTCGATGCTCTCTATCCGGGTCATAAGGTACATCACCTGGAATACTTTAGTCCCCCAACATAGAAACCTTATTACAATCCCACCCATAAGGATCCCTTATCCTCCCAAGGATAGAGGTTGTACATTTCTCGATGCTCTCTATCCGGGTCATAAGGTACATCACCTGGAATACTTTAGTCCCCCAACATAGAAACCTTATTACAATTCCACCCATAAGGATCCCTTATCCTCCCAAGGATAGAGGTTGTACATTTTTCGATGCTCTCTATCCGGGTCATAAGGTACATCACCTGGAATACTTTAGTCCCCCAAAATAAAAACCTTGTTACAATCCCACCCATAAGACGTCCTGCATTTCAGATACCCCTCCTGCATCCAGCCCTTACCAAAAGCCCTATTCCCATAATCCTAACCGTCGTCATTGTCGGTGCATAACCTCGGGGGCCACCAAACCCCTTCCTTCTCTGACTCACTGATTGAATGGGGTACTTTACTCTCAATATTCCATACTACAGAAATCCTTCGCCAATATTAAACATTACATTTACAATATTACTATAAGTAACATGTACTAGCCTTGTTTTAATTGTTTTCCTTTTGGATAAAAATTCCAATTTTTAAATTAATAATTTCATTGATTTTTATTGCAGTTTGGCGGAGGTGACCTCCTAGTTTACGATAAAAAGCTACTGGGCCTCAACCTCGGAAACCCTACTTGCTCAAGTGACGGTCCGACTGTGTTTGTCGATATCCCGCAGCTCAAGAACTGGATCAAAAGTCAAATAGAAATTGCCGGCAAGTAACTCTGATTTAGTAAATCAATCCGTTTTGGGAAGCAAACGTTCAAATCGAGGATTTTTGGTCCTATCAGTTTGAACTCAGGGCCGCTTCTACAAAGACGTTCTACTTTGCGTCTTCTTTAACATTGGTGAATGTAAATACCGCTTGGAACTAATTTCACCTGGCCTAAAATAACGGTCTTTAGTGGAGGGATCTATTATATTGTCATTGTTTTATTTCAAGTTTTTAAATTTAAATAAACAGGACCTTATAGGTTCACAAAAATATTTATTTTGTTTCTTGTATGTCCATTCAATTATCTTTTTTTGTTTTTTTAACGTTTACTCTCTCTCTCTCTCTCTCTCTATATATATATATATATATATATATATATATATATATATATATATATATATATATATATATATGATTTTTGTATAATAATCAAAAACAACTAAGGTTAAAAATTGCATACAAAACTAATAATTAACATAATGAATAATAATAATAATAATAAAATAAATAATATGCATGAAAACGGTAGTGTTTATAAATTAGAATGTAAACACTGTAATAGAACTTATATCGGTCAAACCAAGAAAAAACTAAAAGAAAGATATAAAGAGCATTTGCATGCCTATAAAAATCTAGAAATATATAAATCAAATTTTGCAAATCATTGTAATAATAATAAGCACCAATTTCCTAATATTGAAAATATGAAACTTATAAAAGTAATTAATAAAGGATTAAAAATGAATATATATATATATATATATATATATATATATATATATATTAAGCCTTCGAAATATATAAATACAGTAATAATAGCAAATTAATAGAAGACCAAAGATAAATAGATTCTAAATAAGATACTATATTCAATGTATATAGTGTTACAGCAACAGAATAAACGTGGGAATTTGTATAAATTTAGCAACAACTCTATTTCTAATTTATCATATTTTTTATAACTTGCATTATTGTATTATTCATTCCTGATGATGTTGGTACTGTTTATCAACGAAAAGTTTTGAATATAAATTAATAAATAATTCTTGTATTTGAATAAACTTAGTTGTTATATATATATATATATATATATATATATATATATATATAATTAATAAATTTAAAATATTTCAAAAACAATTGTTTTTGAAATATTTTTAATTTATTAACTATATTACAAGAAAACATATCACCATATTTAATATATATATATATATATATATATATATATATATATATATATATATTACTAAATTGTCTTTATTATCATTCCTTCCGGCGGAAGTAAATATTGTTTTATTCAATCTCTGTTTTATCGGAGGCGTCACTAAATTATTACTTCCTCTAAGACAGGTGTGGATGTTGATCTAACCAACACAAACAGAATGGCTCAATGGCATCCTTTCCACCCCTGACTGTTTACAGACAAGAATATATCCCTTACTATACATAAACGACATACTTTATTACCAATAATAACTTTTAAAAGACTATGTAATTAGTTCTAAAATGTGTTACATTGTATTATTCTTTATTTGATAACTAAACAGTTGCGTTTAAAACGCCTTTAAAATAAAAATGGAATAGTTAGAAACTTTATTAGTAATTATGTTTCTATTTTTATAATAAATATGTTGTAGGTAAAAGGTTAGGTTAGGTATCCATTTTGTTGTGGCGAATTACTTCTAATTGTTAGATAATAATTGTTTACTCTTGTATTCTTTACTTCAGGACCGTTATTAGGCTTCGATTCTTAGTCATTCTTCCAAATTAATATCCAGCTAAATTTTTAAATGTGTGCAACTTAGCCATTGTCTCTGATTTATCTTTAAAAATATATATAACATCTTAAAGTAACAGTAGTTAATTATTCTAAAAATATTTTTAAAAACGTTTGTATTGTTTAAATGATAAGCAATTTAATTCATAAAAATCAATGCCTCTCACGACTAGACAATTTTCTGCAATTTTATTCTTAGAATAAATAACTCTATAATCTTTGCCATATTTACAACCCTCTTATACATAGTCATCAATAAGCTTGTTTTACTTTAAATTTTCTTTGACATAATTGGCATGTTGTGCAAGGCGTTCATGCACATTTTTAATCCACACAGCTGACAGACATTTTATGCAGAATTTCATTCAGATAAGTGAACCATTCCGTTTTGCAGTCTGTCAGGTTTACCATTTCATAATATCCTTTAAATTTCGGCATATGAATTTTTTTTATATTCTTCATCCAAAACATTTGTGACAATAAATTGATTCAATGATAAATCTGATATACAATATCAAGAGCACAATGGTACAATATATAACAATAAAATATTGGAAACACCCCCAATACCATTAGTTCGTTCTCAGTCTAGGTTGTAACTTATTGTATTCTAGATTGTAATTTTTTAATAAGACCATCTAATGATGATAACATGGTCATCGAAATGTAGATAAGGGTTTATTCTTAGGTAACTTGTATTATCAGTTATTTTTTTATTCTTTTTGTGGTATTGGATTGGTTTTCAATATTTTTTGTGTGAGAAATCTGTTGTAAATAAAAACACTCTCTAATACAATTTGGTACAATTTTTCCTAATAAATTCAATAGATATACGTTGACAATGGTTTTTGTTGGAGCTCAATTTAATCTCCAGTTTGAATATATTCATGAACGAAGATGCTTTCTCAGTGATTGCATTATAAGTTACAAGTATTTGTTTGGACGTAAAGATATGAAAGAGTAATTTTGAGTTTATCAATTATAAATAATAAGAGTATTAGACATTTTTTAAGTATATTCACAAGACGAAATCAATTTTATATCTAGGTTTCATGCTAAATTCAATGATTTTGTAAATAAAAGTGTGCTAAAAATGGATTTTTGAGAATGTACCCAAATGAATGAGCACAAAGAAAAATAAAACGACAAAAATGAATCGAGAGAACGTTCGTTGGTATTAAATTTCAAAACTACAATCAAGATAAACAGCTGACAGAATTTGAATCTATTTGTACTAATTTTTTTAAAAAACAAAATTCAAATTATAAATCTTTTGACCCATTTTCTAACCAAAATAAAATATGATCATTAACAGAACATTTAAAATAAGGGTACGTAAATAAAATAAAAAATACAACATAATTAACATTCGTATACAAATCTAAATTTGAGACACAGATTTTTGGGCGCAGGTTATATCACAACGTAGAATATTTTTGTTCATCCACTAGCCGCCGAAAATGCCTAGTGTCGGTTTCTGAAGAAAAAAGGTGTTTTATGTATTTAACTCAATACATTTTTTCGCAGTATAAGATGAAATGTAACAACTCTTGACAAAAATGTGAGTTTTCTTTAATTATCATCGTACATAGACATTGTCATTTTAAGCCAAAGGCTGGATGCGACAACATTAACATAAATAGCAGGGGCTTCGGCGAACCCCGGATGGTGGTTGCCTTGGAATAGTCCCAACAGCCTGTTTTGGTATGTCAGAGGATCGCCTATGGAAAACTGCAAATAAGAGAAAATTAGAATAACATATATCACAGTGTCTGTCAAGAGAAATTCAACAAAATCTGATGAGGCTACACAAAAAATCAAACATCATAAGACTGAAAGAATTTGATTTTTTTGAAATATTTGTAGTTTTAACATATTATACTAGGCACTGAATCATAAAAACTAAGAGAACTTAGAACTGAGCGATGAGAAATAATTTTAAAAATTATTTGAAAATTTTATTCCAAATTATTAAACCAAACAAGTAAAATTGATAGTTCTTAATTTAAATCTAAATAACTTCTGCTTCAACTTGAATTTGTTGTATTTACAAAAGTTTTGTAAGAATACATATGTATATAGGAAAAAAATCGTTATAAATATAAAAAACAAAAATGAATCGTAAAACTTTAATAAATTAAGTTTATAGGCCTAATAGTTCTTTACAAAAGAGAGACAACGTTATACTAAGATGTTATATAAATGTATTACAGTATAGCTACAAAGCCCCAGTTAGGAGATATTTCTTCTAACGTAAAATATATGAGTAAACGTTTTTAACATCGCGTACTATGGCCATGGAAAATGGATTCCAGTGCTTCACTTCAGCAACTAGTTAGCTTCCGAAAATAAACATAATTTTTTTGTATTTTTTCTAGCCTAGCCTATCCTGGACGGATATTATGTTGCTACTATGTAGAGTAACATATTTTTCTGATTTATAAAGTGACTTTATGCTGAAATATTAAAAGTTGTAAACACTACGCCTTTAAAATCACTTGTTTTTTTCTTTAGCTTTATTATTTTAGTTTCAAGGCGATCAGGCAGTTCTACGAAGACTTAGAGTTGGTTATGAATGGTAGGACTACCCTGGTACAGTATACAGTATATATAGTATGGTGTCACGCAGATCCACATACCTCAAGTACCCCTAGACTACCCTCAATCGAAGTATACCCGTAACATCCCCTTGCAAGAAGAAGGAATAGAGGGGCAGAAATAGGTAGAACTTAGGAAAGGACATATTACACAGGAAAGATAATACATAAACAGAACATAAGATAAAATAGCTCACAAATTCTAAATAACAGGATACAAAATAGCACTTAAAAAGTACAAACTACAAAACAAAATACAACACAACACCAACAATAAAGATAAACTTCAAGCTCATACAAACTAGCTTGAATGTATATTAGATATACAAATTGAACTGTACGAACTGCAACAAATTTCATATGGGACAAACCGGTTGCAGCTTCCAACAAAGAGTCAAATAGTACATAGAATCAATCAAACATACGACCGACAGCATTCGCCAATCACCTAAATGAAACAGGGCACGCATACACAGACATTTACCATAACCTAAAAATCTTACACATGAACAAAAAATACCACGTTTCGTTACACTAGAACAGTATGAGATTTACAAACCAACAAACATATTAACGAACATACCCAATAAGAATCACATACACTCTTTGATGCTCATGAAAACCTGCTTTAAAACCGTCATCGCTTAACAAAACAACTCCACGCGGAACATTTAAACAATGATGAAGATAACCACGAAAGATTGGAAACGTTCTGTTTACAAATTTTCACAAAATTAAAGTACGGATGGTTGTAAATTAATGTAAAGTTATTAATTAGGTTTCACCGTTATTAATTATTAAGATTTCTTGTTATTTATGTTCCCATCAAGATTGATGAAACTTTATAATATCTATTAAAAATATTAACGACTTTTTTACAAAAAATTTTAAAAACCGTCAAATATTCCAAAGAACTATCGTATACGTTTTGTACCATTATGATTTTTCGTTTATTTATTTTTTTATTATAATATGTTATTATTTCTCAACTATACTCCATACGTAAATATATTTCCTAATTATAAGTAAAAAATGTTGCCGTGCAGAGCCTTTTAAATTAATAGAATCAACAGCTGTAGTATGAAATCATATGCCATAAGAAAGAATGCTCATAATGTGAGCATATATTATAACCTATTATACCTAATGTAGAAGTTAATGAGTGTCGCGTGACATATGCGTTGCAATAATTAAGAAGCTAGCATTTTGCCTAATGTGTCTATACATATCAAATTGCATGTACAATTTTATAAAGATTTGGGCAAAATTTATCTAAAATATTAGGACAATGGCTCGTATTATAATTAATTAAAAAGTATACAATGTTTAAATCGATTGTTCAAGGGAACTTGCAACCACAATCTGTGCTACCATTTATTGTTCAGTTGACTTTATCGCGACTACCTATGTCATCCCAGAGCTTAATTCTATAATTCCATTTTCTGTATCACTGTTTTACCGGATCATATTTCAAAACGCTATTTCTAAAGAACATACACATTCTCTCCAATTCTTCTACTCCCAGAGCCAGCAACACATACTTACATAACAAACGCATTCTGTCCAATTCTTCAACTTCCAGCACCAGCAACACATACTTACATAACAAACGCATTCTGTCCAATTCTTCAACTTCCAGCACCAGCAACACATACTTACAAACAAACGAATTCTCTCCAATTCTTCCACTCCCAGCACCAGCATCACATACTTACACAACAAACGCAGTCTCTCCAATTCTTCCACTCCCAGCACTAGCAACACATACTTACAAACAAACGAATTCTCTCCAAAGTTACCACCACACAGCAACAGCAACACATACTTACATAACAAACGCATTCTCTCCAATGTTTCCACCACCCAGCACCAGCAACACATACTTACAAACAAACGAATTCTCTCCAATTCTTCCACTCCCAGCACCAGCAACACATACTTATACAACAAACGCAGTCTCTCCAATTCTTCCACTCCCAGCACTAGCAACACATACTTATACAACAAACGCAGTCTCTCCAATTCTTCCACTCCCAGCACTAGCAACACATACATACATAACAAACGCATTCTCTCCAATTCTTCCACCCCCCCCACCAGTAACACATACTTACATGCCATATTTCTAAGGTTTTATTCATGGCGCACATATTTCTTTCCGTAAGAATCGGAAACGCGTAGTACCTCTGACAGGACCCTCGGTTGTGTACAGTAACGCCAGTGTGCGTCAGCCAGCTTGGCCCGGTTCTAAACTGTAAAAGTATTAAAGATATTTCGTAAAGTTTTCATTCATCATTACATATTTTACATTTCAAGCTCAAACTACATTATTTAAAATTTTAGTTTTATTTTACACTTGAACTTGAAAGGTTAAAGATAGTAATAAATCTATTGCTATTATAAAAAGGGAAATATAATTGTCAAAATTAACAAAAACGAAGGATGAGAAGCTTTGTTTTTTTGACCTGTTGTTGAACAGCTAATAGAGGTTCTTGTTCAGAAAGTATGAGACTTGTAAGTCATAAAAAGTGAATTAGTACGCAACCTGTAAGTCTTTATAGTATTTTAATTCCCTTGAATTCCTTGTAGATTTATTGACACGAGATTGTCACATTGCCAATTTAATATTACCATATCTAGCTAGAAGAACTAAGACATCAAAATTGTATCCTAACTTAAAATTATAATTATATTTCAAGAAAAATAATAATAAATAATTTAAAAAATAATGAAAACTTAGCAGTGGTCTAAATGTTATTGACAAAATTTGCTCTAATTGATGTTATTTATCAAAAAATGCATGGAAAAAATGCAATTTATGTTATCCGGATAGGGCTATTGCTGGCTAGAAATATCCATTCTGGAGATACTACCATACTCCAGGAACTTCCTTGCCCTGAAAATGGCTTACTCCTGAGACTGCAGTACTCCAGACAATGCAGTGCTCCAGAGACTTCCATAATCTAGAGATTGTCGTCCTCTATAATGTTCTTACTCTAGAGACCGCCGTTATTAAAGGCTTACTGTCCTGGTCGATGCAATGGATATGCTTTCATATTACTTGAATAGCTAATTAATAAAGTTTGAAATAAGAGTTACAATACAAGTAAGACTAAACGTAAGAGAGAGCAGAACACGAAATTTGTTTAATCTTTGAAGAGCTTTGTGACTACATTTACTTTACCTAATATATCAACAATCACGAAATGATTTTAAAGTTATTCGTAAAAGTCTCCAAATTTATTTTATATAATGGATATTATTTATTTTTAAAAATATAGACGCCAACTGTTATTCCAGCTGTTATAAAAATCCCTCCCAATAGGAAGAGTATACACAAGCTGTGCTCTAACACGATGGCCCACAAACGCTTAAAGTATCACGTGGTACCATCACCTTTTGGTTTCTCGCCCAACTGCTGAGAATAGCGGTAGTCCCGCTTTCCGGTTCAGTCAGAGGTAGTCTCAGAGTAAATACCTTACAGCCATGGTTCGGCGAGACTTTGAGTAAAGCTACGTCATGGTCGTACGCGTTAAAATAACGGTGTAGTACAATCTGCTGTACTGTTATAACTAAAGGTGTCTCGTTGCACGATCTGCGACCTGTGAGGATGACCATGTCAGAAACGTTTAGCCTGAAAACATAATTAACTTATGCATTATGTAAATTTAGACACAATACTTATATAACTGATTATTTTAACTGATAAATAATGAGCATTTAGGAATATTGATATAAAAAGCAAGACAATAAAGGTTTTTTGTGATGTCAGATATATAAAATCTTTTTTGTAATGTTTCTTACATTAGACATCTATGGGAGCAAATTACTTCAAATAAAAAATAAAAATGATGCAGTTATATTACAATCCCAAATCAAATTGTGTTAAACAACTTAACTTTTTCAGTTATAGTGCTCTCACATGGGGAGTCTGGTTTAGAATGGGGAAAATAATCTACACAAAATATTTCCCTAATTCTGACAGGCTGCCTCATGTGTATGTTTCAATTCATGTGTATGATACAATTTATCTACAATATATACATATAAGTCTATCTATCTTATATATATATATATATATATATATATATATATATATATATATATATATACACAATAATGAAATTAAAGTACAACATACTTTCTTACTAAGAAGGCCGAAGTGACGATCCATTTTTCAGACAGAAATACTCCTGCACCAACTCGTACATAATCCTGGTAGTGCTGAAACAGTGGTAAATAGCGCATTGAAACCATAATACACTAATGTTCATGGCAGTTTTAGGTTTATTTACTTAAACATAACTTACGTATAACTTGAGGCGAATAATGTTTCCTGTAAGATTCAGCTGATTATCTTATAGAAACACAAATAGGGCAAATAAAGGACCATCTGGTTGTTGTGTTTTGGAGCTTTCTGATAGGTTTTTGCTTGTACTCGTGGACTTTTCCTAAGAGTATTTCCGAAAAAAACAAGTTCCAGAGTCGAATGTCTAATGTAAATGTTCATGCAATAATATATTTTCAATCTCACACGCTCAATCGCTTTCTATAAGTTATCCATTTGATCAACTATATTTGAATTTTCCGCACTTATTTTTACTTTAGGTGTGCGGTTCCCAACCGGTGGTTCGTACCCCCAGGAGTACGTAGACGTCTGTTGGAGGTACCTGAGAATAATACCAGTAATGGCGGAAATCAATATTTCACTCTTTACGATTTGAAACAAATACGAGTTTACCTTAGTAGTTGATGTGTTGTTAATCGGAAATTGCAAGGAGCTTGTATATTTGTGTGCGACTGAAAGCGCAGAATAGAATAGCGGTGGGAAACATCTATTCCAGATTTATATATGATACCGGTTGCATCCCGCTTCATATATTACGTACAAGGCAGTCAGGCAACTACTCTTGTCCCAACCACGTCGAGGAATAGGGGGTAATTTCATTGGAAAACGTTTTTAGGGATGAGTGAAAAGAAGAAAGTTAGGAGCGACTGCCTTAGGCCTACTAAGGTTTTAATTCCCTTATTGTGTAAGTTTCAACTGGAGCTCGTATAACTAAATTAAATAATAAACCTCAAGTTTTATGAGTAAATTATTAGCCGGTTTTTGCTTAGCGTTCTATTTTAATGTTCATGAAGATGTTGAGGCATCCGCGGAAACAAGTACGACGTAAAGCTGTAGAATCTGACATTTTACAACTCTCCTAATTCAACTCGTTACATCAGTTACATTTTGATAATTTCAAATAGACAGTTGCTTTATGCCTTTGTGCACGTCCTGCTTGGATTTCGAAGTGTTCACAAATTCCCATAATGAGTATCTCTTTCTACTCTCAGATACGTTATCGTAGTCTTCTCTATTTTAGAAGCTAAGCTCAATAATGGTTTTAAATTAGGTTACCCAGTAGTATTGGTACCAATGGCCATTTCTCTTAGGCTTGATTATTTTAAAGTACGTTACAGCAAAAACTAAACAACAACAATTAAACTTAACATATGGGGTTGTATACATACAAAGCAAGGAATAAACATTTCCTCAGAAACGACTACATCATCAGCCGGAGGTATGCTGTAGTAGCTGCTGTCGTAAAGGTCTCGTCTGATGTAAACATCAGCCCGTTCCAGGTACAATCGCTCTTCAGAACGACTGGTTTCAAGATTTCCGAAAGCAACGGCAACTCCTGGAAACGTCAATGACATGGTAAGCGCATAAAGTTGTTTCTGGATTTAATTTTTAAAATAGTTTGTGAAATGTCGACAGAGAGTTATTGTATGTTGAATTACTGTTTCTGATGTAAGGAAGATATGACACACAGATTTAGTTAAAAGCTCAACAATGAAGATGAATATATCAAGCGTTAGGCTCAGATCATTTATGATGGCAAGACGGGTTTCAAGCGCGGCACATCTCGTTTGGCTGATTTGTCAATATCTTAAGACCTAAAATCCTCTCTTTCGTTTTATATACCACTTTCAGCTTCTAGATTTTAAAAATTTCTACTGGTAATTGGAAAACTAAATATTTTAAAATAATAATAGGGAAAGCAACCAATGGGACTATTTTCGTATAGGAAGGATACAGATGGATTGTGAATAAAGTTAGGGTTAAGGTAGACACATAATCATCGTGGAAGAGGATATAGGAGACATGATAAACATCATGTCTGAAGGATCGCTTATTTCAAGTAGATCTACTCATCGGAATTTTAAAGACGTGTCTATTCCTTTTAAAAGAACAAGTAATGTAGAAAACTAAGTTTTTAAAGTAAACTCTTACTCAGGGCGACAAAGAAAGGATTTTCTTTAGTTACTTTTTATTTTATAATTACAATTAATATAAATATGTATGTATATATATATATATATATGTATATATATATATATATATATATATGTGTGTGTGTGTGTGTGTGTGTGTGTGTGTGTGTATGTGTAAGATGTGTGTGTGTGTGTGTATGTGTGTATGTGTGTGATGTGTATGTATATATATATATATATATGTGTGTGTGTGTGTGTGTGTGTGTGTGTATATATATGTGTATGTGTGTGTGTGTGTGTGTGTGTGTGTGTGTGTATGTGTGTGTGTGTGTATTTGTGTGTGTGTGTGTGTGTGTGTGTGTGTTTGTGTGTGTGTCTGTGTGTGTGTGTGTGTGTGTGTGTGTGTGTGTGTGTGTGTGTGTGTGTGTGTGTGTGTGTGTGTGTGTGTGTGTGATGTGTGTGTGTGTGTGTGTGTGTGTGTGTGTGTGATGTGTGTGTGTGTGTGTGTGTGTGTGTGTGTGTGTTTGTGTGTGTGTGTGTGTGTGTGTGTGTGTGTGTGTGTGTATGAATAACTTTTCATGATTTGAATAATTAATATATATAACAACTTGAGTAAATGAAAATAAATGTAGAATATATTTCAGTACAGTTTTCTGTCATCCTTAACGTTACAATATTCTCCTCTGTTGACGCATTTCGGGTAACTCCATTTTAAAAACTTAAATAGTACTTTAAGAATAAATGTGTTCTAGAACCAATTGGAAAAAAAATGTTCTGTTTCAAAACATGTTTATATTTGAGACGGTTATAGCCAAATTGGGCCATCCCCGCATATAGTTGATAATTAATGGTAAACACTGACAAAACACATTCGATTAGTACATATCATCCAATACGATCAGTGCTGCTACCTATCACAAAGTAACATAACTGCAATTAGACTACTCTGTCAAGAAGAACATGCTCCAAAACATGTTTTTGTTCTTGTTTACTTTTCTTAAAATATGAGAGCTGGCCTAACCTGACTTTAACAATCCTTTTAATATTAGTAAAACCTCTCTTTAGCCTTTCGGAATTATATCGCATCCTTGACAGAAGATGTGTTTTTATATACCGTGCTAAGAATTCACATAAATTAGTATTACAAATACATTTTTAGTTTACTCACCGATTATCAATAAAACTTGAATTATTTTCTTCGTTCGCAACATTGTTGAAGGATTTTCTCAAAACTGTTTTATCATTTAGATTTATTCATATTTAGATACGTAAACACATCAATCTAAACAAATTCAACAGATTAGATAGGAAACAATACTTGTTACCTAGGTTTGGGAGATGTTCCTGCAGTGGTTTAGGCTTACCAACGGTAGACGTGTTGAGCATAAAACTTTCGGTTGCGTTTCAAGCCATCTTCACTTGTCAATATTTCGGAATAACTACATTATTTTCTCATAGATATTTTCAGGAAACGCATTTGAAATAAATTCTTTACGACTTGTTTACGCCCTGCAACAATTTCAGATTTATTAATGTAATCCTAAAGGGCTAGGAGGGACGCTCTCGCTTTGTCTTGTACCGTGAATATTGTTATCGTCTTGGAAAATTATAAAAAACCAAAATGTCATATATTACAGAAATTTTGAAATCATAACGCATTTTTTTTAAGAGCGTTAGATCTAGATTAGACGATGAAGATTGCATTTTAAGGTGTTTTTACCCATACTTTACAGGATTATATATCGGCGACTATAAACCATAGCAAGCCTTTGCAACTTCCCTGTTGTACTCTATTACCTTATGAATTGCTTGCTATTTATACTCATGTGTTATTCTGTTGTTTTAACAACGCGTTTAATAATTTAGATTTTACATTAGTGTTTGAAATTTAATTTGTATTAAATACCTTCTTAGCAATGAGGCTAATATTTTAGTATCTTTGATGTTCTAAATTATATTTTAACAATTTAAGTTTATGTTTTTTATTATACTTTAAATGTATGACTCTATTCGTTGTATTTAATTACTTGGTAGTATCTTTAAACATGGATTAGCCTCTAGGCCATATATTCCCATACTGGATGGCATGCCCTCCTTGGGAGGGTAAAGGCAAATCAAGAGATTAGTTGAAAAATAGTAAGGTAAATTCTAATTTAGTTAAACCTTAGGTACACAATTTATCAAAACTCAAAACTAAATTTACACTTCAGAATTTTTACATAGGTAATATTATTGACCATGATGTTGAGAAAATTGTAATGAAATGTATGCATTTATAAATAAATTATAATTAGATGTTGTCCACGTTTTTGTAAATTTGAAATTAAATCAACATGACAGGTTGGAAAGAATAATAGTACAAAAGTGTCGCGAAACGAATGTTTGCCGTTCAATGTGTCAAATCTTCATTTTGGATAAAACACATAAAAGTGTATCACAGGCAGCTCTTGGATTATACTTATATTTTCAAGCACCTACTTTTGCGATACGTATTCAGCACTTGTTGCAATGAAAACGAAATATAGCAACAAACTGTATGTTGCTAATGAATGTTGCCTAGAGTCTTGGCTAACTTTGGTTTAAGTTGAATTTTACATTTTAAAACGAGAGTTAAAGTTTACTCTCGAACCGTCGTTTTATTTTTGTTTAGAGCAAACGTGTCGGGAAAGTATGAATGCTGTCGACACCTGATAAACGATACGATTTGAGGATAAAGATATGTGCAGGAAAATATCATGGCTTGAGTAGAATAGCCTATTCTCTGGAGACAACACAGAAAAACAAGTAGGCCCATATAAAAACAAATTTAAGTAAATTCCTACTGAGGTCAAAAACGAAAAGTGTTATAATTGTTTGCTCATTTCCAATTTGTTTGTTTATTTGGTTTCAGTCAATTTTAATACCACAGCAATATTTATGATAATATGTGGTAACCATGGCAACAGTTTAAGGTTGTACAATAGAGGTTTCAACGACAACCAAATTGGGGAAAAAGTTCATAAACGTCTTTGAGAAATTTTTTTTCTCAAAGTGTGCTAGACATTAAACATGAAGAATCACAGTTCGGATCCGGATAGACACACAAATTTTTATATTTCAATTATTGAAAAAGTATTTGAAAACCTGATAAACGTCACTTGTCATCAACTATAGCTTTTTAAAAACATGTATTTGAACATTATTGGATGATTAAAAAGGTATTTTGTTAAAGATTGAATATATGTACAAGATATGTAACAGGAGAGTGTGAACTAATAGAAGGAAGTTATATATGAGAGTGTGAACTAAATAGACTCGAAATATAATTATTCGGATTCAATCTGCAAATCGGGACTTTTTGAGAGGGTATAAGATTGATAATTACTTATTACACTTTTGATATTACTTGCGACCAGAATTTTTGTTAACTAAAGGTTGATAAATTGTTAACTTACACTCGGAGGAAACGTTTTCGCCTTACGACTTCTTCAGCCGCCTTGGAAGACGAAAACGTTTCCTCCAAGTGTAAGTTAACAATTTAACAACTTTTAGTTAACAAAAATTCTAGTCGCAAATAATAGCAAAAGTATAATAA
>JBAIZL010000004.1:11815402-11847902 GCA_036971475.1 Prosapia bicincta
GAAGAGTTTATAGTTTGGCAATGTACCATACAAAAATGTAGGCAAAATAACATTTTTTCAGAAACGAATATCTCAGTGTAAACGATATTGGGTAATATCTTGGTGGTAATATATCTTACCACAAGATTAAGTAATGGATTTTACTACACCACTATAATAACGAGTACAAGATGGGAAAACTTTACCCGGAATACAGGTTTTAATTTCAATTTAAAACTCAAAAGCATACTCTACACCTAAAATAACTTAGCATGTGGCTATATATGTTAGAGTACAGTTTTCTGTAATTCCTAACGTTTCAATATTCTCCTCCGTTAACGCGTTTCAGAGTATTTCCGTTCAAAACTTGAATCGTACTCTAGAGTGAAAATAGAGTCAAGGAAGGAAAATATTGAAAAGTTAGGAAAGGCAGAAAACTGTATCAATCATATAGAAATATTCTTAAAAGAAATGAAGATGAGTATATTAATAATTTTAACATGTGGTTGGTTATTTTGTTTATGTTTTGTTAGTGTTAAATCACTGGTAGCCGCAACGACATACGCATTTCCAGGTTACTGCGTTTATTAACGACTTTTTCCAGTTTTATAATATTAGCTTAGGTTGGTAACTATTACCAACTATTAAAAAAAACGTATAATACAAATTTGTTATAAGTACATAACTGTTGAATCCTTTATATATCAAAACTCACGGGTAATATGCAAAAGGAAAAGAGGAAACTTGAAACAAGTCCACTTTTTGTGAATTCCTATACTTTAAAATAATGGAATTACAGAATACAAATGCATTATATCTCAGAGAAATAACAGACAATGTGAATAGTTTAACGAAAAGTCAATAGATGGCAGCAGTATGGTTTAAATAGTATATTTTGGTTTTCTTTAAAGCAGAACTGGAACTAGGCCATTGTGATTATATTTAAAAGTGGTGTAATGTTATATTAAAAACTGTAGTTAGGCTTGGGACAATAGCTTAGTGTAACAAACTATCAAATAACTCGATTAAAACATGTTTAATAATATACATTTCCTATGGAAACAATTATGGCATGTAAAACATTTTGTGAGAAACGAGTTATTTGAGTGTCTGTTGTGGTTTAATGCTGAAACAGTGATTCTAAGTTTTATTTCAAAATAATTATTATTTGTAATGCTAAAAAAATAAAGTGTAATCCTTCCACCTTTATTACTAATCCATATTTGTAAAGATAATTTTCTAAAAATGTTGTACATTGGTTTCAGCCCATTTTACCTTTGAGCCATCTCTATAAAGTTACTATGGCTCACGTATTCATAGAGTGGAGGCTCACGTAGGGTGGAATGGGAAAATGGTTGGAAAACGAAATGGAAAAATGGTTGGAAGACGTAATGGGAATTAGTTGGAAGACAAAATGGTTGCAAGACGAAATGAAAAAATGGTTCGAAGAGGAATTGAGAAAATGGTTGGAAAACGAAATGGGAAAAAAAGTTGGGAAGAAGATATGGTAAAATGGTTGGAAGACGAAATAGGAAAATGCTTGGAGGACGAAATGGGAATATCCTTGGAAGACGAAATGGGAAAATAGTTGGAAGACAAAATGGGGAAATGGTTTGAAGCTAAAATGGGAAAATGTTTGTAGGGCGAAATGGCAATATGCTTGGAAAACGAAATGGGAAAATAGTTGAAAGACGAAATGGGAAAATAGTTGGAAGACAAAACGGGCAAATGGTTTGAAGGTGAGATGGGAAAATGCTTGTAAGACAAAATTGGAAAATGGATGGAAGGCGGAATAGGAATATGGTTCGAAGATGAAATGGGAAAATGGTTGGAAGACGAAATAGGAGACTGATTGGAAACAGAATGGAAGACGGAATGGGACGGAAATGTAAAGCAGAACAGGATAGAAAGTTCATTTGCAAAATAAATATGGTTAAATTGGTTCTGAGACGAGTAAAATAGCTAACCTAATGTAGGGGATATGTCTGTATTTTTGTAGTGGATTGTGTCGTGTGGTAGACACGGTTAACCAGAATATCCCACAAACTGGATTATCCCAGTAGTAGTATAGCGCGAAAAAATAGTTGGTCTGCAGACAGCTTCATATCCGTAAACGTCAAGAGACGAAAGTGAATTTTAACCGTAAATTTCACTTCATAAGCTTTCGTTAGCTTTAGTGACGCGTTATAACAGTGTAAAAAGATTTTGATATTTTATAATTTTATTAATGGTGCCCAAATCAGTTTACATGTTTAGTACAGATTTTAACCGACAATTCCCCTACATAAGCATGTCGCTGTTACTTTCAATGTCAGCTTTTATTTTAACAGCTTCCCCCTTCAACTATCTTCACAAACTTTACCCTATCTCGAACACGTCCCTCTTGATAAATCTTGCTTATCCAAGAACAAAAGGTTAAAAACACTGCAGCAATATGCCTATGAAGGGTTGCTATTGTGTGGGGCGGTACTGCAGACTTTATAACAACCCTTGTTAAGGTGAGGTCAACCCACCATTATACTCTACTTATATTCATCAAGTTTTCTAAACAAATAATGCAACGTAGTGCAAACCATTGTAAAGTTTTAGTTACAAATAAGAGAATAACAGTATCCGGAAATATAAATACAGAATTATAAAACTTTAATTGGATTCAATTAATAAATGACGGGATCTTTGTAAATCAAACGTACAATTAAGGACGTATAGGGTTTCAATTACCTGTACTATACTGAAATTATGAGTTTCAGTTAAAATAAATAAGTTCCAATGTTCGATTCTAATACTGAATAAAAAAAACATACTATAAAAAAAATTAATTAATCATGTCGTTTAGTGACTTTTAAAATTTGATTTTAATTCATCTGAATTTCAGTCAGCAACATTTTATTTTTAAACTTTTTCTGCTACAGAACATAAAATAAAAGTAACATAAATAAAATCGCTCTGATCTGTCTTCAGTGATCTGTGTTTAGTTTTCTTTCATTTATTTATTACAAAACTTTAAATTATGAATTATAGAACTAAAGGTTTTAGTAATATACTAGGCAGATGTTAAAACGACAGTTCTTGTAATTGAAAGAGGCAAAACCCATTACACAATGTGGTGTCCCTGTAACAAATAGAATGCAATAGGCCTACAGATTTGTAATACAGTAAACTCCCGATTATCCGTGGAATAGGGTGGCCCGGCAACGCCGGGTAACGAATTCCCCGGATAATCCGCTATGAACAAAGAATACGAAAAACTATCGTGAATCGATTATTATACCATGAGTTACACAAATAATGACTCCGGTTAATGCAATTCACAAGTAATCTTCAGACGACAAAATAAATACAGAAAATAATTTAAAATGTCGATGTATTTGACGGATTATAACATGTTCATTTATAGGTCTAACTATTTACAATACGTAAATAAGTATATGTCAAAAGTAAGTATGTATGTACATATGTAATTTCCTTTACAGATAATACTTTCAATTTTTAACAAAAAAATCTGTCACTTTTGTCTGTTTATTTTTTTGAGCATTGATTTAGGTTTAATGTGCGATCTAAGTTTCTTGAGAACCATTTTGCCGCACAGTGCCTACTTGTGTCACAAAGCCATAAAGATCGATAATGTATATGACAGACATGGATAATACATATGTCACCTTTAGGCTATTTATAGCCGAGATTCGCTGACATTTGTTTACAATCTTATGATACACATTAAGTTTTCGGGCGTCCAAGCATTTTGTCATTGTCTCTTATATACAGTAGTCTGCTCGCCCCTTTTATTTCGCTGGCCCGCGTCGGGATGCTTCCCTTTCATTGTAAAAATTAGTACGAACATATTTACATATCTATTCCCTTCATCTTAACTTCTATTAAGCCTTATATGTATTTACGTCGTAATTCACCGTTTGGAAATTTAAACACAAGAATCTGATTGGAATAAAAATTGGATATTTGTAAAACAATGGCAGACCCCGGATAATCCGCAAACCGGTTAATCCGCCCACGGATAATCGGGAGTTTACTGTATATAAAATTTATTGTAGTCCATCAGTTTATAATATATTATAGTCAATAAGATGTATTATGAAGAAAAATGAAATCATTTAAAGTATCGTAAACTAACTTAATGTTAGCAGTAGAGAAACTGTTGGCAGTTTAATTTTGTTTACATTTATTACCTGTTATTCAAGAAATCGTAATTGTGGTAATCTTAAACCTGGTGGACTTCTTTATTCTGCGTAAAAAGTATTAAAACAAGTATAAAAAAAGACAAGTAAATTCCTACCGAGGTTAAAAAAATTTTTTGAAACCTCTGGGGGCATTATTCATGATATTGTGTAGCAACAGTCTAAGGCTGTACAATGCAGGTTTCGTTGACAACCAGAGGGGGGGAATTTATATCTTTGAGATTAAATGTCTAAGTATTAAAAAATTGACACAGTGCCAATCCCAGCTAGACTTCGCACGTGAAGATTCTCAGTTCGAATCCGGCTAGACCCCACAAATTTTATAGATTTATTTATCGAATAGATTTTTGGAAAAACTCTATTGACATAAATTTCCATCCACTATAAGTTGAAACAAATGTATTTGAACTTGATTGGATGAATAAAAACGTATTTTATAGACGAATGAAAATTTATACAAGATATATATCAGGAGAGTGTCAACTAATAGATGGAATTTAACAACATTGTGCTAAACCTTATAATCCTGAAAATGTAATGTTTTGAAAAGTGTATTAAAATGTACTCTGTGAGAATAACGGAGGAAGTTATGGAGTGGTTTTGAGAAATCAAGAATATTAGCCTACAAGTGTTCCTTACGGCCAGCCAATGTTAGGGTAAAATTAGACAAAATATGACCCGTAGCATTGTAAGACCGGATACACTAAGATAGCAGTAAAATATAAGATGCGTTAATTGTCATACAGTTGTTGAAGAAGAGATAGTCCAATATCAACTCTACACCGAGTCAATAGAATAGCATGCAAAACCCTTATTTATCGCATCATATCCTACAGTGTCAGTTTCATAAATTATATACGTAATTGATTGTAGACGAGATATAGACCAATTTCGAAATTATATAATTTAACATTAAGGTAATACAAGTACGATTGGAGAAAATATTGTAATAGGATGTCTTGAGATATACAACAGTTTGCTGTACTTATAAGCTTATGTTTAAAACAATACGAAACGTAATAATATTCGGCGATTTACCAGACCTTCTTGTGGTCAAGATTAAAGTGGTTCTGAAACGCTGTATGAGTTTTTAGCTCTTTGATGTTTTATTATTGTGCTTTTGTATTGTACACGTGTATTTCTTAGCGTTTACGATAATATAGTGTTCACATGTATCGATATAATAATTATACTTAAAGAATTATGACCTAAAGGTGTCCCAGCTGTGGGTATAACAGAGTAACAACCCGGTGGTTGAATATTACGACAGAAATAGTAATTTGGTTTCTTCTTATTCTTGCAGTTACTTTCTAGAGCTAAACAAGGAACGGATAGAGTAAATTCCATTCCGACTTTGCGTTTTGCTCCAACTTTTTTTCAAATTATTATTTGACAACTTGTAGAACCACTACGGAAACGGAATAAATAGGATTTCTACTGATGCTGGCACGATGAGAAACGTGTTTAAAGATCAGAGTAGGGAAATGAGTATAAGAGGAGCTAGCCCTATATACATGAAGGGGAATATTATATTGTAAAGTTGGCATCAGAGGGAAGACGTTGCGTCTCGAGGGGAATTAAAAGTTAAATCGAGTGAGAGGATTCCGACTCCAGATTTGTCATTTTAGAGATAGGATATGCATTTGTGCGGCCAGATACAAAATTACATTCCAATTCAATTTTATAAGCAATTTTTGGCGGTTCGGTTCTGGTAGCTTCGAAGAATTTTTCTCGAACAGTTTTAAAATTTTATTTGCTTTTAATTTGTTATTAGAAACCCGGAAATCTATTTATTTATTGGATTGCTTACCAACAACGTCGAATACCACAAAACAATAAAAATTAAATACACATAATTAATGTTTACAATTAAAATCATTACGTGATATTTCTATTTACTCACTTGTTTCAGACGAACAAATATTGGGGTGTACAATTTCAAGAGTGGCACAATGAATATATTAGAAAGAACCCCAATACAACAAAAATAATAAAAAATAACAAATAAAATATGTTACTTGAGATTAAACCCTTATGTACATTTCGATGACCGATCATTTAGCTCGATTGGCGATGGTTGGCTCGATTTCGGCGATCGCCGTAGCAGATTTAGCGTTACCCAGGGTACACCACGTTGAGGCCTGCTACATTGTACCCCAGATGGAAGATTGTCTCACATGGAAGACCAGAGTCCCCCATCAATGGAGGAAAGCCGAGATAATATCACTGTTAAAAAAGGGGAAAGCTGCGAACCTGCTGTCTAGTTATCGGCCCATCTCTCTCACCAGTGTATGTTGCAAGGTGGCAGAAAAAATGATCGAACGCAGACTGCGCGAGTTTCTGGAAACCATCGGAGCAATAAGCGACAACCAAGCTGGCTTCCGCAAATACAGATCCACTACAGACCAAATCGTCAAGTTTACACAAGCGGTCAAGGATGGGTTTAACCATAAACAATCAACCCTCGCTGTTTTCGTTGATTTCAAAGCAGCATATGACAAAATCTGGCGGCATTTGCTCCTACATAAGCTGAAACGCAGGGGAGTGACCGGTAACATGCTGAGGTGGATCAAAAGCTTCTTATCTCACCGCTTTATCAGGTGCAAGTTTCAAAACAGTACATCTTCTTACCGCCAACTACGACAGGGTCTTCCCCAGGGAGCGGTGCTTAGCTGTTTATTATTCAATGTCATGATAGACGACCTTCAGCAGGCTATTGAATCAATTTTGGGAATGCAGTGTCTCTTTTTTGCTGACGATGTGGTTTTATGGGCAACAGGCAGCGGCATACAACGCCTCCAAGATGCAACTTACTCCGCACTTATCAGCCTAGAAAAATGGTCAAATCAAAACAAAATGGAGGTTAGTGTGGAGAAAACCACTGCCCAACTATTTACACTCTCAACTAAACCAGGCACATTTCAGGTCCAATACAGGGGCACAAACCTCCAGCAAACAACTCAATCGAGGTATCTCGGCATTATACTAGATACCAGGCTTTCCTTCAACAGCCATGTAAGGTCTACGGCTGAAAAAGCACAAAAGCGCAACAATCTACTGAAGCGATTGACGTCAACCAAGTGGGGGGCAACACAGGATGTCCTAAGCACGGCCTACAAAACATATGTCCGTCCAGTGATAGAGTATGGGAGCGAAGTTGTGTCTCTCTCCTCTAACAGTACTCTATCTAAATATGACGTGGTCCAAACAATGCCCTAAGGACGATCACTGGAGGTGCCAAATCCACCCCCATAGTGGCGATGCAGTTACAAGCAGATATAGAACCCCTGGAATCCAGAAGGGAGAAAAGCACTTTAAAATTTTGGGAAAGAGCTAGGCGAATAGACTCCAGTCACTGGAGTAGGTACAGACCAGCAATTCAGAGGTTGAAAACACAAATCACCCCCCTAGTGCACGCCGAAGCACTAAGAGAGAAGTATAACATCTCCACCCCGAGCCCAGCACCACTGCAAAGTTTCACTGAGGTAGTCGACGCTCTGCCAAAAGTAAACCTTCAGCTGCTGAACCCTTTAAGCAGTAAAAAGGAGACCAACCCAACAGAACTAAGGAAAAACGCTCTCGAAACCATTCATAATCTTTACCCGAGTAACGAGTGGCTTCATGTCTATACAGACGGTTCTTACATACCTGAAACTAATTCTGCTGGGGCAGGATCCTACTGCGGGTTTTTCCAGCAATCTTCAGCTGTTGGCAGGAACTCTAGTAACTTCGAGGGAGAAATATGTGCTGTCACTGAGGCGGCCAATAATATTGAGGCGCTAAACTTACAACCAAGCAGTGTTGTGTTTCTTATAGACTCACAGGCTGCAATCTCTGCCCTAAGCAACAACAAACCAACTGAAAGCCTGAATGCCTCAAACTGCCGCAAGAAATTAGCCAACCTTATTAGCAGGGGCTGGGATGTCAGCCTACAGTGGGTTCCCAGCCACGTGGGCCTTCCAGGAAACGAGAAGGCGGACGAAATGGCCAAAAAAGGAGCAGAGAAGGAGCAACCTGAAACTCTCCAAACCCTTGAAGCAGCAAAATCCCAAATTGACTCTACCATATCCAGGCTCACTAAGAACCTACTAAGAAACGCATCCACGGGCAAAATATGGGCAAACTTAGCGATCCCAGGCCACATACCTGGTCATCTGGAGAGAAGTGAAGCTGTTGCAAGGTTCCGCCTGGAAACCGGTCACGACTATCTGCAGGCTCACCTACACCGGCTTGGCATAGCCGAATCGGACGTGTGTCCACTCTGTTCCACAGAAATTATGGTGGCAAGTCACCTGCTCACCTGCCCAAAACTCAACCATGCTCTTTACGACATCACTGCTCGGTACTGGGAGGCTCGGCGTCAAATGGCCCATCTGCCACAGACGGGCGTTGGATAAAGAATGAATGAACATTTCGATGACCTTGTCGTCGTCATCAGAGGGTCTTCTTACAAAATTACAATCTAGCAAACAAGAAGTTACAAACTAGAGTGACCTTCTAGAGTTCGCTAAACTCTTGTAACTTCTTGTTTGCTAGATTGTAATTTTGTAATAAGAACCACTGATGACAATGACATGGTTGTCGAAATGTACATGAGGGTTTAATCTTAAGCAACTTATTATATTTTTTATATTTTATTATTTTTGTGGTGTTCTTTGCAATATTTTCATTGCAATTGTCTGAGTCAGATTGTCTGAGTTCATATTTGAAAGACTGAAACAAAGTTTGATCCCCATACTGTTGATCCACTAGAAAAACCAACAATAAATGATGAGAACTCCAGTGTGAGTAATTAATACAGAGAGATTGCAGGTTCTTTAGCATAAAATCCTCTCCAAACCTCAAAACAACTATTCCTCATCGGAAAATACGTCAGTGGATGAGGTTAAGGAATTGCAAAGATAAAGATACAGGATTACATACAATAATGTTTCTGAGGCATGTTTCAGATAACGTGACGAATAAAAGATTTGATTAAACTGGTAAATTATTCTACTCTTTATTACCAATTCTTCTTTCAAGATATCTTCTATGAAAAATGGTAAAATTATTGCTAAACTATGAAAAATGTTGTCAATTATGGTCTCGAAGGACTAATGTTTCTATAGATTTTCCAACTTCTATTGGTTTTCAATTGTTATCATATTTTCTTATAACAATGCCTTGCCTTTAGAAATTACTTTAATAAATATAACTTCCAATTGCCATTTTCTAATTACAACAATACATTTCCTTTAGAAATTACTTACATAAATGTGATTTCCCATTGCCATCTTTTTATTAAAACAATACATTGCCTTTAGAAATTACTTACATAAATGTGATTTCCTATTGCCATCTTTTTATTAAAACAATACATTGCCTTTAGAAATTACTTACATAAATGTGATTTCCCATTGCCATCTTTTTATTAAAACAATACATTGCCTTTAGAAATTACTTACATAAATGTGATTTCCTATTGCCATCTTTTTATTACAACAATACATTGCCTTTAGATATTAATTATCTAAATGTAACATCCAACTGTCATCTTTGCCTTGCCTTGCAACAGTACCTTTTCTTTAGAGATTACTTATCTAAACGTAACTCATATTTTATTTCAACAACGCTTTGCCTTTAGAATTTGTTTATCTAAATGTAACTTCCTATTGCCATCTTATTATTACAACAATACATTGCCTTTAGAGATTACTTATCTAAACGTAACTCATATTTTATTTCAACAATGTTTTGCCTTTAGAATTTGCTTATCTAAATGTAACTTCCATTTGCCATCTTATTATTACAACAATACATTGCCTTTAGAGATTACTTATCTAAACGTAACTCATATTTTATTTCAACAATGTTTTGCCTTTAGAATTTGCTTATCTAAATGTAACTTCCATTTGCCATCTTATTATTACAACAATACATTGCCTTTAGAGATTACTTATCTAAACGTAACTCATATTTTATTTCAACAATGTTTTGCCTTTAGAATTTGCTTATCTAAATGTAACTTCCTTTTGCCATCTTATTATTACAACAAAACATTGCCTTTAGAGATTACTTATCTAAACGTAACTCATATTTTATTTCAACAATGTTTTGCCTTTAGAATTTGCTTATCTAAATGTAACTTCCATTTGCCATCTTATTATTACAACAAAACATTGCCTTTAGAGATTACTCATCTAAATGTAACTTCCTATTGCCATCTTTGCCTTGACTTGCATCAACGCAAGTCCTTTAGAAATTACTTATCTAACTTCTCCCTGTCGTATTTTATTTCAACAACGCTTTACCTTTAGAAATTACTTATATAAAAACAACTTCCTATTAACATATTTAATAACAATAAGACCTTATCTTCAGAAATTACTTATCTACATTTACCCATTTTTAAAAAAAGGAAATGTACTCAAGGTTAACAGAAAAGTGAATTTGTCTAATGGCTTAGGCAGACATGGGGATTTTAAGAACATCAATCATGCCACGCAATAAACACAGAAACACTTTCTCGTTAAATCTTATCCGATCACTTGACTCTGATTAGACCATATTATATAAATATATATACACTCAAGCCAGATTTATTATCAAACACTTTACTGTGAAAACTGATAACTATTTGAAACAGTTTCAAAATGAAGATCTTTCTGCTGCTTATTGCGTTGTTCTGTTTAGGTAAGGTTTAGAATAAAGTATGCTTAACAGTGTTTAATAAATAGTAATTAAATATTCTTAACTATATTTAGTTAGTTAGCAAAGCAAACGGAAAACATAATCCAGCACACTGTAAATTAAAATTACAAAATTGTTTTAAGCATACAAATTAATAATAAATAGTGTAAATGATAACTTTAAATAATTCTTGAATTTTGTAGAAATAAGTGATTAATTTAAATAATTAAAATGAAAGTGGCTTTAAAGGGTTTTTTTATTACTCTCATAGAAAATTTTATTATATCTTAAGTTATTTTCCTGCAAGTGTTACTATTAAATTTCTCTAGGATTAAATGATTTATTTAGAGTTTTCATCGATAGTGCTACTCTGGTTAATTCAGTTTGTGACTCCTCTTTCCTTCTCAACGCTTAATTAAAGGGCAAAAATTTTTTCTGCAATGTCGTATCCATAGTTAAATAACTTGTTTTTATTGTAGGAAAAATATTATTTTAAAAAGGAAATTGGTTGTAGATTTTAATAATATATTTTAATAGATTTATAGTATTTATTACATTTTATAATAAAAATATTTTCCAAGTGTTTATGATGTAACATTTTTTTAACTTTTGACGTCATACATTTGAAATTGTTTTTTGCCACTAGCGGTAGCCGCTCCAAGACACAATGAGGAAACAATAGGAGAGGGAGAAATTTCCCACGTAAGTATATATAATAAATTAAATTTGTCTTTAATACATTAACTGGCAAATAAGTAAATATTTTTTGATGATGTTAGAACTACGTGATTCCTAAGATATCCTCACGGGACATTTTAAAACTGATAAATGTATAGAGTTCCTGCTTTCAGTGAAAGAGTTTAAGGATAATGACAGATCACAGATCAATTCATGCTACTACAAATAAACGTTGCTTCGTTTTACTATCTGAAAATCCTATTCAAGAGCTAAAAGTTTATTAATCTGATATTAAACCATAATTTACAGTTTTTAACATTCAAAAACAATACTTTTAACATAATTAAATTCCAATATTTCATTGTTCTTATTAAATATTAAAATTTACAAGTAAAGTTGCACTAACAGACAAGTGAAATGGAGACTTGAAAATGTTATTATTTATTAAGAATAATGAAATATTTTATTCTACTTATGTTAAAAGTATTTTTTATGGATATTGAAAACTGTAACTTATGATGGCTCTAAATTATTCGATTATTAAACATTTAGCTCTTGAAAAGGATTTTATGATTGAAAATCAAAACGAAGGGTGTATTTGTAATAGCATGATGTGATCTGTGATCTATCATTAACCCCTTAAACATTATATAGTTATTAATAAATATTAAACACAAAGGTAAAACACAAAATAGTTAACTCAAAATCTCACACAAAATTAGTTTTCAATAAACAAACACACTAGTTCACAATAGACTAGATTCGGAGACGATGTCACCTTCCTCTGTTTTTGGCTACGGAGCAGTAGCTAAAAACAGAGGAAGGCGACATCGTCGCCGAAACTAGTCTGTTGTGAACTAGTGTGTTTGTTTATTAAAAGCTAATTTTTTATGAGATTTTAGTTTAAATATTTTGTGTTCTACCGTTGAGAATAGTTCTCACCAGCTAAGCTCTATTTTATCTATTTATCAAACTACTCTAACTATTTCAAACATCCCTACCGTACAGTAAAAACACTGCCTTTTAAAAATAGTAAATTTATATTTTCTCACACAATCCAAAAGAGAACTGCAGATTGCTTTTCTGTCGATAAATTTTGTACAATTAGTATTTGGACTCATTGAAAGTTTTCTTTTATTGTAAAGAATACTGTCCCAGATAGCTTGCCTTAGCAACTGGGCCAGTCCTCGGGTGGCGGATAGTGGAACGGCCTACAGATATATAGGTTACTTGTGACTAAGGACTCCGGAAGGTTTCTGAATAAGCAGACCCGGACCAAGGCAATGGTTCAAAGGTGAGGAATTATCCCTCCTCGTCAGTCAACGGGTTTGAAGCGGTAGAAATAACTGCTCTGACTGGGGACTGGGGTAGTTGGGAATTAAGTCCTCACAATGCTACTCTCACCTCCCAGGTGAACCAAGGGCAATGCGGCTGTGACGTATGGGCGGGAAACTACCCTAACAACACAGTTGTAACAAAAGAGAGTAAAGCAGGCTGTTCGCTCCATGAGCAACAGTTAATAATGTCCTGAACTTGGGGTGTACTTCAAGGTCAGTGACTGAATACCCAATCCAAGGTGGAAGGCATCGTGCCGATGGATAAATGCCTGCAGGGTATAAAATGCAGTCGCACACGATCCCCTTGAGAAACCAGACAAAACCTCATTGTATGTTGTCTTGCCAGGGCAGTGGGGGTTCTGCTCTGGTTGACCGTTCTTTCCCCCATACTTGGGAAGCTAATGGACCAAGTAAGTACACAAATTGATGTTGAGTCTGCACAGACAGCGGGAGCCAATGAGATGGCAAACCATGAGTCTGTAGCAGATGTGTCAACGGCAACCACCACTGGGGGTGCGAGGGCGGCTACCAAGCTGCAGACTGCAGAAACCAGTGAAATGGTTGTAGAGTTGAGCATGCTTTCTCTACGGAGAAAAGGAGAGAAAACGTATGAGTGGAGCGGCCAGAAGGCGGCTCCGAAGAGATCAGGCGAGAGCAGCGGGAGGGCCAATAATAATGAGCACACAACGCAGGGGAGGCCAAAACCGAGGGCCGAGCATGCTAATGTCCAGGGTTTGGATGTTGTGAGGGGTGAGGTGCAACAGGTGGGCAGGAATCAACCACAAGCACCAAACCCCAGCATGGAGATTGCATACTCGAACAACTGGGCTAATCTCCCAGATGTTTCGGGACATATGAGTATCGAGTGCGTGGTCAAAGAACCTGTCTTGGAGATGGGCAGTGACCACCTTACTCGGACGTTTGCACCTGACCAGGCCCACCAAACTATGATGGAGGGCTCCAAAATGGACTTCTGCACTGGAGCGGGGATGTATTGTAAAAACCCAAGGGTAAAACTAGTTTTTTTCCTTGGGAAGGCATACCTCTGTCTTTCAGGTCGAAATATATGCTATAAATTCCTGTCTGGGAGAGATAGCGAGAAGGGGAATACACAGGACCCGGATTGCTATTTTCTCTGACAGTCAGGTAGCAATTAACGCACTAAACGGACATGTGGTCACCTCGGCCATAGTCAGGGAGTGAATAAATAACCTAGAAGCCCTGGCAAGGCACAATCAAATCAAGATAGGTTGGGTGCCAGGGCATAGGGAAATATTTGGAAATGAAGCCGCAGATGCACTGGCCAGAGAGGTGTCTTCAACTCCCCTAATTGGACCAGAGTCAACGGTAGGTATTTCCAAATCCATGGTCAAGATTGCAGTGCGAAGGTGGATGGCTGAAAGACACTGTGAGCACTGGGTCAGGGCTGAAGGAATGAGACAGCTTCCTTGGGGCTGCAGGAGAGTCTCATCTATCTGTCTAGGCAGGAGTTGAGGATAGCCACAGGTCTACTCACGGGACACTGTGGACTAAGGAAACATCTGCATAATTGATTTACATGTAAATTTATATTATACTTCAAATAAACTGTTTTACATATAATTTATTTACATGTAGTTTAAATACACGTATGTATTTTACCACACTTAAATATCATACAGTCGTGTTTGTTTATATTTTAAAATTATTTCACCATTTAAGCCTATTCGTGACTCTTCGTATGAGTGTTATGTTGCTACTATTTAGTACATGTCGTTATTTTTTATTTCATGGTTTTATTTCATGTTTATTTCATTCTATGCCAGAACCCAAACAACGTATATACCTATTTTACATGCAACGAACATTTTACATGGGCATTTCAGTGTTTTCTGTATTTTGTATTACTACCAATTTTTTTTTTTTTTTTGAACGTAAAACGATTTATGGCAATCTCGGTTTTTGATGCTGCATAAGCTATTATATTTAATAATTTGTGTACATGTTACCTTTTTTGTTTTATTTTTTCTTTTATTAATCATTTTTAAAAACATTCAATTTTCGTTTTATCTTTTGTAACATATTTTATAAATCTGTTTTTTTAATGTTTGTTATATATTTTTTATGCTCAGTAGTTTTGCATTTTAATTGAAACTTTATCGTTTATTTATCTACTACACTTATAATATACCCCAAACGGTTGAGTAATGTTATTTTTAATATACGAGTATATCCAATATTCTATAAGAAAATCCTACATATTCAACTCTAAAGCGAGTGAAATTCTGACATTTTGGAATTTCTTATAACTCTATTCAATACCAGAATTCAAGATGGAGCTAGAAGAGGGAAAGAGTTATAAAACGACATTAAACTATTTTGTAAATAGTTTAAATATGTGTTGGTTAAGAATCTTTCATTTCCATTATTATGGTAAAAATTTGGAAGTCCAAATCACTGACATTTTACACATTTATAGCAGAAATTTACAACTTACACGACACTCTATTACGCTACACTAAACCTAATTATTGCAATTCCATTATTATGGTTATATATCATATTCGGCCTTATATTGTAAAATTAAAAAAGTATTTCCAATTTTTCATTTGGTTCAAAAATAAGAGATTATTTATTTTTTAGAACATCACTATTACCCATGAACTTCTTATTACAAAAGCTATGGCTCAAAATGTTAATAATTTTTGTGAAATGGTATAAAATCTTTTTAAAGTTTTTTTTCGCTCATGTTTTAGGGTAAACATCTAAATCCATTATACGTTTACATTAATATTAAGTTAATTATAGCTCAGCTAGTGAGAACAATTCACAACGGTAAAAATTAAAACCATTAACTCTAAATCTCACTACACGTTAGTTTATTAAAACAGAGTATTAGCTAAGAACTGATGAAGGTGATATTGTCGTCGAAACTAGTCTGTTTATTTAATTAAAGTCGTCTGTTTTAATAAACTAGTGTGCTTGTTTTAATAAACTAGTGTGTTTGTTTTAATAAACTAATGTGTTTGTTTTAATAAACTAGTGTGCTTGTTTTAATAAACTAGTGTGTTTGTTTTAATATACTAATGTGTTTGTTTTAATAAACTAGTGTGCTTGTTTTAATAAACTAGTGTGTTTGTTTTAATAAACTAATGTGTTTGTTTTAATAAACTAGTGTGCTTGTTTTAATAAACTAGTGTGTAAACTAATATGTAGTGATATTTAGAGTAAACTTTTACATGTTTAGTATTTGACTTTATAATAACTAGATTTTGATGTGAAAAAATGTTTAGGCGTACTTAAATTTTAAAATATACATATGGTTTTTCCTTCCTACAATTATTGGCTTTCATTTATAACAAATATATTGAATCCACTTATCTTGACACTTAAAGTCACTCAATAAAGTAGGTCAATTCTTTAAGTGGTTCGTTTTCGTCGCAATACTAGAATGGTTTTATCAGCTGTTCGTGACGTTGGGTTTTGTATAAATGTAATATCAGCCACGTCCCATTACATTACTTCATGTTTACATTAGTTTTCAGCCTATTCCCTTTCATGTAGGCTACATTGACATTCATCTCAATGTGAACACTAATATTGGTATATTATTTTAAGCAATTTATTCAGAAAATAATTTATATTGAGTCTAGATTATATTCTTCATTTTATAATGTTCAACATTTCGTTCTGTTTCTTCCTGAAGCTGACATGAAGCAGATATTTATTGTTGAAACTATGAATCACTCAGATACATTTTTACAATATTTCTATGACCTTTGAACCAACTATTATTATTTACATCCTAACTATAAGATATTTACATATATTATAATCCTACTACGTATCGACAACTTGAAAAAAAACTTGTCGTGGTTTTTAATTTAGATTAATTAAACCTGTTATTATCAAAAAAACTATTCATTTTATTTGCATTTCAGTCACACAAAAATCCTTTTCAGAGAAAATTCCTACAAAAATTCATTTAAATTTAATTTAATTATTTATCTTACATTCCTTCGAACGTCTTATGAACTATTTAAAGTAATAACCATTCATTTAAAGAGTCGATTTAATTCAAACATTTAAACTTACATACATAAATAAATCAGCTGTAAACGAAAACGACAGGTTAATATTTATCAGTTAGAAAAAATTGAAAAAAAAATTATTTACCCAATGAAAGAGTTTCCGTAGAGCTGTAAATTCAACTAAAGCTGAAGTAGCTCATTGAATAGCCTATTTAATGGGGGGGAAACATTGTTTACACTCTAGTGGATGTCTGTCACAACCCATATAGAGGGTGCTTTTTATGACTAAAGAGCAATTGCTACATTATTAGGTTCCAGGCTAAGTGTATACGTTGAGCCTGCACACTAACATACATGGTAATATGTATAACCTTTAATACATGGCTTACTTTCATTTTAGGAGAGAAATAAGGTGCGGTAGATACATATCTTTTGCAAACCTGGAGCGCAATTCCCATCTTGATGTTTATAAGGACATTGATATAACGTTTATCCAACACAACACAACAAAATCCCTAAGGGAAGATTGTAGTGTATATATATATATATATATATATATATATATATATATATATATAATTATTAAATTAAAAATATTTCATAAACAAGAATACTTTTAATGAATATATTTATTCAAAGCTTTTATTAGATAATTATTTCCTGAAGATGCTGATACTATTTTATCGGCGAAAAGCTTTGAATAAATATATTCATTAAAACTATTCTTGTTTATGAAATATTTTTAATTTATTAACTATATTACAAGAAAACATATCACCATATTTAATATATATATATATATATGTGTGTGTGTGTGTGTGTGTGTGTGTGTGTGTGTGTGTGTGTGTGTGTGTGTGTGTGTGTGTGTGTGTGTGTGTGTGTGTGTGTGTGTGTGTGTGAGTGTGTGTGTGTGTGTGTGTGTGTGTGTTTGTGTTTGTGTGTGTGTGTGTGTGTGTGTGTATGTGTGTGTGTGTGCGCGCACGTGTGTGTGTGTGTGTGTGTGTGTGTGTGAAAGAGAGAGAGAGTGAGAGAGAGAGAGAGAGAGAGGCTTAGGAGATGTATTGTTTTGATGTGAAGGAGTGTTAATATTGTATAAGTAAGTGTTCTCAAGGATGTAATAATAAACTAAGGTACCGCGAGGGACGCCATACCCTTCTTAGTAGGTACGGCTAGTCAGCACCACCTGAGGGTAATTTCTAGATAAAGTCTCCTACGAACAATATATAACTCATTACAGTTATACATTGTTTGAAGATTGTTTAGGACAGAAAAGTGGTGAGTCAGCGTCGAATTAAAATTTCAATAATAATCGTAAAATCCGTGGTACTGTGAAGCTCACCCTAGAACTACAAGAGGAAAAGTTTTGTGGACTGATTTTATTTATATTTTAATAAGCTCTAACACTACAGAATATTCTACATTATGCAGAGATACATATATAGCAGAAAAATAAAATCCTGGACAAGGTACGGAGTTGGTGTTTCCTTCTATGAATATTTCCTCATTGGGCCAACGGGTATTGGTCAAAGGTGGCCACCATCGTCTACCAAGCCACCTCCAACATGAGCATACCGTTAGAAACCCTAATGCGGGTGAAGGATCATGATTATTCCATATATACCAAGCTATTGAGCTCATTCCACAGCAAGTCAGGAGATAATGAAATAAACTTTACGGTAAATCTCACGTAAAAGCTGGATGTAAAAACCTGACAAGAAAGGAACCCTGCCAGGAAAGCCCCCGAGATAAATCGTGCAGTATCTTTGGGGGTTAGGATAAGGTTTTATGGGAGAGAGAAGACAATAACCATTAGCTATATAAGCGAGTAGGAAAACGGGAAATATAGGAATATTCCGGTAACAGAACCTGTAGTCACAAGCAAGAACTATTTAACTGCATTTCTCCTATTACATCTAGCAACATATGTTTTCTCATCTTCTTTTGAAAATCGGAGAAATATTTGTTTGAAGCTACCTTGCAAAGATCACAATTTTTTTTCAGACAGAAAATAGGACATTATTAAAGAAAGCCATCGCAAATGGAAAACGTCTATAAGTAACGGGAGAGTTGCCAAACGAGAGACGGACATGGGTATAAAGTTAGTAAATGGTAAAATTAACAGCTAAAATGTCTTCGCCTTATGTCATTAATTAAAATGTAACACTGACGTGAAAAACGTGTTTTATTTTTTAAACGATTCTCACAATCAGTTTGAAGAACAGGTTCCTCACTATTATTCAACGATAAATTTTCTTCAACTTTAGTTAATTAAATCCACGCTACTCTTATCAACAGTTACAAGCGGTTTTGCCAGTAAATTGATTGCCACTTAAAAGTTGTCACTTAACGTAATCTGAAAAAAAAACATTACACTATTGTGAAATTGTATCAATCTCACTTGAAATACTTGACGTCACGCCAATATTGATTACAGCGCTTGCTTTAAATGGTTTCACGACTGCATATCATTAGTTAATTTTTTTTGTATCATCAAATACTTAAATGATTTCTGCTGGTCAGAGCGTTAACAGTGGAATTAAAAAAATATATTATTAGCAAAAATATAGGCAAATGTATTTCCCCCTATGCAGTAAATATAACATTAAACTAAATAACTGAGTTCCCAAAAATTTAAAACGATGAATGTAGGTACTGGACATTGTCACTGTTCGATTCTTGTGATAAGGATTAATTATCATGTCCTAATTTCGATAGGCTTTCACTTTGACCAGTACGAGTGCATGAAGTACGAGGTAATGACAGCTTTCCTCATATGGGATTTTTTTAAGAGCTACGGTTTCTTTCTTACTCATGCTTGTTACTTGTTCGTGCTTTTTACATACTTGTCCTTGTTACTGCTCAGCTTGTTAAATATTTGTTTTTGTTACTAGTGGTACGATATCAATTGATTTTAACAAATAACTACACACATACTCCCTTCAAGGATTAAAATAGGGGTTCAAAAAAATATTTTTTCAAAATACCACAAACACAGTTGTTATAACTGGTCCTCTGTATCGTTTGGGAGTGTATCTGTATAGACTACTATAAACTCCAATGTATTGAGGAATAACTAAAACTCTCCTAAGTAATAGCAAGAAAGAAGGTTTTCATATTATTTTCATGAAAGGTATAATTTTTAATGTATATATATATATATATATATATATATATATATATATATATATATATATATATATCACTTTCACTATATGTACTTAAACAAGAATCTTACTATTTATGCGAGTTAACTTTCAAAGATTGGTAGTATCTCCATCATCAAGCATCACTGACCGGGGGTTGTAGTAGACTGCGAGTTGTGTGGAATTTTCGTTGTCACAAGATGTGGTGTACCGTTATTGTTCTATTTTCGCATTCACTGCACTGTGGGAGTCTTTTAAGTTTGTATTGGGGTTAATTTTGTAAATTAGGTTGAATAATTATCGTTTTTTTTTGTTTTATTTGTATTTGTTCGTTTATGATTTTATTTTTATTTTAAAATTTGTAGTTGTTCCCAGATTGTCTTTTAAGGTCTTTTTGCACTTCTTTTTATTAGGTGTAAGTTTTTTAATGTGGGGAATGTGTATTTGTTATTGAGGGAGTGTGTAGCTAAGTTTGAGTTATAAGTTTCTGGTTTGATGTATGCATTCAGGTGTCCTTGATATCTGTCTTTTAATTTCTTTTTTGTTTGGCCTGTGTATATTTTATTACAGTCTGACCATTCGACTGTATATTCCGTTATTAAGTGTGGGACATATTTTTTCCGGTTGGTTTATTTTATTGATTATGTTTCCTGTGTTTTTGTAAGCTATGTTAATATTATTATGTTTTAATGTTTTAGCTATTCCTTTTATGCTGTAGCCTGTGTATGTGAATGTGGCTCATTTTGTTGTTGTTTGTAGTTCGGTTTTAGGTTGTTTTAATTTATTTAATATTTTAAATTCTAATTTTAGTTTTATTATTGTACCCATTTTTTTGGGCTATTTGATATATTATTTGTTTTTCCTTGCCTTTTTCTTCATTTTGTAGAGGCACTTTTAGCATTCTGTCTGAGAGTGAGTTGTAAGCAGCCATTTTATGTTTTGGTTAGAGTAGTTTGGTATTGCATTAATGGTTTGTGTGGGTTTCCTATAAATTGAGTATTAAATGTTACTTGTATTTCTGGTTATTGTTAGGTCTAGGTAGTTTATTTTATTGTTTATTTCTTCCTCCATGGTGAATTTTATATTAGGGCGTAAGTTCTTGATTTCATTAAGGATGATATTATTATTTATTGCTTTATTTTATGAGATTTATAATTCATCGTCAACATATCGTACCCAATGTACGTTGGGGTCGTATATATATTACATTAAAAAACAAACTGCCCTTGTATACGACAAAATGTCAGTATTTCTATCTGTCGTTAACTAAGTGTGTATATTACCTCGTGCATGAATATTATTGTTAAGAATCTTACAGCTGTGTGTGCAGTAGAAGCTTTAACTTAGAAAATATTTCACCTTTTCCTATTTGTCTCAAATGTATGACAGCATTCGCTATGAATAAGGGAAAAACTATCTGCATTTTCTGTTTCAAAGGTCCTATAAGTGCAGAGTCTTTCATGCCCATGTATAAAAAATAATTTTAGTGTTTTACTGTAATGTTCGTTAAGTTATTTCTTCTTAATACTTCGGTAAAATAAAAACCTAATTTCTAGTTATTAACACCCGTTTTTTAAAAACTTTATTACGCATGTGTTTACGCTTTCCAGAACCACAAGAATGATCAAGGACTGAATCTTTTCCACGTCATATCTGGTTTCACTAATGATGAAGATTGGCAGAGTGAGGAAAATGACAACGATGAAGAATTAAATTCTTTCATTGGCGAATTTGAAGATGACGACGAGGATGATGATGAAGAGGATGGTCAGGATGAGGAGGAGGTTGATGATGACGACGATGACATCGACGACGATAGTATTGTAGATGATAACGATAACGATAACGATGATGAGGAGGAGGAGGAAAGTGAGGAAGATGAGGAGGAGGAGGAAGAGGAAGACGAGGAATTAGAGGAGGAATTAGAGGAGGAGGAAGAAGAGTTGGAGGAAATTGAGGAGTTGGAGGAGGAAGAGGATGACGACGATATCAACGAAGACGACAACGGCATCGATGATGAGGATGATGACAGCGATAACGATGACAGCGACGACGATGACAGCGACGACGAAGACGATTAATGTGTATAATCTTTGTACAATATTGTACTAAGTATAAAAGATCAGCATAAATGTGTATGTTTATTTTTTAAATGTACAACATTGAAAATATACCAACATTAATATACTTTTTATTTTGAACTTAGGTTGTTTTGGTTTTATATAACCAGGTTAAAAACTCTCTTTATTTAAAACTATTACTAAACTTATATTTAAAAACATTAACATAGTATTAGAAAAGTTCATTAACAAGTAAAAGATTTATAAAACAATGATTTAGAAAAAGGTTTGTAAAATATAGATTGGTGTAAAAAAATATTTATATCATTATATAACTAATAAAAAGTAAAGTTGTAAAAGTAAGATAATTTATTTTAGCTATTATGAGTAAATGCAAAGTTACACTCAAGGTTTATTTAGACCTGTTCTTATCATATGAATAATCTCTACTGACTTTAGAAATTATTTTACTACGTTGAAAAAAAATTAGAAATATATTTCAGAAGTTTTTAATAATTAACTCTCTTGCTGGATTTAAATTTGGACTATAATTGTTTTTCTATTGAAAACTACTAAGTATGCCATATTGAGGATATTTCCTTAAATTTTGCCAAACTATTCAACACGTATTCATTTAACTTCGTGCTGGAAAGAATATATGAACAGCACTTAAGAACTAAAATAAAATTTATGTTTGCACAATAAACTAATTTCGGTAGCGTGAAAGAAATCGTACTTTAAAGTTTTTATTTAAAACTTTCTCTGATAAGTAAATATAGTTTTATAAATTAAATTTAAATCTGGGATGTAGAAATTAGCCAACAAAGCAAAGTACTATAAACTAACGCCAGAACGTGCTGCATATACAACTGGTAAAGTACAGTTTCCTGTATCGATGTATGCTATATGTGTCCTATGTATGCCCTATTAGTGGTAGCGAACCGGATTCCCAGAAGTCCGAATGTTTAATCTCCGGATCCAGCGTAATTCGATTATCCAGTCCCCTGTGGCAAGACCCTAACACCCCGTTGGTAATCTAGGTTTACTATTTTTTTTTAAAATTTTGTTTTAACATCGAAGTCATCTCATTTTTCCTTCCCTGGATTTTTTCGAATCAGGGTAATTTCACCCAAATGTTGTTTATAATTTCTATAAAAAATATCTACATACTTCTAATAATATAAATCAGTTATAAGTAAAATCATAAAATAACATAAAAAATATAATTTATTACATTTATAGTTTATAATAGTATGGTAAACTAGCCCTATATAATAATAATAAAATAATATAAAAATTATTGTGATTTTATCAAGGAGTTACAATTTTTATTGATAATTTTATTTGGTTCTACATTTTTACTAAAATCACTCTTTTTTAAAACACTACAAATTTTTTTATGAAATTACTTGTCTACCATTTATGTGTAACACTATATATATTATATATATATATATATATATATATATATATATATATATATATATATAAATTATAAAAAATTAATACAAAAATAGCAATAGAAAATGGATACAACAAACACCTTATAGTAAACATATACAATATATTTACAAAAAAACCTAACCTCAACACCACACTACAACCAGAACACAAAAATAATAAAAATAAAAACATCTACCTAAAATATAAATAAACCAATAACAAGATAGAAAAAATAACAAATATATACAACAAAGAATACTACACTCCAACATACAAACCAAACAACAAAATAATAAAATATCTTAATAACACAAACCACAAAACAATTACAGAAAAACATATCAGGAATTTACAAAATTACATGTAATGACTGCAACGCATTTTACATAGGGAAAACGACCGAATCATTTAAAATAAGATTTGAAGAACATTAAAGAGCATTCAAAATTAAAAATACAAAAGCATCAAATATTGCAATAAAATCATCCTACTATTGCTAAATAACGTCTTTTAATATACTACATTGTCGGTTTTATTTCTACGATCAAATTACCCAGACCGTATACAATGTATTTTAAAGACGCGTCTTTAAAAGTTTGACCATTATTACACTATGAAAATTACTTATCAAAAATAAATGATGGCCTTCTATAACCAGAATCTCATAAGTACAAAGTTTGGTTGAGAAAGGTACAAGAATTAGTAACTGTAGGTAAAAGGTTTGTTAAAGGAAGTAACAAGGATTAGTAAATATAAGTACAAGGTTTGTTAAAGGAAGTAACAAGGATTAGTAACTGTAGGTAAAACGTTTGTTAAAGGAAGTAACAAGGATTAGTAAACATAAGTACAAGATTTGTTAAAGGAAGTAACAAGGATTAGTAACTATAAGTACAAGGTTTGTTAAAGCAAGTAACAAGGATTAGTAACTATAAGTACAAGGTTTGTTAAAGGAAGTAACAAGGATTAGTAAATATAAGTACAAGGTTTGTTAAAGGAAGTAACAAGGATTAGTAAATATAGGTACAAGGTTTGTTAAAGGAAGTAACAAGGATTAGTAACTATAAGTACAAGGTTTGTTAAAGGAAGTAACAAGGATTAGTAACAATAAGTACAAGGTTTGTTAAAGGAAGTAACAAGGATTAGTAACTATAAGTACAAGGTTTGTTAAAGGAAGTAACAAGGATTAGTAACTATAAGTACAAGGTTTGTTAAAGGAAGTAACAAGAATTAGTAAATATAAGTGCAAGGTTTGTTAAAGGAAGTAACAAGGATTAGTAACTATAAGTACAAGGTTTGTTAAAGGAAGTAACAAGGATTAGTAACTGTAGGTAAAAAGTTTGTTAAAGGAAGTAACAAGGATTAGTAACTATAAGTACAAGGTTTGTTAAAGGAAGTAACAAGGATTAGGAACTATAAGTACAAGGTTTGTTAAAGGAAGTAACAAGGATTAGTAACTGTAGGTAAAAAGTTTGTTAAAGGAAGTAACAAGGATTAGTAAATATAAGTACAAGGTTTGTTAAATGAAGTAACAAGGATTAGTAACTATAAGTACAAGGTTTGTTAAAGGAAGTAACAAGGATTAGTAACTATAAGTACAAGGTTTGTTAAAGGAAGTAACAAGGATTAGTAACTATAAGTACAAGGTTTGTTAAAGGAAGTAACAAGGATTAGTAACTATAAGTACAAGGTTTGTTAAAGGAGGTAACAAGGAATAATAACTATAAGTACAAGGTTTGTTAAAGGAAGTAACAAGGATTAGTAACTATAAGTACAAGGTTTGCTTGAGAAAGTTACAAGGATTAGTAACTGTAGGTAAAAGGTTTGTTAAAGGAAGGTATGAGGATTAGTAAATATAGATACAAGGTTTGTTAAAGGAAGGTATAAATATTAGTAGCTGTAAGTATAAGGTTTGTTAAAGGAAGAAACAAGGATTAGTAACTATAAGTACAAGGTTTGTTAAAGGAAGTAACAAGGATTAGTAACTATAAGTACCAGGTTTGTTAAAGGAAGTAACAAGGATTAGTAACTATAAGTACAAGGTTTGTTAAAGGAAGTAACAAGGATTAGTAACTATAAGTACAAGGTTTGTTAAAGGAGGTAACAAGGAATAATAACTATAAGTACAAGGTTTGTTAAAGGAAGTAACAAGGATTAGTAACTATAAGTACAAGGTTTGCTTGAGAAAGTTACAAGGATTAGTAACTGTAGGTAAAAGGTTTGTTAAAGGAAGGTATGAGGATTAGTAAATATAGATACAAGGTTTGTTAAAGGAAGGTATAAATATTAGTAGCTGTAAGTATAAGGTTTGTTAAAGGAAGAAACAAGGATTAGTAACTATAAGTACAAGGTTTGTTAAAGGAAGTAACAAGGATTAGTAACTATAAGTACCAGGTTTGTTAAAGGAAGTAACAAGGATTAGTAACTATAAGTACAAGGTTTGTTAAAGGAAGTAACAAGGATTAGTAACTATAAGTACAAGGTTTGTTAAAGGAAGTAACAAGGATTAGTAACTATAAGTACAAGGTTTGCTTGAGAAAGTTACAAGGATTATTAGCTGTAGGTAAAAGGTTTCTTAAAGGAAGGTATGAGGATTAGTAACTATAGATACAAGGTTTGTTAAAGATAGGAACTAGGTGTAGTAACTGCAGGTACATAGATTAGTAGCTGCAGGTGAAAGGATTGGTAACTGTAGGTACAAGGTTACTTGAAGGAACATATGAGGATTAGTAACTGTAGGTAAAAGGATTAGTAACCGTAGGTAAAAGGTTTCTTAAAGCAGTATGAATATTAGTAACTATAGTCTTCATAGTTCAATAGGTTTTACCTTATTGGCCATGGAGAATAAGTGCTTAAGTATAAGAGGTATTAGTACGCAATGGTCATGAAAGATTTACATAGATATTGTACAGGTGTCAGAGACGCTGCTAGTATAAAGTAAATAATCTAATGCCGAAATAATACTTTCTTTTTTGTTCATAATATGTAAGCCTACTTATTATTAGACAAGTATAGATGAAAAAAGCGAATTAATCTCTGGGTTAAGTGTATTACTTAAAGGTGACTCTTTTCATATATCTCTTACTAAAGGGAAACTAAGAAAACTATTTTTCAAAAATCGAATCGGGGCTGTAGAAATATAAAATTAAGGTTATACCCATAAAACTATTTTTGTAACACAAGTGTGACCATCCGTGTCTCAGAGGTTGATGGGCGAAAGTACAGTGCAAACCACGTAACCGTGCACTTGGCCTCGAGAGATCGTATTAGGCGAGACGTGAAATAAAGGGTTAGTATGAATACTTTCCTACAAACATAATAAGGACTGTCAAATCACTGAATTGTATGCGACGGTCGGTATTACATACATTCCGTATAATATTAAGTTCAGTATATGTAGACATATCGGATCCAGAAGCTGGTGATGTATAAAACATTCTGATTATGTAACATGTTTTAAGAAGTGGTAGTACACGATAAATTTCTTGGGATGTCTCAGGGACAAGTGGACGCTTACGTGGTACGCACTATAAGTACCAGCTTCCACCTTTCAATGAAACACTGTGTTGCATATCTATTACAGACCAGTCGCAATATTTTTCAAAGCTCCGAAACTATTAAAAGGTATATTTATAAAAGCTCATTTCGTAAGTGAATTTGTTGCGATAAAATATTATTTGTCTCTAGACTTTATTTAAAGGATTTTAGTACAACAATTAATTTGTGTGTGAGAGGTTGTGAGTGCACAATAGAATAAATCGATTTTACTCATCCTTCAGTTATATTCTGTCTCTACTTACTGTTACATTATTTAAGAGAAATGAAAAAAACTAATTTGTCATATTATGAACGGATTCTAAAAACAACTGCAAATTTTGCAAAGATATTCAAAACAAAAAAATTACACCCATTTAATACATAAATTATTTTAATTGATATCATTGGTTTTTATCCTACCACTATATTTTTCTTTTGTTTCAATATTTTATCTATATATTGTTGAAAATGTAAAAAAAGGAGTATTTTATTTGAAAATTATATTCCTTAAATATTAAATAAAAAATTTCTAACAACCAGCGTTTTATTCTCAATTTTTAATCATCAATTATTGAAAAACAAAAGATTTTTAATAAATTGACGCGGTAAATTTTTTTTAAAAACTTGTTTAAACGTGGAGTGTTATTGTTGATTAATAATTATAGGCCAAAATTATACTAAAAAATATAAAAAAATGTATAATATATCTATCTATCTATCTATCTATATATATATATATATATATATATATATATATATATATATATATATATATATGTGTGTGTGTGTGTGTGTGTGTGTGTGTGTGTGTGTGTGTGTGTGTGCTTAACTATGTATGGTATACAATTACGGAAAGAATCTGATCGCAGGAAAACCTAGTCAACCATACCTACACGAGAAACGTCTTGCAAGTAAAATCAGAATAGTAGATTAGAAAAGCCCTGATGGATAGACGTAAAACATGGTTCAAAATATCAAATTCAAAACATCGCGGTTCTTGATCTTCAATGAAACATTCATAAAACAAACAGTTACAAGGTATGTTTCAAAAAAAAAGTAATTAATTTAGGAAATGCTAAATCGTTTTTCCGCGATTGAATTTACGAAATGTTCAAAATGCAATTAATTATCAACAAATCAATTCTACGTCGTCTCTTTGTCAGTGATGAATAAGCTAACTTTGTAAACGAAAACAAAGCATCGAACGTTTGATTAATGGCGACAGCCTGATTGTTGTGAGGCAAAATCGAACAAAGCAAGATACAATAACTGATTGTGTTGTGTTTTATCGATTCTTTATTTCTTCGCCTTTGAATGGTGTGTGAATAAAATTACGTAAATTAAACGACACAACGCCTTATTACGCATCTCACTGCTGTTGATTAAACGGAATCTAACGGAATTCCATAAAACCTATGGCTGTAGGTGTCAGTGTATAGGTGTCTGCGTGGCCTTGTTTGTCAATCGTCCCATTTGTATTTTCAAATTTGGTTACATATACCCATTTAAGTATGTAGCACGTAATGCGCCCTTAAAGAGTTGGGAAGAAACTGTTTGACCAAGCACACGTGGTGAATTTCAGCTCTTTGCTCATTAGATTAATGGTAATTTCTCTCATAAGTTTTATGAAACTTTTACTTATACTATGCTGATAAAGAGTAAAATTATCATTAGAAATGTATTTGGAGGTTGGCAGGCTAGTACTTGGCAAACGGCAGAGCGCGGACTCGACTCTACGCCATTATACGGCTGCGAATGACGTTTAGAAGGAACGAAGGAAAAGAACTGGTTATATCGTGGTAACAAGTAGGCTATAAAAAAACCTCCCAGTCTTGTCAATCTCTCCGATAATGTTTCTGAGAGAACGATGAGGAATCCTTAAAGCTTGTTAACGTTAGCTGGTAATTCGACTTTGCCTTTATACTTTTAGCTCGCCATAGTTTAAATCCCATAACGGGTTAATGCCCTAAGTGCCAATGTTGCTATTTGTAATTACGTAAATAATACAACTAACAGCAACCGGTCATAAACACATCATCAGAATATTTCGAGAGCAGCTTTCAGTAAGAATGAATTTCTTTATTATCAATCGAGACTTGATTTGTTCGAATAGATTTTTGTTGCAAAAAGCGCCAACTATACATAATTAAATTATGCAACATGCAAATTGGAGAAAAAATTATATTTTTTATAGTCTTATAATTTTTGATAGGGTTTTGAGCTAAGATATAGGTTTATTCACAGATAATTGAACCTGAAAATGCATTTCATATAAAAAAACTTTCTTCAATTTTTCAAAAACCACTTGAAACGTTATTTTCCAATTCTTTGTATTTTGCTGCCTTCATTCATTTCGTTTAAAAAGATTCATCTTTAAATTCAAGCATTGACACAAAGTTTAAAAGTATAGGTTTGACACTTTCAATGTCTAGGATCTTTGATTATTCAGCACCATTCATCGCGCCCAACTGTTTACCCGTAACTCCTTTACATGATTGGTCTATAATTAGTTTAACCGCTTACAATAACATAACCCTTTTTTTTAGAAGCCATAGTGAACGACGAAGCACACTCACGAGCAAAACAACAGACCGATGCGATCAAAGAGACACTGACTAATCAAAACGAATAGTCACAGTTGGGCCGAGATTGGCCACTGGGGGCGAATGACAGTCAGTATACAAAACTGTACTGAGACGGTGACGCAACGTCCCAATAATGCTTGCGCTGCTAGATTTACAAGGAAAAGGCAATAGCACATGTAAACAGAATCATTATTTTAAAAATTACTAATTTCTGAACATATTTTGTCTCAATTTTTTTAAAAATCAGAATGCAATTCGGATAATCGAGGTTCGGATAATTGGAGTTTTACTTTTCTGAGAATATTTATTATTCCATCATTTAACAGAGAAACTTTTCTTGATGTAAAAATTTGAAACAGTGCATTTTATTTAGCCATTTGTTTTCCTAAGGGAAAGTATAATTATTAGCATTCATTTTAATTGCTTGTTATTGAAAGAGAAAAAGAAGTATTTGTTTTTTTCTTATGAAACAGATAAGAAATTTATGAAACAATCTATTTTATAAGGTATTAATGTAAAGAAATAATATTTTAAAAGTAGTTATAACTTTTTAATTTAAATTCTCCAAAAGTTTGTTCGTTTACAAGTGTAATATATTTAACTTAAACTTTACAAGGCAGAGTTGTTGATTTATCCCGTTATTAGTAACCCGCCCTCTCTTACACTTGCCAGACTAATTGCTTAGTCTAACAACTGAGTTCAGTTCTTCATTTTACCACATTTTCAAATTAACTTCATATTAAACATTACCTGGAGTTCAACATCTTTCCTTACACATCATGCTTTTTATTACGATCATGAGCAATGTGTTGTGGGGACCTTAGTTCTCATCCTGACCTCACGAGCCATCCTGGAGAGATTGTTGTTACTAAATTTTCTCTTTAATGGTTATATTACACTATTCGTTGAAATTAACTGTTATTCACGACGATTTAAATATACATAATACATTTAACTTTATCGTATAAAACTGATGCAACGAAAAACGTTGAAAATTAAGCGGTTACAGGTTGTATGGAGGCGGTCAGAAGTTAGAACCGTCCTCAAATTTTAAAACATATCTAAAACGTTAAAAAATTTAAATCATGGAATTCACCAACTGAGGGGCGCCTCCTTGGGGGGCTTGAAGGCAATTCGGGGGGCCCGAGACCAGTTGAAAAATATTAAAATAATTTAAAGAAGTTGTTTGATGTAATATTCTTGAATTCACTGATTAAACTAATTTTAAAAATACTTAACTAAGTTAATACATAACTGCTTACTTGCTGACGCGTTTCAAAACATTCGTTCCTTTTACGAAGCTAACCGTCTACTGGGAGGCGAGTAGAGGATTGGCCTCGTAAAAGGAACGAATGTTTTGAAACGCGTCCGCAAGTAAGCAATTACGTATTCACTTAGTTAAGTATTTTTAAAAGTAGAAAAATAATTTAAATATATTTAATATTATAGGAACTAACTTAATGTTTCTAATGATTTGCGTTGTGCTCTTACTAAAATACAACTACAAATAGCCATGCTATTGTACAAAATGCAAGCTCAAGCCTTTCACTAACAGATTTGTCTCTTATCAGTTGAAATTTACCTTGCAAGGCTATATTATGTTCTTGTGAAAGTATGTATATATAAATATAGTGTTTTCAGCATATATAATATTTGATTCTTTTTCATATCCCCAAACCATTTATTTATCGTGTAAAGTGGGATAACCGTAGAAGGATTATAAAAGGAGGGGGCGTGGTACCAAAACGTTTGGGAACCCTTTATTTATATGGTAATACAAACAGTATCCCCAGTTCTGTTTTTCCTTTCACACATATTTGAGCGTGCTTTATATTGATTCATAAAAGTCACCGCCACTGATAATAACATTTGACCCCTGGCCGATCAAATTTTCTTACTACTACCCTGTTTGTATTCGTAGTTTGTATCAATGAAAATCTGTTTAGGAAAACATGTTAGGAACGAAAAAGGTAGAACTTGCCAGGTCTAAGGCCGTGGAAAGATCTCAAACAAAGTTATAGGTCTCCCAGACAGATCGCAAAATGAAAGCTCAGTTTATTGGAACATTAGTTTTGTAATCAAAAACGTGTGGTAGGTTATTTATTTATAAATTTAGTTAGGTTATAGAAAACATGAAAACTAATTTCTCGACGTTGACAAAAATAGTAAGTAATTTTATTGACTTCTCGGTTTTTATTTAAAACCTCTCGGTTTTATTCAAGCTCTGAATGATTAATCAAACTCTACATCTGAACAATTATCTGCTATTTTCTTCTGATTAATTAATTTACAGTTTTGAATCTTTTAGATGGTATATGAAGTGAAAATATGAAGTCGATTTTTTCAAAAGATAGCTTAAATCATCTCTGATCCCGTATTAAAACTTTGTATACGTTATATAAGGGAATAAAAAAATACAGAAACTGACTACAGCAGTTGAAGTGACGTCAGGATTAGGACGTTTTAGCCCTTCTCTTATTACGTAATTCGTATCCGTGACGCCATGCTTGTAGTTTGAACGAAAGCAAGGAATATTTGAGATACAGATATACTTGACAAAAATACCGTGACTGGATAGAGATTATCGTAGATTCTAAAAGTAAATTTTCCTTACCTACTTCCTTACTTACTTGAATATTTATTATTTTGATGTCTTTAGTGTGAACAAAGAATTAATGAGGGTACATTTATATTCACACTTTTCGCGCATTTTTGTAAGTGAGAGAGGGCACAGTTGCGTTTGTACTAAAATCATTAGCAAAACTCCGCGGCCTGCAGACATTACAGCTTATATTGACTTTGTACGAGGCAAGTTCACAGGAGAGGGTTGCTTAGCATTTGATCGCTGACGCAGAATGTGAAGCGCCCT
>JBAIZL010000004.1:11860402-11890402 GCA_036971475.1 Prosapia bicincta
CCAAGACGATTAGACATTGTCGGAGGTAAGAACAGCACCATCGAGCAACATCCTTACCAGGTAACATTCCTTATATACGTATTTATTGTTTGTGTGGTCTATAAAGATGATACCAATTGTAGAAAATACAATATCAAATTGTAAAACATTCACACACACACACACACACACACACACACACAGTCACGAATACACACACAAATACATACACATACATACACACACACACACACACACACACACACACACACACACACACACACATACACCTACACACACACACACACACACACACACACACACACACACACACACACACACACACACACACACACACACACACACACACACACACACACACCCATACACACACACACACACACACACACACACACACACACACACACACACACTAATATATATATTTATTTATTTATATATATATATATATATATATATATGGTGAAATAAAATAATTTTCATAAACAAGAATATACGAATATTACTTCATTTTATTGTTCATTGAAGCTTTTCGCTAATTTACATTATTAGCATTTTCAAAATATATAAATCACTGTCCAGTTATGTGACCAGAGTAAGACTGTTCTATACAACAGTCTTACTCTGGTCACATAACTGGACAGTGATTTATATATTTTGAAAATGCTAATAATGTAAATTAGCGAAAAGCTTCAATGAACAATAAAATGAAGTAATATTCGTATATTCTTGTTTATGAAAATTATTTTATTTCACCATACATATTCAACAAGAAAAAATAATTCATCTAAGTTTTACAATATATATATATATATATATATATATATATATATATATATATATATATATATATATATATATATAATACGTTTTCTTGTTTAATAATTTAAAACAACATAGGTTATTCAAATATAAGAATCTTTATTATTTTATATCCAAAGCTTTTCGTTGGCAAACAGTACCAACATCATCAGGAATGAAAATTACCTATGTTGTTTTAAATTTATATATATTATAACATAAAGTAAGAGGCTTTAGATTGAATTAAGCTAGTTGCGAAATAAATCATCTATAATATTTTAGCAAAGAAATACAAATAGTTTTCTGGTGCTGGTAAAGCAGGTCCCCTAGGCAGGTCATTATTCTTTCCAGGAAATTTATAAGGGGAGTCCGGCAAATAGACAAAGGTCCAAGTTTTGTGGAAATTCCAGCGGCCGATATAGCCTGGGGAATTTTAACCATGTACCGTTAGGTTTAGAAATTAAGAACTAGGGGAGTTGAAAGAGAGTCTCGGAGCAAGGCAGGCAGGTTGGTGGGGACAAGGATTAAAGCGTAAAAGGAGAATTTTGTTAAGTTAAATAGAGATTTTATAAGTAAATTTTTAGTAAATGCGAAGTAAAAGTTTTTTTTATATAAAGTAAGTCGTTTGTGTCAAGTGTTAGCACAGAAGTGAACAAGCCAGGATTCCAGGGACTCGTCTGAACTATAAGTATATTTAAATTATAAGTGTAGCAACAGACATCTATCTTCTAGTTTAACCTAAATTTTAAATTCATCAAAATTTATAAATATAATTCTATTCACCATTTCAAGTTTAAAGCAAAGTTCCCATAATAGCGACCCCGAGAGAAGAATATAATTTTACTACTGTTTTTATTCTAATTGAATCTAAAGCCTCAGAAGTCCACCTTTTATACTGTAATTTAGTTAAGTTATCGAGCCTGTCACTGCTCAATATTAATAAATTTTTTTGAATAATTTGTAGAGTTAATTAAGGAAAATAAATGCAAGTGATGTTTAAAAATTGATAAAATTGTTAATTCTTTTATAAACCTGAAGGTGACTTCAATAGGTAAGGCAATTAAATAACATTTAAAATAATTTAAATTATAACCAAAGTTAAGTTATAATATGACGCCCAACGTATTGGCAAGTTAAGTCATAATTATGTCGCCCAACTAGTTGGCAAGGTTAAATAGAAATGGTGAATATAAATAAATAATTAAATCATAAATGTATTAACAAATTTATTAATCTGTTGGCTTAAGTAAGTGTGTTAATTAAGGAAAATTAAAAAAAAAAAAAAAAAAAACTGTGAACATTATTAAGACTATAGTGAACATTATTAGGGAAGTGACTTTAAATCATAAATAAATAAGTAGGTATATGAATAGAATTGTAAAGGAGCGAGTTGGTAACTTTATTCCAAGACGAAGTAGGAGAATTTTAGAAAGGTTAAATAAAATGGGGGATGATAATAGCCAAATTGAACAATTAGGGCAGACAATGAACACGGAGGACTTAGAGCAGGAAATAGAGGATGTAGGGACAAATGCGCCAGTAGAAGAACAAAATTTGGGTGTGGGGACAGAGACGAATGTAGGGACTAGCGTTAACACCGGAATAGATATGCTACAGTTACTGCAATTATTAAGTGCGAAAATGGATCAAACTACACAAGATTTAAAGGAAACTTTAAATAGTAAATTAGATGAAAAAATGGATCGAACCACACAAGATTTACAGAAAGCTTTAAATAGTAAATTAGATGAAACTAACAGAAAGATAGATGAAATAAATAAAAATAATGAAGAATTTAAAAAAGAAATTAAGGATAAGATTGTTAAGGATAGGGAAGAATGGAAGAGTGAAAGCTTAGAATTAAACAATAAAATCAATACAACCGAAGAAAATTTAAAAGAGACGATTGAAAAGGGGATCCAAGGATCTGAACAAAAAACACAAACTAAGTTAACAAACATGGAAATAAAATGCTCGGACCAACATCAGAAACAAACGGGAGATTTAAACACGCTCAAAAATGACATTGAACAACGTATTACCGACAACCCTAAGTTAAAACAGTTAGACGAACACCTTAGACTAATTAGAAATCAGTTAGATTCGGTAGAAAATCGAAGGGGAAACGCAATGTACGTCCAGTAGAAACTAACATAATTTTCACCGGCGAAGAGCGTGCTCCGATAGTTTTTCTTCAAGACATAACTAACCTCTTTGAAAAATTTTATAAGGGAAATGACTTAGACTGGATAGCTACGCATCTAAAAGGGCAGGCTTTAACTTGGTGGAGGCTTTATTCGGGAAGTTTTAAGGAATTTACGGACTTTGTAGAAGCATTTAAAGAAAAAATTTGGAGTGAAATAATTCAAGGTAGAGCTAGAGACCAGTTAGAGTTTGGTAAATATGATTATAGGGGACACGTCAATATGATAGAGTACGTGGAACAAAATTTGTTGTATTTCCAAGATATATCACCAAAGATACCAGAGGAATTAATAATTAGGAAACTAGCACAACATTTTGACCCGAATGTTGCTATAGCTTTAATCACTAGAGGGATAAAAAGTAAAAGTGCGTTCGTCAACTTAATAACAGAATTTCACTTTCAACAGAAGGAACACTTTCGATCTACAGGACACAATAGACCCGGCCAATTTAGCCAAAGGAACGAACAGAGATATGAAAATAGCCGTTTCGCCAGGGGGCCTAGCAAACCAGTTGTAAATATAAACAACGGACCACATCCCTCAGGTTCGCAATGAAACAGGTGTTCTGGCAAAATACTGACATTCCCTAGACCTGAACAATACACTTTAGCCTTTACTGAATTAAGGGAAATTTTATGCGACGAAGGAAGGATTGAGGAACAAAAGATAGATTTAATAAATTGCCCAGAATTAGAAATTAAAATAGGAAACCTTAGGGTAAATGCACTGATCGATACGGGGAGCCAGTTTAATGCATTATCAGAAGACTTTTATAATATAATTAGGGAAACAGTTAAAGATTCATCTATTATTGGAATGTCAAATGTTAAAGTAATTGGGGCGTTGGGTCAGAAATCTAAAACTATTAAACGTCAAATTGTGACACAATTAGAATTAGGGAGTACTAAATTAGAAACTCACTTCATAGTAGTCCCAAATTTAATTAAAACATGCATCTTGGGCATAGACTTTTTAATTAAAAATGAAGCAATTGTAAATTTTATTGAAAGGACCATCAAGTTAAGTATAATGAGGGGAAATAAGGAAGATAAGGGAATTGAAATGTTGAAGTTTAATAATAATAATGGAGTTAAATTTAGTTGTCACATGTTAAGTGAATGCCCTGCAGAAAGGTTAAACAAATTTATGAATAGTGTAATTCAGTTAGATAACATCAGTGAACAGCAACAGAACGATTTAATTAAATTAATATGCAAATATCAGGAAATATTTAGTGAACGCCCGGGACTCATCAGCACTTATAAGCACAAATTCACAGTAACAGACCATACACCGTATAAGCAAAGTAGTTGGCCTATAGCACTTAAACATAGGGAAGCCGTAGACGCAGAAATTAATAGGATGTTAAAATTTAATGTGATTGAACGAGCTCAGAGCCCATATATTAATCCCATAGTACCGGTATTCAAACGTGATGGTTCAGTTCGGCTATGTTTAGACGCAAGAATGATTAACAAAAGGACACTTCCGGATTATGAGGGTAATCTCCCAATCCAAGACTTATTAGCAAGTTGTGGGGGTTATAAAGTTATGTCCAGCATAGACTTAACCAGTAGCTTTTGGCAGATACCGTTAGCGGAGGAGTGCCGTGACTATACAGCGTTTTTGCATAATGGGTTGTGCTATAGATTTACTACTGTTCCGTTTGGATTATCTACGAGTTTAGCTAGCTTAACCCGAGGTTTAGACTCAGTCCTCACGGAGGAAGCAAAAAGATTTTTAATAATCTATGTAGATGACTGCTTATGTTTGTCGAGGGATTTTGGGGAGCACCTACAACAGTTGGAAATACTTTTTAAAATATTTAAAGGGGCTAACTTAACAATTAACTTGGACAAATCACAATTCTGCCGGAGGGAGATAGAATACTTAGGACACACCTTGAGTGTAGAAGGAGTGCAACCTAGCAGTGCAAAAGTGGAAGCCATAAATCAATTTCCCAGGCCAAGGAATGCTAAACAGTTGAAGGCGTTCTTAGGGCTTATAAACTTTTATAACAGATTTTTAAAGGATAATGCTACTATTACTGCTCCATTACAGGAATTGTTAAGGAAGGGGATGAAGTTTAAATGGGGAGATGAACAAGAGCGGGGATTTGCATCAGTAAAACAACAATTTTTAGATAAGGTTATGTTAGCGCATCCTATACCCAATCGCAAATATTATTTACAATGTGACGCCAGTAACTATGCTTTGGGAGGACAACTATTTCAATACGATGATAATGGACACGTCGGAGTAATTGCATATACCAGCAGGACATTTAAAGGGGGTGAAATAAATTATTCAACGACAGAAAAGGAGCTCCTAAGTATTGTTCATAGTCTAAAGAAATTTAGACGTTTTGTTTTAGGAAATCCTCTGACCATAATAACTGACCACCGTGCATTGACGTATTTAAATCGGTGTAAGTTGTTGAACGCACGAATGACTAGATGGCTATTACTCATTCAGGAATACAATTTAAACATCATCCTCTGTAATGGTAAGGACAACATTGTCGCGGATATACTCAGTAGAAACCCAGTAGAAGACACTTTTACGCGTGACCAACATGACACATTTATACAAATTGCTGTTATACAGCGGAGATTCAATGAGGACGTATTAAACAGATTGAAGGAAATATACACAATACAACAGGAAGACAATAAAACAAAATCTATAATAGACCAATTAGGGAACTCGAACAGCAAACTACACAGATTTTATAAATTATGGGAGGAACGATTGTATAGGCAAGACAACGGAAAATTTAAATTATACATACCCGAAAGCTTCAGGAATAAATTAATATGGGAAATACATAATTACTTTGGGCACATAGGAATTAACAAAGTCTATGAGACCTTTAAGGAAGATTTTGCAACAGATAATTTAATTAAAAATATAAAACAGTTAGTGAGGACCTGTGAAGTCTGTCAGAAGTGCAAACATGATATTAAATTAAGAAGTGGGGAAATGACTTGCATAATACCGGAGAACAAGGGCGAGTTAGTGTCGATAGATTACTACGGGCCCTTGCCAAGAGCTAGGAGTGGGGCAAAATTTATTCTGGTGGTCATTGATGTGTTCACTAAATATATTCAACTGTATAAGGTAAATAGACCAACCACAAGCAACACTTTAAGAAGACTAAGGGAATATTTCACTAAATATGGACAACCTAGAGCAATTATAACAGACAACGGGACCCAGTTTACTTCCAAACAGTGGGAAAGGGAGTTAGCAAACTTGAATATTAAGACTATACACACCTCCATTCGAAATCCACAATCTAATCGCGCCGAGAGGACAATGAGACAGCTGAGTCAGCTATTCAGGATCTTACTTCAGGATAACCACCGAGCATGGGAAAAGAAATTAGAGGAAGTTGAGATAATTATCAATGAGACACACCAAGATACTATAAAAACTACACCGTATGAAGCCCAGTTTGCCAGAAAACCCCATAGGATTTGGGAAAATGTAATCAGGTTACCTCCAGGGAATCACACCAATTTAACCACTGCAGCAGAAATACATTTTCGAATTAAGAACAAAAGAGAAAAATGTGCAGACAGGTTTAACCAGAAGCATCAACCTACAATTTATACCGATGGAGATTTGGTGCTAGTTAAAGCTCTGAATGTATCGAATTTGGCAGAGGGAAAATACAGCAAATTCTTTGAAATTTATGAAGGGCCCTACGAAATTAAGAAATGTCTTGGTAATAGCAGTTACCAACTTACTTCCATAATTAATGGTAAACTTAAGGGTAAATTTAATTGTAGAATGTTAAAAAGGTATCACAAACCCATATTAAGTAATTAAATAATTGTATAAAAGATTTAGATTTTCATGCATAAATAACTAATGGTTAGGATCATATGATGAACAATGGCATTGTGAACTTTCAGATTTAATTTTAAAGAAAGAGTATTAATTTGTATGATGTGATTGGTAATTATGTAATATTTATAAGTGAAATATTTAGGATATAAGAGGTTTAACTATAGTAAAATTTAATGTATTAGAAGTTTAAGATTGGTGAAGAATTTAAAACAAATTGTTCTTTGATGTCAGCATTCAAATATTGTAAAATTTAAATTTAAGAAATCAAACAAAATTAATTTTAAAATTCTGGGGACTCTATAACATAAAGTAAGAGGCTTTAGATTGAATTAAGCTAGTTGCGAAATAAATCATCTATAATATTTTAGCAAAGAAATACAAATAGTTTTCTGGTGCTGGTAAAGCAGGTACCCAAGGCAGGTCATTATTCTTTCCAGGAAATTTATAAGGGGAGTCCGGCAAATAGACAAAGGTCCAAGTTTTGTGGAAATTCCAGCGGCCGATATAGCCTGGGGAATTTTAACCATGTACCGTTAGGTTTAGAAATTAAGAACTAGGGGAGTTGAAAGAGAGTCTCGGAGCAAGGCAGGCAGGTTGGTGGGGACAAGGATTAAAGCGTAAAAGGAGAATTTTGTTAAGTTAAATAGAGATTTTATAAGTAAATTTTTAGTAAATGCGAAGTAAAAGTTTTTTTTATATAAAGTAAGTCGTTTGTGTCAAGTGTTAGCACAGAAGTGAACAAGCCAGGATTCCAGGGACTCGTCTGAACTATAAGTATATTTAAATTATAAGTGTAGCAACAGACATCTATCTTCTAGTTTAACCTAAATTTTAAATTCATCAAAATTTATAAATATAATTCTATTCACCATTTCAAGTTTAAAGCAAAGTTCCCATAATAGCGACCCCGAGAGAAGAATATAATTTTACTACTGTTTTTATTCTAATTGAATCTAAAGCCTCAGAAGTCCACCTTTTATACTGTAATTTAGTTAAGTTATCGAGCCTGTCACTGCTCAATATTAATAAATTTTTTTGAATAATTTGTAGAGTTAATTAAGGAAAATAAATGCAAGTGATGTTTAAAAATTGATAAAATTGTTAATTCTTTTATAAACCTGAAGGTGACTTCAATAGGTAAGGCAATTAAATAACATTTAAAATAATTTAAATTATAACCAAAGTTAAGTTATAATATGACGCCCAACGTATTGGCAAGTTAAGTCATAATATATATATATATATATATATTGCAAAAAAAGTAGATTTTAGTCATTATCCAAATAAAAATGACCAGACATTCAAATTTATGGTTTGTAATATTTATTATAAAAACACAAGTAATTCAATGTTACCATTCCAAAAATAACAACGCTAAACGTAATAAATGTGTACTAAGCACTCATTTTTTATATTTTTGTACCCCGACTATAATGGAAACTATATTCAGGAGATGAAATAGTTGGATAATATTTTTCTTATTATGAACAGTTATAAGGAAATAACAAGAATTTATGTCAAACGTTTTGGAATAACAAATAACTTTTTGGACTATAAAATTTTTATATTATATTTAATTAAATAGGATAAATAAATATTTTTCAGTTCAAACTGTGGATTCAGTTCGATTTCTGTGTCTTGCAACGTAATGAATACATGAGTTTTGTTTTGTGATTGTATAACATTAGGAAAGGGTTTTGAGAAAGTTCAATTAATTTTAAAGTGTGAAAATGGTAAAATATATTCTCAGTATATATTAAGAATGGGGACACACTCGTTCTACTTAATGGTTAAATTGTGAATAAGAAGTATAAATTGGGCATTTTCAACTTAAATAATTAAAATACTTTGAATTAGTTTATATAAAAATGTAAAATAACTCAAGATACACAATGTATCTCTTCCACTTATATAGGTAATGCTACAAAAAAATATCTGTTTATTCTTATTACACTTTTGCTATTTCTTGCGACCGGACTTTTTGTTAAATAAAAGTTGATAAATTGTTAACTTACACTTGGAGGAAACGTTCTTCAGCCTCCTTCCATCGTTCTTCAGACGAAAACATTTCCATCGTGTAAGTCAACAATTTAACAACTTTTAGTTAACAAAAAGAATTAAGGTCGTCATGAACAGCAACAAGATTTTGATATCTGTTTATATAAATATATATATATATATATATATAAATATATATATATATATATATATATATATATATATATATATATATATATATATATATATATATATATATATATATATATATATATATAAACCGTTGTCCTGAGTGACTGACTGAGAATCAACGTAGAGTAGAAACTATAAAAGGTAGAGACCTGAATTTTTCAGGGTACATTCCGTTCATAACATAAACGCACACTAAAACCCCATTTTGCAAAATGTTGGTTTTAAAAATTCCTAAATTTCATGTAAGGTATACAAGTTCCATATGAAGTGCACAGAGAGAGTATAATTTCAGAGACAAGACCTGTTCTATAATTAGTATAATTTCTTACTAGAGTACAGCAATTCCATATTAATTATCTGTTATTATAAGTTCTTTTTAATTTAATAAATTACCGCACAAAGTGTCAATTTTAAATGAGTGGGGGCGTAGCTGCTACGGTGCGCTTGTAATACATAAATTTTCCCTCGATTCTACAATCCAATTGGCAAATAAGCTTGGTTTATTTTATGTTTAATGAGAAGCCTAGAAGAAATCACGCCCATTCAGTTAGTGCTAACCATAATCAACACATGTCGTATTGAAGTATATTACATATAAACTCATCATTCAAGATAATTAATGCCTTACCTATAACAACATAGGCTTTTGGGCTGGCACACACTTTTCAGTTATTGGAAATCACTGATTAAATGAGCGGTTTGTTTTTAAAAAGTTATAATTGTTTTTTTGTGTGTCTTAGTAGCGTAATAGATATAGTTTATTTTGTAATATTTGTTTTCTTTATACGCCTCAAGATAACTAAAATTCATCTTTTGGGTTTTTCATTAGAATTTTTGAGGGAACAAAAATCTTTTAAAATAATCACATGTTTCGTTCCACACGTGGACATTTTCAGTATCTGCATAAAGTAGGCCTAATGTATGTTAAAAGATGAGGGAGAATAAAATAAGGTTATGATTTTTCCTTCATCCCATAGCACAAATATTATTATAAGATTATTTCCAATATATATATATATATATATATATATATATATATATATATATATATATATATATATAACATACCGTCATTAGCGAAACAGATAAAATGCTAGTAGATTTATAGGATCTACTTTAAAATTAAAATTGTCTTCTTATGTAAAATTATTGCCTTAGGAAACGATATTTTATAAAATGAACGGCCTTCAAAATAACATGGATCGTATTGTACGAATATATATTAAAGCATCCACATTGAGATTGTTACACAAACGTCTTTAAAGTTGGATTTTTTTTTAACACGTATTATTTTTATACGTATTATTTCAAAGGCTTGTCTATAAATTATTTTTTTACGTTATTTTAGGTATCTATTTATTTTGACAGCGAATTTTTTGGAGCTGGTACTATTTTAAACTCTAAATGGATCATAACCACGGCTGATTCTGTCAACTCGTAAGTAAAATTTTAATACGATTTTATATATTTATAATAAATTTATAACAAGGTTATACTATTTTTACTGTGTGTCTATTTTGCCATAAGCATAACTATATAATATTTTTTATCTACTAAAGCAGTCAAAAAATTTCAATTTTTTCCAAAAAGTACGATAATTTACATGAAGAGAATAGAAATAAGTTGGAAAAAATAAGAACGTTCAATAGGAAAACTTACTGAAGAACTGTCAAAAATATTCTGCTGAAGAAAACGAAGGAGGCAGTTCATCAGGCGGACAGTTTCCTAACACATTAGAGGAAACTCTAATCCTTCTATAGATTGCATAAAACAATTTACTGAAGCTAAGCTAGACGAGAGGAAAGGATTTTGTAAGCAGTTATCGCTGCTAACAATTTACAGTCCAAACACAAACAAAAGTTACAAGTTCTTCCCAATTAATTTAAATTGTATACAATGCTTTAAAATTTTGAATAAGTTACCTAAGGAACGTAACGCTATATTTGCAAACAGTAATACCACACGTGATAGGCGTGCAGCTCGCCCCCAAAAAACGATATAGAAATCGAAATAGTGACAAGGTTGTCATTACCGGATCAAACTAATTTCAATCGAAAGTATATGACTTGAGAATTTTTCTGTACAAAGTTACCGCAAATTACCCCATCGGAACATATTCAAAATAACGAAAGTTGTCATTTTTTATATTTTCTAAATTTAGTGAAATTCTAAGTTTAACTCGTCATATCTCAGCTGTTTTTGGGTATTAGTTTGAAATTTTGACTGGAACATCTTTTGATAATGTACTAAATCATGGTATAAATTAGAAATAATAATATTCAACCACAACAAAATGGCGGATTTGTTTATAATTTTCAGTAATTTATAGGCACTTACTGAACAGTTGACGATTAAATCTTGAAAATTTGTAGTGTTATGCGTATGGTATTAGGACATTGTATAAAACACGGGCAACAACTCTCCAGAGTATTTAAGCATATATAATTTTATATTGTTATTGTGAATTTTTCTTTCATATAGATTAGTAATTAAATAGTATGGAGGTTATCTGTAAACTGTGTTTTTTTGCAATAAAGCATTATCAGGTGATGATTTTAAAATAAATGTTATCATACATAGAGCAAACTTGTTTGTGCATGTCAGCGAGAGCGGCGAATGTCGCGTGCGTATTACTGGTTTCAAAAATTTAAATAAAATTAAATTGTATTAAGAAATAAAATGAATAAAGATGTCAACATTAACTTTATCATGATTTATTCAACTTAATTTCCTTTAACTAATACATATATTTAAAGTTTTAATATAATAATTATAATGTAAGCTAGAAAGATGTTATAAAATGCTCTGCTTTTGTGACCGTATCAGACAGGCGGATTCTGTCGCTTACGCGCGCACAAAATATAAATCGTTACAACTTTTTAACGAAATTATATAAAACTTTCCAAAAAAAATAACTTTAGGTTATCAGCAATAATGTACAATTTATAAAGTATTAAAATTCTAAAGTTTGTAACACAACGTTTTAATTTTAAAAAAAGTGCCTATAAATTACTGAAAATTACAAACAAATCCGCCATTTTGTTGTGGTTGAATATTATTATTTCTAATTTATACCATCATTTAGTACATTATCAAAAGATGTTCCAGTCAAAATTTCAAACTAATATACCCCAAAACAGCCGAGATATGACGAGTTAATCTTAAATTTCACTAAATTTCGAAAATATAAAAAATGACAACTTTCGTTATTTTAAATAAGTCCCGATGGGGTAATTTACGGTAACTTTGTACAGAAAAATTATCAAGTCATATACTTTCGATTAAAATTAGTTTGATTCGGTAATGACGACCTTGCCACTTCGACGCTAAAAGCGTCGGTGAGCTTCACGCCTATGAATGGTATTCTACTATGGTATTTATATATTGTAGTAGAAATCGAATTCTGCAGCTAGACTAACTTAACTACGTAATCAAACTTTATGGTTACAACGTATCAATCAACACTATTGACTATTTCAAATTTTTGACAATGTTTATGTTTTTAGAATTTTCTTTGAAATACAAACAAAAATGTCTGAATTTTATAATATTTCTAAAAATCTGTTTTTTATATGAAAAAGATATTTTCACTACATTTTACACATTTGTATTTCTTCCAATGAATTTTTTTCTGTTTTAGATTTGTTCCGCCATCAAAATTCAACATATGGGCTGGATCCACAGAAGAGCACAGTGGCAACCACTACAATGCCGACAAAATCGTCTTCCACCCCAAATACGACAACAAGACCAAAGACTATAACCTTGCGTTAGTCAGGATCGCAGGTCCTGGCATGAAGTTCAGTCCTAGACAGATGTCGATAGAAGTAGCCTCTCGTCCATTGTTAGTGGGACAGACTGCTGTTACGTCAGGCTGGGGATTTGTAAGCATCATATAGTTTATACATGATTACGTTCACAGATTTTATTGTCCTCGATAATCGGATAGCCATTAAAGTTAATATTACACCAATTAACGATTCTCTGAACTTAAAATTTAGTTAAATGTATAAAAATACACACAAAACTATTTCGACCCCACTTGACAATCATTACTTTCAATTTTTAGTATTTTCTTTTGTTTAAACTATCATATTACACGTTATAGTAATTAATAAATGGTAGACGAAGCGTTCAGTAAGTGTATACTGTACAAAATGTATAAGAGTCTAAATTCTACAGACTTAGAGACAGAATTAAGGCTCTAATAGAGGGGCTGTGTTTGAATCGTGTTTATAAAAAAAACATTAACAATAGCTAGATAATAAAAAATTTAATTTGAGGAGGAACTAAATTTAAAGGATCTTTAAAATGAAACTTTTCATGGTAAGGGAAAATATCGAAAAGCTATAACACATTAAAAAAACATAAAACAAATTCTTGAACCAAACGAATCTTTGCCCTAATAATACAATAGAAAAAATATGAGACCGAAAGAAATTTTCTGGACTAAAAATTCAAACTTCAAGAAAAAATAAAGAGGAAGGTGAAATAAAAATTGGTGAAGAAACACTAATGAACAGGATAATAAAAAGAATTATTCAGGGAAGATGATAATTAAGACTTGGAAAACAGAAGTGTAAAGTGAGGTTGGAGGCAGAAAGAAAATTTAATAAGTGAATGAAATGTTCTTGGGAAAAGAAGGGTGTAGTCTTAAAAAACAGTAGTTGGTTAGATAGGTGAAAGAATCTGAATTCGTGATGGTTGGATTCGAGATTAAGGAAAATAAGCCTATTTATCTGTAGGACGTAGCTACAGGTAAAAATAACTTAAATCTCTGTCAGACGAAGAATACGTATTGGAAAGCAGTGGACAGAAGATAGCATATACAGTACAGAAGAGGAATTTCGTGTAGAGATTTATTAAATAGGTAGGAGAATGATGAAGTCTGACAAAACACTGTATGACAGGTGAACAAAAGAAGAATTCATGGTAAATTCCAAGCAGAGGAAAGGTATGATTTTGAAAAATAATAGTTGTATACGGGACTAGAGGCAGGACAAGAATGTAGTATGGAGAAACGCTATATGAATAAGTAAATGAAAAAAAACGTGAAGTTTAAAGAGATTGAGTATTGCTGAACAACAGGTGTATAGGTCAATAATCGATTTAGAAAAGTATTGAATGTAGACAACGAAACGAAGTCGGTTTGATGTCAATGGTAAGCATTGAATTCCGGACATGAATAAAATTCCGTGTGGAGTGATTGGAAGATGAGTGAAACATGGAGAATAACTCGACGAATGGAAAGTAATTTCAGGGGAAATAAGAACGAGTCTGAGAAGACATTAATAATATAGAAGAATGAAAGGTAGTCAAATTCTTAGCAGAAGAAGAGTGGACCATCTAGAAACTGGTGAACATATAATTAGGAAGGTTCTGGGCAAAATAGAAATGTATTGACGAGCGTATTAAATTCACTATTGAAACACTTTTCTAACTAAAGAGTTCTGGTCGGGTTTCCGGCAGATGCATATAGCAAGGTTGTTTAAGTTGTCCAAGTACTATTAACAGTGATTAGTAAATAAATAGGCATGGTTTAATGTGTTTGCTACCTTTCTGTTTACAATGAGCACACAAGAGCAATGGCCTTAGCTTCTTAGCAGGTCAGAGTTGCCTAAGGATGTAATTACTTACCACTATGTTCCTAAAAGGTTTTCTGTTTTTCAATTCCTTCTAGTAGTTCACACTCTCCCTATGTATATTTTGTACAAACTTTCAATAATTAATAAAATATGTTTTTATTTATTCAATCAAGTTCTAATACATTTTTCCTAACCTATAATGGATGGTAATTGATGTTCTTAAAGTTTTTCAAGTATTTAATGATTAATTTAATTATAAAAAATTGGGATCTATGAAACTAAGTATCTTCATGTTCAAAATCTAGCGCTACTTGGTACTAACTGGCATCAAACATCTCAAAGACGTGTGTGATTTTTTTGTTGCTCCTATCTGGTTATCGTCGAAACATCCTTAGCGCACTCTTAAATTGTTGCCATGGTTACCACACAATATCATAAATTATAGTCTAGGAATCAAAATGAATGAAAGGAATAGAATAAACAAAGAAACTTAATTAACGGTATCGAACCTTACACAAACGGACAATGCGATAGGAAAGCGAAAAGAAATTACAACACAATGCAAAAGACAAAAAAAGAAAACGTATAAATAGTAACAAATAAAAACAATAGTCGAACACTTTACATAGAAAACAAAATTGAAAATTGTAAGGAAATTCCCTTTCTATTTTGACTCTTAATATTATTTTCCTGGCATATGTTTATACATATTTATATTAATTATAATTATAAAATAAAAAGAAACTAAAATAAAATTTTTCTTTGTTAATTTAAGTAGGAGTAGACTTTTTCAACAGTTATATTACTTGTTCGTACACTCATGTTGAAAACTTCAAAATAAGTGATAACATTTCATAAAGCGGTGATTTCATAAAGCGGCTGATTTTATATTATAGGTTATGTGGTAGAACAGATGTTTAGACACGTAAGTTATGTTTCTTTATTTATATTAGTTGTAATTATTTAATTAAAAGTAACTAAATGTTTATTTCTTGACCTAAGTAAGAATTTATTTCAATTACTTGTTTTTGCAATTACGTTTTATTATATTTGTCATTTAACATGTCTAATTTTTATAAGTGTTCTGAATAATTTGACCCGGCTTTATTTAAAACCGCAGGATCCAGGGAGAAGTTCAGTGTTTAAAGAGCTCGCAGTGAAACGAACGAAACAGAAAGAGTGCAAGAAACACTACAAAAGCATCAAGTACAAGTATATCACAAAATCTATGATCTGCGCATCGTCTCACAACTCCGGCCCTTGTCTGGTAAATAAATTTTGTATAATAATTCCAAACCTATACTAGACTAGAAATATTGATATTTTTTATGCAGTTCATTCTCTCAGCTCTCACTCTACTTATATAATATATATACAGTGAAACCCCTCGATCCGAACTAATCGGGGCTATAGCTTGTTCGGATTTGGAAAAGTTCGGATTTCTAAAAGTTCGTATTTCGGATTTTGCTGTGTATTTTGCATTTGAGAAAATAGCGGTTTTTTTTTAATAACGAACAATATTAGAGCAATCATTACATATTTCTGTATTAAAAATTAAAGTTTTCCAGCGCTACTACTAAAAAGTCTTTGGAACAAAGCCATCATTAGAGTTTCTGTGAATGAAAAAATTGACTAGGATGTATTTTTATAGTTCACACAAGAGAGGCAGAAAGGAGTTCCTATTAGTGGCCCATTAATACAAGAAAAGGCATTACAGTGAAACAAATTAATGAACGGTGATTTGAAATTTACTGCAAATAATATGGACGGTCGGATAGATGGAAGAGAAGGCACGGAATCAGACTTAACATCGCATCCTCGGAAAGGTTTACGTCTCTTCGCCAGATGACGGTTATTGATTTTAAGTGAAAAATATAGTTAAGTGTTTGTGTCTTTTCTTTTCAAGTGAAACATATAGGTTAGTGTTTGTCTTTTATATTTTTATTTTACTGCCAACAAATTCTATGTTTATGAAGTGATACGGTAGTACAGAACATGCCTTATAATTATATCATGTTTTTACAGTGTCAATTCCAATATATTTCACACCTCAGTCCTATTTTACATAAGTATCAAACATTCAGTACATACTTCATTAAATTTTAGATACTTTTTTAAAATTTGATTTTCGTCAAATCATGTTCGGATTTGAGGGGTTCTACTGTATGTATATACATATATAAAACCACATAGGTTATTCAAATACAAGAATATTTTATAATTTATATTCAAAGCTTTTCGTTGGTAAACTGTACCAACAATGAAAAATACAACAAAAAGTAACAGGAAAGATGTTGTATTTTTCATTCCTGATGATGTCGGTACTGTTTACCAACGGAAAGCTTTGAATATAAATTATAAAATATTCTTGAATTTGAATAACCTATGTTGTTTTAGATTATTAAACAAGAAAACGTATTATATATATATATATATATATATATATATATATATATATATATATTATAACTTAACTTTTGTTATAATTAAATTTATATTTTAATGTTATTTATTTACCTTACCTATTTAATGTCCCTCCTTCAGGTTTATAAAGAATTAACAATCTTATACATTTTTAAACATCACTTGCATTTATTCTCTTCAATTAACTCTACACATTATTCCAAATTTTTAATAATATTTTGCAGTGACAGGATTGATATCTTAACTAACATTACAATGATAAAGGTCGACTTTGAGGCTTTAGATTTCTAATAAAATAACATAACAAAGATAATAAATTTAGTATTAAAATTTTGTAGTTGCTCTCGGGTCGCTAATACGGGAACTTTGCTTCTTAAATTAGAATTGGTGAAACTAGATTAAATTGTATAAATGGTAATGGAATTAACTTGGTTCTGAACTAAAATATAGATGTCTGTTGGCTACACTTATATTCAAATAATACTTATTGTTCTGAAGAGTCCCTGGATATTTGGCCATAGAATAATAAATTAAATTTTTCAATTTATAGAAAACCCACACAAACTGATAAAATTATACCAAATTTTTCAAACCATCCGTATAATCAAAAATTGGCATGTTTTTATAACTTATTGTATAGAATGAATAAAGTTCCATTAAATCAAAACAATAGAACTAGGGAATTAAACATTATATATCAAATTGCAGTGAATGATGGATATAGAAGGGAAACAATTAATAAACTAAATAATAATGTGCTTCAAAAATTGGGAAATAATATTAGTAAAATTGAGAATGCAACATATAAAAATAAAAAAATAATTTTGTCCAAATTCTTATTTACGGGGTTTGAAGTTATACCTATTGTTAAGTTATTTAAAAATACTAATATCAAGATGGTTTATTATACAAATAATAAAATAAATAAGTTTTTAAAGACAGATGTTGAATCTAAATATTATAATATAAATGGAGTTTATAGTATAAAATCTAATGATAGCCAAAAATATTATGTAGGACAAACTAAAAAGAAAATAAAAGAGCGATACAAAGAGCATATGAATGCATTCAAAAAACCGGAAATTTATAAGTCTAATCTCGCGACACATTGTATACTAAATAATCATGAGTTCCCAAAAATAGAGAATATAACGCTAATTAAACACTTGGAGAAGGGATTAAAATTGAATATCTTAGAAAATATGGAAATATACAAACATAGAATTACAGATAGACTCATTCATGAACAAGTACAAACAAAATCTAAGCACAACACAATCTTTAGCATATTTAATGATATTCTAGAAATGAAAGAGTAATTGAATAAGAATCAATATTATCTATTTGTTCAGGCACAGTAAGTCAATAAAATCATCTGTTTGAACGTAGTACAATTTGTATATGAGTAGTCTTAATGTAGGAACAGAATAAGTTAGAAGTGTGCTAAGTTAGTTTTGATAATGCCGATACTGCTAATCGGCGAAAAGCTTAAATTTTGTAATAAAATAAAAAAAGGTTTTATTCTTGTATGAAAGTGGTGTTATTATACATATATATATATATATATGTATATGTAAATTCAAATATAATTCTTGTATTTGTATTTTGACTTTTGTTCTTTATTAATACACAAGAAAACATATTGCGATATTTATATATATATATATATATATATATATATATATATATATATATATATATATACATATATTGTACATGTTAACCTGCTTCTTACCGCAATGCAGAATCTGTGCTGTTCTCTCATTTCTTACGTGACGTATTCCTATGTGCTGCCCCCACTTCTTACTTTCTTTACTTTTACCGGGGGCGGTTCTCCTTCTCCTTTCAAGTTTAAATAAACTTACATTCTTACGTGGTTTCTATAGTATTCCGACATCTTTGTATATTACGTGATAACGCTAATTTGATTCCTTTTTTTCTTTTGTATTTAAATGGTAAAAATTCTTGCAAAAAACTGAATATAACCCTGGTGGAAATTAATAAATTTGTTGAGCACTGTGGACTAATTTCTTAACTAAATAAATAAAACCCACTAACAACAATACCAAAATCTTTATTACAATTACTTTATGTACATTTCGATTACATGGTAATCATCTTCCGAAGTACTATTTAACATTAAATTTGGACATTCTTCTATAGCAAATGGGCCCCATCTCTTAATTCCTGCTAACAATCTCGACCAATCACATATCGACCTCGAGATTGTTAGTAGGATATAAGAGGTGGGGCCCTTTTAAAAATGACAAAATTTAATGTTAAATAGAACTTCTGAAAATGACTACCATGTAATCGAAATGTACATAAAGTAATTGTAATAAAGATTTTGGTATTGTGGTTAGTGGGTTTTATTTACCTCATGGAAATGTTTAGTGCTCGGCATTTATAATTATAACTTTCATGTAAGTTATAATATTTTTTTAAACCAATAATTAGACAAAGATTATTTTTATTTATGAGTGATGTTATGGGCAGCGAACTGGTTGCAAAAATTATCCATAGCCAAAACCATGATGATCATGCAACTACGATCCGCTTGTATTTATAAGGCTTCATACATGTACCTAGTAAAATGTTCAACTATTTTGAGTTCCTTATGGGTAATTGCAAATTATTGTTTCCCTTAAATTAACTCCATATCAAAGGTTTGTTCTTGCTGACCGAATCAAACAGCTGATCCAGTCGTCAATGCATTGATATGTTTCTCGGTTCTTACTGGCCACTTTACGTTTTATGGTAATAAACTCTACTAGTAACACTTTATTGTAATAAACAACGCAAACAGCTGATCCAAAGTCAAGTGCATTGATATGTTTCTCGGTTCTTACTGGCCACTTTACGTTTTATGGTAATAAACTCTACTGGTAACACTTTATTGTAATAAACAACGCAAACAGCTGATCCAAAGTCAAGTGCATTGATATGTTTCTCGGTTCTTACTGGCCACTTTACGTTTTATGGTAATAAATTCTACTGGTAACACTTTATTGTAATAAACAACGCAAACAGCTGATCCAAAGTCAAGTGCATTGATATGTTTCTCGGTTCTTAATGGCCACTTTACGTTTTATGGTAATAAACTCTACTGGTAACACTTTATTGTAATAAACAACGCAAACCGTTTTTAATGTGTAATCTATTCAGAAGCAGGTTTTCCAATTAGCAATCAGTTTGGAATTGAATGTGTTCCCTTAGATTTATTTGAACAGATGTCCGGTTCGCGCAGTATGAATATGAAAACAGCATTAATTTCCGTCCAGTTTATTCAAACAAATCGTAAACAATTCTTCGGTTATAAATTTTACAGCCGTATTTACGACTTTATATCGCTTAATAAAATTTAGAAACAAATAAATGCGATTGAATCAAGAACAAGTGTCTTTTTATAGCGTGAACTCGATTATATGTACTGTATTGAGGATGTTTTTAACAATTCAAAACCTGAGAAAAAACAATGCCGGTAACTAAACACGCATTTTATTCTTGCTGAAATCAACAATATAAAAAACTGATATCTATCTTTGATTTGTTGAATAGAAAAAATATATTATTTTAAAACACGCAATATTTTATATTCTATTTATAAGATGTTTACACAGAACGTTGTAATGTTAAACTTATTTTAAAAGACATGCTAAAGTTTATAATGGTTAGGGAGATATAATGTAATGTTGAATAAATGTTTTGTTATTAATATAATTATTAGGTATTATTACTATTTACTGACATATTTATTTGGGAATTTGCAAGTGCTAACTTGACAAATAAATTTACTTTTTGTTTTATACATTGAAGGTTATATTAGGCCTATTTTCATCAGATAAGAGAGTAGAAAATATTTGAGTAAGGTAGTGTAGGATTAAGGAGCAGTCCACAGATTCCCATTATTGGTCGGCTCTGTGCGTCTATATCTGTATGACACTGACATCTAATCTGTGTTGAGAGTTATAGTCTATAACGGAAAGATTTATTTATATAAATCAGTCTAAATTCATTGAAAATTCGAACGTGCGTTTGTTCCCCGTATTTACACCTGACACTAAATGTACACTGGATACTCCTCATAGTGTACCTGTAGAACGATCTTCCTGAAAGAGGACTTAAGATTGGTTGAATAAGTGTAGCGTACACTTCTCTTGAAAGTTGTGCATTTGGGCCGCTCCACTAACTAATATTAAAAGTATCATACTACTCTAAATGTACACAAATATCACCCTTTTGTGTTAAGACTCAATTCTTTCAACTATACAGGTTTGAAAATCTCTAATATAAGTATTATACGTATGTTATTCTACATAGATTATTCTAATATTATATTATACTGTACTATACAATACTATACTGTATTATACTATTCTGTACTCTACTCTACTGCAATGTACTGTACTGTACTTACTTTAATGTACAATACAATATTATACTATACTACGCTATTATATATTATACTGTACTATACTATATCATATCATATCGTATAAAGTCATATTATACCTTACCATACCATACCGTATTTTATTATATTACATTATACTATATTATATTATATTATATCATAATATACATTATTATATTATATTATAAAATTCACGCTACATTATGATATATCATTTTTACTTAAGAACAAAATTAAAGCTGTCTATTAAAACGGATTAAAATTGCTACTTAAATTTAAAGGCTACAACTATGACTGAAAATCTTTGTGGACGAACGCTATTTCAAGTTTAAAGTAATGTGTGCTACAATTAACACGGATATTATGTGTTCAGTTCGACTGGGGAAATCCGCTGGTGTTCAGACACAAGCTAGTGGGTGTGTGCTCCTTCTATGGTGAATGCGGCGACGACTGGTTCCCTGGTGTGTACAACAGCATGCACGCATCATACCGGTGGGTGAAGCGGACTATTCGCAACACATGAAGACGGTTTGCTGTGTATATGCGTAATACATTTATAAGTGTTTAATCCGTCATATAAAGCTTTAGAGTTTCCTTTTTTTTATGTTATTGTTAGCAAGTAGATAAATTGTGTAGGTCATCCTAAAGCTTTATTGGGGAAGGCGCCATGCTTAAAGTATATCAAGGAGCATATAATAATTACAGCGAAATAAAATCTGTTTTCAATGATTCATTTTAAAAAAGCACAATTTATTGTCCACCTTTGTGATAATTGTTTGAAATAGATTGCCTAACAGAACTAATAGAGCTGAGTAAAAATAACAGAAGTTTGAAAATAAAAAGGGGAAGAATGTTTTTGAGGAGGACCTGACTTCCGTCTCAACATCCTCGCCGGAAGGCTCCACTTTTTTAGATCCTTTAGGAGGTTCTACAACCTAGTTAAAAAAACCTCTGCCCCGAAATATCCAACCTCAAACTCGTGACTCCCATCCGTGTGACAAGCGTCAAGCCGAGGCGGGGGGCTTGGTGCCACGACCCGTGCTACCGGTACAGTACGTGAGGTTTAACCGTGTCTCTGACCTTGAGATCGCTAGGGTGGACTGGGCCGCAGTGCGGGGTCAAAATCCAACACTTCAGAAAACATCAGTGTCGTGTTGAAAGTGTAAACAGCTCTAATTAACTAAATGATAATACTCTAATAGTTTGATGTAGACATGATCTTTAAATGTGTTGCTCTGCTTCTGCAAAGAAAGAGACGCGATTACGAAAGAGACGATATATGTATTAGTGTTTTCAGTTAGGTTAGTAGTTAGATGCTAGAGCAGAACAAGTGATACCGTTAAACCTCACGTATTGTATGTAAGAGTCTTTCGACCTCTTTATAAGGCCTTGAATGGTCACCGGCCTGTCACTCAGACGAGACGAACTCCACCAATGACAGCAGTTCGACCGTTCTTCCAAAATTACTCAGGACCAATAGAACCTTCAAAACGGACGGTTTTCAGTACTTCCATACCCCGTCTGATTAGTTCGCTCTATTTGGTGCAATCGGACTTATATCCACTTTCGGTTGGGCTTACCTAAGAGCGATACCCCCAGACTAGAGACTTGATCCTAGGGGGCATAACTCACCCCGTTAGACCTTGAAACCCCTAACAAAAACAATCATGATAAGAGCCGTCTTGTATTCCCTCATTCATACGCCTTACTTAAAAAATAAATTTAAAAGTAAAGGTATTTTAAATATCGCCCACCAATATTGGTTAATTTTTTTTCAAATTAAAACATAACGAGCATTTATAAATACACTCAAAACTCTATATACCCAATGTCGTACTACAAAACGCTCTGACTGCATGTTCCGACAGTTCAGGACCAAATGTTTCTTGCCCATAAAGTCCAGTGTCACAGGCTTCAATGGTAGACGCAAATCCACGTAGACTTTTTCCCTCGAATAGAAGATGTCCATTGAATTCGTTACCCTGAATTTGTTGCGATACAAATTCCCCAAATTTCTTTCTACTTACAAAACAGTAAGTACTTTACGGACATTCAAAAATTTTCGTGTTGTGGAGGCCATCGTTTCTGTTAACTCCTCTATTTTATTTTCGTGTTTACGGATATTCGTAAGTACAAAGCACCCATCAAAATGTTGTCCCAAACACAAAATCTCTTTCACCAAAAGACCAATGTTGAATCCATGCTGAAAAGCACTTTTGGAAGTTGAGTACACGTGTCTTTATTGATAGGCATCAGTAAATAGTACGAAGTACCAAAAGATTTTTCTGTGATAACGAAGAGCTCGGATAACAGATTCAGTATACCTCCTGTAAATCTCTATAGTCTTGGATAGATTTACCTCAACAGTCTCTTTTCTGGTATTTTCAATAAATAAAGTAAAAAGGTTAGTGTAATTTTTTTTTTAAATCGTTGGGCAGAAGTGAAAACAGGGATGAAGATACTTGCTTCAGTTAATAAAACTTTTCTACTTAAAACTTGTGGATGGAGAGGGCGAAACGCTGTAACGCTTGGAATTTATGTTTAACTCCAATCTGCCTATAATAGCTTGCAGTAAATTTCTAATTACTTTGTTTTTAAAGCTCTTCTAAATAACTTTAATATTAATTAACTCCCCTTACGCCCTTCAGCATAATTTTATTAAAATTTAAACATCGCACGACCTTGTATTTCACGCGAGCTTCTGACGTAAATTGATTTGTGTTGGTTCGTTGACGGTTTAATGGTCGTCTAGAAAATTAGTTTGTTAAACTCTTTGACGATTAAAAGCACATTAACATCTAATTAAATCTGTCGAATAGAAAAGAGAATATTCTTACAAATATTAAAGTTTAATTGGTTATTGAAACCGAGCAAGGGTTTTAAAGTAATTCCTTTCATAATAATTATAAAAATGTATACTTTGCTTCTAGTGTTGGTTTAAATTGGATATGTGCAGTACCATACATCGTATAAAGTAAACAATATATAGTTAATAATAATAGTGTGCGTTTTCCACAATTTATAAAGTGTTATTGAATTTGTACCAAGTACAAACATGCTTATTACACCATAATTTATATTTTAAATTTTAATAAATCAATTAAAACTTAGTTTGATCATTAAAGATGTAGTTGGAATAATCAAAAAAAAATCACAAACTAAGTGCTGCCCTTGAGAGCCTTAGGATATTTTGTTTTATTGGCAAGAGTTCGATACGTTTTCATTTATCCTAATGAAAGTGACTCAAAACAAATGTGTCATTTGCAACCCGAGAAAAACGTACTGACGTCACTTTCTAGTCACACTGAAACCATGGCAACTAGAGATGGTGATAGCGTTACAGCAAAGATTTGGTTCCCGTGAGCTCACACCACAAGTCTTTAATCTAACTTCGTTGCATCATCCCCAGCGTTAATTATATAATCAAGTTCAAATCATTTTTTAAAGCCCTTAGGGGATGGCAATGGATGTTAATACAGTGTTTTCCAAATATTAATTCGTTATTTAAACTTTAAAAACCAGCTACTCCGGTCGGTTTTAACTGAGGAACTACATGCTTGAAATTCAGCACTTCGGCACTGAGCCAACTTTCCCATAAACAGAAGATGTATATGAAATTATAAGAGAAAGGTTCCTTGCAGTAGTGAAGCCTTACAAGAGATGGATAGAATAAGAAGTTATAGACCACCATCAGCTTCATAAATTAGAAAGAAAAAATTAAAGCGAATAAAAAGTAACAAAGAAAAAAAAATAGTCCAACACCATGTACTGTATAGAGACGGAAATGGAAATTACCAACGGAATTCGCTTTCTATTTTGTTCCTTAATATTGTGATTCTGTTATATGTATATACATATTTATATTATTTGTAATTATAAAATTAAAAAATAATATCAAACAAAATTTTTCTTTGTCAACCTCGGTAGGAATTTATTTTTAAAAATGTTTTCCTATATTACTGGCTTTACATCCTAGGCTTCATAACAGGCCTACAGCTTTCACCGTCAGAAAACACAGGTTTGCGGATTCATAAGATACTAAGGCCAGTGATAGATAAAACCCTTCTGGTCTGGAAGACGGGTGACGTCAGAATATAATGTGGGAAGTTACATTGTTAAGTTGCAGCTACTCTCTCTCTACAGGAGTTTTAGAGTTCTCTTAGAGCTATCTACTCATTATAAAACAATGTAAGCATATATATGGGATATGTAAATATATGAGGACATTTATTAAGAGATACTTGAAGATTCCCAAGAGGAAAACATGTTAACTGGAACTTTTAATGACGGATAGCGTAAGCAACATGCTTTTCTTAGATATAGTACTGTTTACTTAAGTTACACTAAAGCGTAGAACAAAATAAAAAACACATAGCAATGTTACCATTTCAACACAAGATAAGATAATTCTGGTTATGGATGTTTTGCACTGTTTGAAGCAAGAACAACGAGATTTTTAATTGAATAAATAAGAAAAATAAATAAATATCCTCGTACTTATTTTAGTAATCTTGCCAGAAAATAGACACTCAGGAAATCGTTACGTAAACCGTTAGTCACATTATAACCCAATGAAAAAACTCCTTAAAATAATATAAGTCACGTGATACCCTCACGAATGATTCCTTACCAATAATATAAGCCACAAGATAACCTAACGAAAAACTTCTTACCAATAGGCTACTATAAGCCACAAGATAACCTAACGAAAACCCCGTTACCGATACCATAAGTCACGTGATAACCTAACGAAAACTCTTTACCAACACTATAAGCCACAAGATAACCTAACGAAAAACTCGTTAGCGATACCATAGGTCACGTGATAACCTAACGAAAAACTCCTTACCAATACTATAAGCCACAAGATAACCTAACGAAAAACCCGTTACCGATACCATAAGTCACGTGATAACCTAACGAAAACTCCTTACCAACACTATAAGCCACAAGATAACCTAACGAAAAACTCGTTAGCGATACCATAGGTCACGTGATAACCTAACGAAAAACTCCTTACCAATACTATAAGCCACAAGATAACCTAACGAAAAACTTGTTACCGATACCATAAGTCACGTGATAACCTAACGAAAACTCCTTACCAACACTATAAGCCACAAGATAACCTAACGAAAAACTCGTTAGCGATACCATAGGTCACGTGATAACCTAACGAAAAACTCCTTACCAATACTATAAGCCACAAGATAACCTAACGAAAAACCCGTTACCGATACCATAAGTCACGTGATAACCTAACGAAAACTCCTTACCAACACTATAAGCCACAAGATAACCTAACGAAAAACTCGTTAGCGATACCATAGGTCACGTGATAACCTAACGAAAAACTCCTTACCAATACTATAAGCCACAAGATAACCTAACGAAAAACTTGTTACCGATATCATAGGTCACGTGATAACCTAACGAAAAACTCGCTATCGATAGCATAAGTCACGTGATAATCTGACGAAAAACCTGTTACCGATACCATAGGTCACGTGATAACCTAACGAAAAACTCGTTATCGATACCACAGAACACGTGATAACCTAACGAAAAACTCGTTACCGATACCATAGGTCACGTGATAACCTAACGAAAAGCTCGTTACCGATACCATAGGTCACGTGATAACCTAACGAAAATGTTACCGATAGCATAAGTCACGTGATAGCCTGACGAAAAACCTGTTACCGATACCATAGGTCACGTGATAACCTAACGAAAAACTCGTTACCGATACCATAAGTCACGTGATAACCTAACAAAAAACTCGTTATCGATACCACAGAACACGTGATAACCTAACGAAAATGTTACCGATAGCATAAGTCACGTGATAGCCTGACGAAAAACCTGTTACCGATACCATAGGTCACGTGATAACCTAACGAAAAACTCGTTACCGATTCCATAAGTCACGTGATAACCTAACAAAAACTCGTTACCGATACCATAGGTCACGTGATAACCTAACGAAAAACTCGTTATCGATAGCATAAGTCACGTGATAATCTGACGAAAAACCTGTTACCGATACCATAGATCTCGAGATAACCTAACGAAAAACTCGTTAGTGATACCATAAGTCACTGGATAACCTAACGAAAAACTCCTTACAAATACTATAAGCCACAAGATAACCTAACAAAAAAATCGTTAGCGATACCATAGGTCAAGTGATAACCTAACGAAAAACTCGTTATCGATAGCATAAGTCACGTGATATCCTGACGAAAAACCTGTTACCGATACCATAGGTCACGTGATAACCTAACGAAAAACTCGTTATCGATAGCATAAGTCACGTGATAATCTGACGAAAAACCTGTTACCGATACCATAGATCTCGAGATAACCTAACGAAAAACTCGTTAGTGATACCATAAGTCACTGGATAACCTAACGAAAAACTCCTTACAAATACTATAAGCCACAAGATAACCTAACGAACAACTCGTTACCGATAACATAGGTCACGTGATAACCTAACGAAAAACTCGTTAGTGATACCATAAGTCACTGGATAACCTAACGAAAAACTCCTTACAAATACTATAAGCCACAAGATGACCTAACGAACAACTCGTTACCGATAACATAGGTCACGTGATAACCTAACGAAAAACTCGTTAGTGATACCATAAGTCACTGGATAACCTAACGAAAAACTCCTTACAAATACTATAAGCCACAAGATGACCTAACGAACAACTCGTTACCGATAATATAGGTCACGTGATAACCTAACGAAAATGTTACCGATACCATAGATCTCGTCATAACCTAACGAAAAACTCGTTAGTGATACCATAGGTCACTTGATAACCTAACGAAAAGCTACTTACCAATACTATAAGCCAAAAGATAACCTAACAAAAAAATCGTTAGCGATACCATAGGTCAAGTGATAACCTAACGAAAAACTCGTTATCGATAGCATAAGTCACGTGATAGCCTGACGAAAAACCTGTTACCGATACCATAGGTCACGTGATAACCTAACGAAAAACTCGTTAGTGATACCATAAGTCACTGGATAACCTAACGAAAAACTCCTTACCAATACTATAAGCCACAAGATAACCTAACGAAAAACTCGTTAGCGATACCATAGGTCAAGTGATAACCTAACGAAAAATTGGTTATCGATAGCATAAGTCACGTGATAGCCTGACGAAAAACCTGTTACCGATACCATAGGTCACGTGATAACCTAAGAGGAAAACTCGTTAGTGATACCATAAGTCACGTGATAACCTAAGAAAAAACTCGTTATCGATACCATAGAACACGTGATAACCTAACGAAAAGCATGTTACCGATTCCATAAGTCACGTGATAACCTAACGAAAACTCGTTACCGATACCATAGGTCATGTGACAACCTAACGATAACTTGTTACAAATATTATAAGCCACAAGATAACCTAACGAAAATCTTGTTACCGATACCATAGGTCACGTGATAACCTAACGAAAAACTCGCTATCGATAGCATAAGTCACGTGATAATCTGACGAAAAACCTGTTACCGATACCCTAGGTCACGTGATAACCTAACGGAAAACTCGTTAGTGATACCATAAGTCACGTGATAACCTAACAAAAAACTCGTTATCGATACCACAGAACACGTGATAACCTAACGAAAATGTTACCGATAGCATAAGTCACGTGATAGCCTGACGAAAAACCTGTTACCGATACCATAGGTCACGTGATAACCTAACGAAAAACTCGTTACCGATTCCATAAGTCACGTGATAACCTAACAAAAACTCGTTACCGATACCATAGGTCACGTGATAACCTAACGAAAAACTCGTTATCGATAGCATAAGTCACGTGATAATCTGACGAAAAACCTGTTACAGATACCATAGATCTCGAGATAACCTAACGAAAAACTCGTTAGTGATACCATAAGTCACTGGATAACCTAACGAAAAACTCCTTACAAATACTATAAGCCACAAGATAACCTAACAAAAAAATCGTTAGCGATACCATAGGTCAAGTGATAACCTAACGAAAAACTCGTTATCGATAGCATAAGTCACGTGATATCCTGACGAAAAACCTGTTACCGATAACATAGGTCACGTGATAACCTAACGAAAAACTCGTTATCGATAGCATAAGTCACGTGATAATCTGACGAAAAACCTGTTACCGATACCATAGATCTCGAGATAACCTAACGAAAAACTCGTTAGTGATACCATAAGTCACTGGATAACCTAACGAAAAACTCCTTACAAATACTATAAGCCACAAGATAACCTAACGGACAACTCGTTACCGATAACATAGGTCACGTGATAACCTAACGAAAAACTCGTTAGTGATACCATAAGTCACTGGATAACCTAACGAAAAACTCCTTACAAATACTATAAGCCACAAGATGACCTAACGAACAACTCGTTACCGATAACATAGGTCACGTGATAACCTAACGAAAAACTCGTTAGTGATACCATAAGTCACTGGATAACCTAACGAAAAACTC
>JBAIZL010000004.1:11895402-11902902 GCA_036971475.1 Prosapia bicincta
ATGCTTTCCGATAAAATTCCAGTCTATGATTAATTCACCTCAAATAAAGATTATGTAAACAGTCTGCGCATAGAAACGATTAGGTTTGGTTTCTCCTTTAAACTGCACTTTTGAGAAATATTGGGTTCTTTCGGGACTCTAGAGCGGAGAATAAATCTGCTTTGTTTTTCAATTCAACCCTCTCCATGCTTATTTGAATACAACTGCCTAAAGGGGGTAATATATTGTACACAATAAAATAACATCACATATAGCAGCGCTCCAAGCGGAACACTGATGAATTACTTTTGTAACTGCTGTGTCCTATTGTTTTGCAACATACCTCTGAAATTACTCTATTCAAGTCCGTATGGAAATTACATTTAAATTGAACATTTCAGTTTGTTTAGTAAACAGACTGCCAATTACCGGTACATTTCTCCTACATTCTCATTTTGTGATCTCTAATAATTCTCTGCACACTCTTAAGTATGTTTTTCGTTTTACTGGACGTCAAGAAATTTACACGTGTACGAAATAAGTATAGAATTTATTTAAATAAAATTAAAGGGCGTATAATAAGGCATATTTCCTTTTTTTCCTTTTGCTTAAAGACATTTAGTTTACTCACACTTTTGTATAACATAGGATTTTATCGTGGTTAAAAATGCTTAAAAGCCGTCTTCTTTTCTAATATCTAGAAGTACAACTACTGGTTTCTGACACAATAGAAAGGCTTTTTGTATAATGAAAACATCCTTGTCTAGTACGAGATTGTTCGTAAGTAATCACAGCCGTTGGTTTCTAGGTAAGAAGATGGCGGTTCATCAATCTCCTAAATAGCTTGCATACAGCATTTGTAAGGGACATTGGTCAATAAATACTGGGTTTGGGTTTGTTTTTACCTTGGGCGAGAGAGTATTTGATTGTTGCATTCAACAAGTTTATCAGAAATAAAATGCTAATTGAATGAACGATTGTATCTTTAGGTTATGTAACACTTAGCTTTTCCCAAGAAAATTCCGGGTTCGAATCCCAAGAGCACCAAACGATTTTTATGTATGTTGAACCCTCGCGTCTATTTAGCTGTGAAAATGAGCACTTGGGTCAAACCTGAGCCAATAATGGAAGGTTGAACCGTTGTTAGATCTAATGATGCAGCCCATTTGTGATGTACTCCAAAACCCTCTTTGAAGGAAAAATCAGTTTCCACTTTATAGTGTGCACTTAAGAGAAGCTCACAGACGGACCGACAGTGGAAGGAGCTACATCTGACTACATTTTAAAGCCCAAAATATAGTCAAGAGGAGGATAGAATCATAACTTATAAGCCCAGGGCATTATCATAGAATCTCTTCAACTATATTTTAAGAGTCCTTGCCACATTATCTCCTTAGTCATGAAGGTTAGGACAACGTTTTTCTCCTTGAGCTACGGTTAGTTGAAGGAGGGAAATGGATGATCACATTCATAGCAAAAGCGCCAGCAGAAATAGATGTAGGGAAAAAATGGAATTCAACTCTAAACAAATGCTTCAGTTTTAGAGGATAAATAATATCAAAAATGTCCCAGCCGATGGGTTTGGAGAGTCAGGAACACAGGAAGTTGGTTTTCACAAACAAGTAAATCATAACAAGTATAATCATTTTTTTAAAAAATAATTATATGAAAGAGGCTCTGATAAACCGGTTTTATTTTTCTTGCTATCCATTTCTATTATTTACTCAATCTCTATTGTCGCCTTTGATATCAGTTCTGGGCATGACCACAACATTAGTGGTTACTGACAACATGCTTGCGCCCAAGACCTGGTGAAACATTTAACGATCCGTGAAAGTTTCAGAAACCTATAATGTTGTTTGGTTTTATTTTCAGCCAAATATAAGTTGTAATTTGCAATTTTTATATTATTGATACATTCGGACATTATAAGCTCCCCCCAGTAGTCGGCATGTATATTTAAAAAAGTTAAACTTTGAAAATAGCTCTACTGTATTTCAAACTTGTAAACGCTAAACCCCATTGGCAATGACAGAGTTGTAAGCATGTGTTCTTACAACGATTGCCGTTTTACCTCCATAAGTTTTGACAAGCTTGTTGGAAATACAAGGCGCTGACCATTTTTCATAACTGTTTTGATGATTATCAATTTACCACGTGGATAATATACCGTCACGGAAGGACTATAAGAACGTGTATGCCACTCATTAAGATCCGCATCACTATCGATCTTTTCCAACCATCAGAGCCTTGAAGTACATGATGGTTTTCTCCTTACCCCATTATGCCCCAATACCCGTGCGCCGAGGACCCTCCCTGACTTATAGTTCACGTAGGTTATGTAGGCTATGGCAGATAAGCTGTTCACTACTGACGTCATAGAAATTTGTTGAGCCTAATATTTTTTTATCGATATAATGTGAAAGAGATAAAACAACCAGTTAGGATTGGATGCTTTCTTGAAGTAGTCCTCTAGATTGATGGGTAGGGGATAAGTAGATACGGTTAGGTACAAGACGCTTCTGAGGTACTTGGGAAGGAGATAGCCACGGCTGACATAAGCAGAAACGGTTCTCTTGAGTAAACCTGACTTCCACTGTAGATAACTCTAAATGGGATAGACAATTAAATGAAGGAGCTAAAAGACGCTTTGTTTATACATTTCGGGAATCACTCACAGATAGAGCTGCTTACAAAAAATACATTTGAAGATTAAAATGAACAGTTTGCATAGTTCATTAAATATGAACGGTCAGGTAATTGAAGAGAATCCATTCCATTAAAAGAGCAAAGTGGTTTAAATATATATATATATATATATATATATATATATATATATATATATAGGTTGGTTGGTGTTAATGTTATTCGATAATGGTCAAGACCGAAAGGTGACTCATCACATAAGGTAAACTTATTGCACTTAGTGGTGAAAAACAAATATTTACAAATAATAATAATAACTTCTTATTTAGTGGTGAAAAAAAAATTTACAAATAATAATAACTTCTTATAAATATATATATATATATATATATATATATATATATATATATATATATATATATTTATAAGAAGTTATTATTATTTGTAAATTTTTTTTTCACCACTAAATAAGAAGTTATTATTATTATTTGTAAATATTTGTTTTTACAGAATATATATATATATATATATTCTATCTATGACAGTGATAGTTTTATTTTAATCCTAAGTTGACAAGATGAATTTAAAAATTAAATCTTATTACCACTGAAGCCTGGTGATGGCACATAATCAAAAATATTCATTTTTTACGAAATTCCAGGCTTACTTTCTTAACCCCCCCCCCCCGTTAATGTTGAATCTAATCCAAAGTTTGCAAAAAGGGTTGCATTCAAGTGTTAATGTATTTTGCCAAGTTGTTGATCGCAATAAATAGCCAGCCCTCCAGTAAGATGGAAACTTGGTAATTGAAAAAACTTTTGGGCAACTGCCAAAATAAATAACTGGAGTTGGGCCAGAAATACTGTGACACAAGTCAAATTAGGGCTCGCAAAGGCGAGGTGAAAAGGGTCGAAAGTAGGCACTCATTATTGTATTTGTTTATATAAATTTATATTCTACAATTTCTTATCAGACAAGAATGTGAACCTAACGAAAACTCCTTACCAACACTATAAGCCACAAGATAACCTAACGAAAAACTCGTTAGCGATACCATAGGTCACGTGATAACCTAACGAAAAACTCCTTACCAATACTATAAGCCACAAGATAACCTAACGAAAAACTTGTTACCGATACCATAAGTCACGTGATAACCTAACGAAAACTCCTTACCAACACTATAAGCCACAAGATAACCTAACGAAAAACTCGTTAGCGATACCATAGGTCACGTGATAACCTAACGAAAAACTCCTTACCAATACTATAAGCCACAAGATAACCTAACGAAAAACCCGTTACCGATACCATAAGTCACGTGATAACCTAACGAAAACTCCTTACCAACACTATAAGCCACAAGATAACCTAACGAAAAACTCGTTAGCGATACCATAGGTCACGTGATAACCTAACGAAAAACTCCTTACCAATACTATAAGCCACAAGATAACCTAACGAAAAACTTGTTACCGATATCATAGGTCACGTGATAACCTAACGAAAAACTCGCTATCGATAGCATAAGTCACGTGATAATCTGACGAAAAACCTGTTACCGATACCATAGGTCACGTGATAACCTAACGAAAAACTCGTTATCGATACCACAGAACACGTGATAACCTAACGAAAAACTCGTTACCGATACCATAGGTCACGTGATAACCTAACGAAAAGCTCGTTACCGATACCATAGGTCACGTGATAACCTAACGAAAATGTTACCGATAGCATAAGTCACGTGATAGCCTGACGAAAAACCTGTTACCGATACCATAGGTCACGTGATAACCTAACGAAAAACTCGTTACCGATACCATAAGTCACGTGATAACCTAACAAAAAACTCGTTATCGATACCACAGAACACGTGATAACCTAACGAAAATGTTACCGATAGCATAAGTCACGTGATAGCCTGACGAAAAACCTGTTACCGATACCATAGGTCACGTGATAACCTAACGAAAAACTCGTTACCGATTCCATAAGTCACGTGATAACCTAACAAAAACTCGTTACCGATACCATAGGTCACGTGATAACCTAACGAAAAACTCGTTATCGATAGCATAAGTCACGTGATAATCTGACGAAAAACCTGTTACCGATACCATAGATCTCGAGATAACCTAACGAAAAACTCGTTAGTGATACCATAAGTCACTGGATAACCTAACGAAAAACTCCTTACAAATACTATAAGCCACAAGATAACCTAACAAAAAAATCGTTAGCGATACCATAGGTCAAGTGATAACCTAACGAAAAACTCGTTATCGATAGCATAAGTCACGTGATATCCTGACGAAAAACCTGTTACCGATACCATAGGTCACGTGATAACCTAACGAAAAACTCGTTATCGATAGCATAAGTCACGTGATAATCTGACGAAAAACCTGTTACCGATACCATAGATCTCGAGATAACCTAACGAAAAACTCGTTAGTGATACCATAAGTCACTGGATAACCTAACGAAAAACTCCTTACAAATACTATAAGCCACAAGATAACCTAACGAACAACTCGTTACCGATAACATAGGTCACATGATAACCTAACGAAAAACTCGTTAGTGATACCATAAGTCACTGGATAACCTAACGAAAAACTCCTTACAAATACTATAAGCCACAAGATGACCTAACGAACAACTCGTTACCGATAACATAGGTCACGTGATAACCTAACGAAAAACTCGTTAGTGATACCATAAGTCACTGGATAACCTAACGAAAAACTCCTTACAAATACTATAAGCCACAAGATGACCTAACGAACAACTCGTTACCGATAATATAGGTCACGTGATAACCTAACGAAAATGTTACCGATACCATAGATCTCGTCATAACCTAACGAAAAACTCGTTAGTGATACCATAGGTCACTTGATAACCTAACGAAAAGCTACTTACCAATACTATAAGCCAAAAGATAACCTAACAAAAAAATCGTTAGCGATACCATAGGTCAAGTGATAACCTAACGAAAAACTCGTTATCGATAGCATAAGTCACGTGATAGCCTGACGAAAAACCTGTTACCGATACCATAGGTCACGTGATAACCTAACGAAAAACTCGTTAGTGATACCATAAGTCACTGGATAACCTAACGAAAAACTCCTTACCAATACTATAAGCCACAAGATAACCTAACGAAAAACTCGTTAGCGATACCATAGGTCAAGTGATAACCTAACGAAAAATTGGTTATCGATAGCATAAGTCACGTGATAGCCTGACGAAAAACCTGTTACCGATACCATAGGTCACGTGATAACCTAAGAGGAAAACTCGTTAGTGATACCATAAGTCACGTGATAACCTAAGAAAAAACTCGTTATCGATACCATAGAACACGTGATAACCTAACGAAAAGCATGTTACCGATTCCATAAGTCACGTGATAACCTAACGAAAACTCGTTACCGATACCATAGGTCATGTGACAACCTAACGATAACTTGTTACAAATATTATAAGCCACAAGATAACCTAACGAAAATCTTGTTACCGATACCATAGGTCACGTGATAACCTAACGAAAAACTCGCTATCGATAGCATAAGTCACGTGATAATCTGACGAAAAACCTGTTACCGATACCCTAGGTCACGTGATAACCTAACGGAAAACTCGTTAGTGATACCATAAGTCACGTGATAACCTAACAAAAAACTCGTTATCGATACCACAGAACACGTGATAACCTAACGAAAATGTTACCGATAGCATAAGTCACGTGATAGCCTGACGAAAAACCTGTTACCGATACCATAGGTCACGTGATAACCTAACGAAAAACTCGTTACCGATTCCATAAGTCACGTGATAACCTAACAAAAACTCGTTACCGATACCATAGGTCACGTGATAACCTAACGAAAAACTCGTTATCGATAGCATAAGTCACGTGATAATCTGACGAAAAACCTGTTACAGATACCATAGATCTCGAGATAACCTAACGAAAAACTCGTTAGTGATACCATAAGTCACTGGATAACCTAACGAAAAACTCCTTACAAATACTATAAGCCACAAGATAACCTAACAAAAAAATCGTTAGCGATACCATAGGTCAAGTGATAACCTAACGAAAAACTCGTTATCGATAGCATAAGTCACGTGATATCCTGACGAAAAACCTGTTACCGATAACATAGGTCACGTGATAACCTAACGAAAAACTCGTTATCGATAGCATAAGTCACGTGATAATCTGACGAAAAACCTGTTACCGATACCATAGATCTCGAGATAACCTAACGAAAAACTCGTTAGTGATACCATAAGTCACTGGATAACCTAACGAAAAACTCCTTACAAATACTATAAGCCACAAGATAACCTAACGGACAACTCGTTACCGATAACATAGGTCACGTGATAACCTAACGAAAAACTCGTTAGTGATACCATAAGTCACTGGATAACCTAACGAAAAACTCCTTACAAATACTATAAGCCACAAGATGACCTAACGAACAACTCGTTACCGATAACATAGGTCACGTGATAACCTAACGAAAAACTCGTTAGTGATACCATAAGTCACTGGATAACCTAACGAAAAACTCCTTACAAATACTATAAGCCACAAGATGCCCTAACGAACAACTCGTTACCGATAACATAGGTCACGTGATAACCTAACGAAAATGTTACCGATACCATAGATCTCGTCATAACCTAACGAAAAACTCGTTAGTGATACCATAGGTCACTTGATAACCTAACGAAAAACTACTTACCAATACTATAAGCCAAAAGATAACCTAACAAAAAAATCGTTAGCGATACCATAGGTCAAGTGATAACCTAACGAAAAACTCGTTATCGATAGCATAAGTCACGTGA
>JBAIZL010000004.1:11907902-11927902 GCA_036971475.1 Prosapia bicincta
TTGTTTTTCAATTCAACCCTCTCCATGCTTATTTGAATACAACTGCCTAAAGGGGGTAATATATTGTACACAATAAAATAACATCACATATAGCAGCGCTCCAAGCGGAACACTGATGAATTACTTTTGTAACTGCTGTGTCCTATTGTTTTGCAACATACCTCTGAAATTACTCTATTCAAGTCCGTATGGAAATTACATTTAAATTGAACATTTCAGTTTGTTTAGTAAACAGACTGCCAATTAAAGGTACATTTCTCCTACATTCTCATTTTGTGATCTCTAATAATTCTCTGTACTTTGATACATTTGCACACTCTTAAGTATGTTTTTCGTTTTACTGGACGTCAAGAAATTTACACGTGTACGAAATAAGTATAGAATCTATTTAAATAAAATTAAAGGGCGTATAATAAGGCATATTTCCTCTTTTCCTTCTGCTTAAAGACATTTAGTTTACTCACACTTTTGTATAACATAGGATTTTATCGTGGTTAAAAATGCTTAAAAGCCGTCTTCTTTTCTAATATCTAGAAGTACAACTACTGGTTTCTGACACAATAGAAAGGCTTTTTGTATAATGAAAACATCCTTGTCTAGTACGAGATTGTTCGTAAGTAATCACAGCCGTTGGTTTCTAGGTAAGAAGATGGCGGTTCATCAATCTCCTAAATAGCTTGCATACAGCATTTGTAAGGGACAGTGGTCAATAAATACTGGGTTTGGGTTTGTTTTTACCTTGGGCGAGAGAGTATTTGATTGTTGCTTTCAACAAATTTATCAGAAATAAAATGATAATTGAATGAACGATTGTATCTTTAGGTTATGTGACACTTAGCTATTCCCAAGAAAATTCCGGGTTCGAATCCCAAGAGCACCAAACGATTTTTATGTATGTTGAACCCTCGCGTCTATTTAGCTGTGAAAATGAGCACTTGGGTCAAACCTGAGGTAATAATGGAAGGTTGAACCGTTGTTAGATCTAATGATGCAGCCCATTTGTGATGTACTCCAAAACCCTCTTTGAAGGAAAAATCAGTTTCCACTTTATAGTGTGCACTTAAGAGAAGCTCACAGACGGACCGACGGTGGAAGGAGCTACATCTGACTACATTTTAAAGCCCAAAATATAGTCAGGAGGAGGATAGAATCATAACTTATAAGCCCAGGGCATTATCAGAGAATCTCTTCAACTATATTTTAAGAGTCCTAGCAACATTATCTCCTTAGTCATGAAGGTTAGGACAACGTTTTTCTCCTTGAGCTACGGTTAGTTGAAGGAGGGAAATGGATGATCGCATTCATAGCAAAAGCGCCAGCAGAAATATATGTAGGGAAAAAATGGAATTCAACTCTAAACAAATGCTTCAGTTTTAGAGGATAAATAATATCCAAAGTGTCCCAGCTGATGGGTTTGGAGAGTCAGGAACACAGGAAGTTGGTTTTCACAAACAAGTAAATCATAACAAGTATAATCATTTTTTTAAAAATAATTATATGAAAGAGGTTCTGATAAACCGGTTTTATTTTTCTTGCTATCCATTTCTATTATTTACGCAGTCTCTATTGTCGCCTTTGATATCAGTTCTGGGCATGACCACAACATTAGTGGTTACTGACAACATGCTTGCGCCCAAGACCTGGTGAAACATTTAAGGATCCGTGAAAGTTTCAGAAACCTATAATGTTGTTCGGTTTTATTTGCAGCCAAATATAAGTTGTAATTTGCCATTTTTATATTATTGATACATTCGGACATTATAAGCTCCCCCCAGTAGTCGGCATGTATATTTAAAAAAGTTAAACTTTGAAAATAGCTCTACTGTGTTTCAAACTTGTAAACGCTTAACCCCATTGGCAATGACAGAGTTGTAAGCTGACATGTGTTCTTACAACAATTGCCGTTTTACCACCAGAAGTTTTGACAAGCTTGTTGGAAATACGAGGCGCTGACTATTTTTCATAACTGTTTTGATGATTATCAATTTACTACGTGGATAATATACCGTGACGGAAGGACTATAAGAACTTGTATGCCACTCATTAAGATCCGCATCACTATCGATCTTTTCCAACCATCAGAGCATTAAAGTACATGAAGGTTTTCTCCTTACCCCATTATGCCCCAATACCCGTGCGCCGAGGACCCTCCCTGACTTATAGTTCACGTAGGTTATGTAGGCTATGGCAGATAAGCTGTTCACTACTGACGTCATAGAAATTTGTTGAGCCTAATATTTTTTTTATCGATATAATGTGAAAGAGATAAAACAACCAGTTAGGATTGGATGCTTTCTTGAAGTAGTCCTTCTCTAGATTGATGGGTAGGGGCTAAGTAGATACAAGACGCTCCTGAGGGGGGGTTAGGTACAAGACGCTCCTGAGGTACTTGGGAAGGAGATAGCCACGGCTTACATAAGCAGAAACGGTTCTCTTGAGTAAACCTGACCTCCACTGTAGATAACTCTAAATGGGATAGACAATTAAATGAAGTAGCTAAAAGACGCTTTGTTTATACATTTCGGGAATCACTCACAGATAGAGCTGCTTACAAAAAAACACATTTGTGGTAGATTAAAATGGACAGCTCGCATAGTTCATTAAATATGAACGGTCAGGTAATTGAAAAGAATCCATTCCATTAAAAGAGCAAAGTGGTTTAAATATATATATATATATATATATATATATATATATTTATATATATTGGTTGGTGTTAATGTTATTCGATAATGGTCAAGACCGAAAGGTGCCTCATCACATAAGGTAAACTTATTGCACTTAGTGGTGAAAAAAAAATATTTACAAATAATAATAATAACTTCTTATTTAGTGGTGAAAAAAATATTTACAAATAATAATAACTTCTTATAAATAAATAAATATATATATATATATATATATATATATTCTATCTATGACAGTGATAGTTTTATTTTAATCCTGACAAGATGAATTTAAAAATTAAATCTTATTACCACTGAAGTCTGATGATGGCACATAATCAAAAATATTCATTTTTTACGGAATTCCAGGCTTACTTTCTTCCCCCCCCCCCCGTAAATGTTGAATCTAATCCAAAGTTTGCGAAAAGGGTTGCATTCAAGTGTTAATGTATTTTGCCAAGTTGTTGATCGCAATAAATAGCCAGCCCTCCAGTAAGATGGAAACTTGGTAATTGAAAAAAGTTTTGGGCAACTGCCAAAATAAATAACTGGAGTTGGGCCAGAAATACTGTGACACAAGTCAAATTAGGGCTCGTAAAGGCGAGGTGAAAAGGGTCGAAAGTAGGCATTCATTATTGTATTTGTTTATATAAATTTATTTCCTACAATTTCTTATCAGACAAGAATGTGAATGCTTTACGATAATGGCTTCGCAGCAATACGCGTATTCAATACGGCGATAAAATAATAATGTAAAGCTACGTGCCCTTGTTGAACGAAATTGCGAGTTATCATTTGTGTAAGGACTTTGCCAACACGAATTTACATATTGCATTAATTTCATAATCTTAAGACCACACTTTTATCACTTGACAACTCAACTTTTCCAACTAATCCATTTTGTTATAATTGTCCATACATTGTCAACATAGTTCAAGTCCACTGTATCTCTGAATCGCATTTTAAGGCAGTAAAGCTATAACCATATTTGATGTGGACGGAGACTAAATATTTCTGAGCAAACACTTTGTTTGATTCAAAATAAATTGAAAAGTTTTTAAGTTCGGGTAGAACACTATTTTACAATACCTATGTTCTTTTCTCAGTGCACAATCCCTGAGGTAGGCACTAAAGTTGTGGGTCAAAAGTTTGCAAAATACCCACAGAATCGTCTTTAAATGTTGCTCTAGAACTTGTTTGTTCTGTTTTGGTGGTACTCGTTTATCTCTTCTTCGTACATGTGTTATCCTTAGGTATTCTACGAGGAAATATTTTTCTGTCAATGAGAAATATTCTTCCAAGTCTTGAATCACCATTTCTAATGTATATTTAGACCAAAAATAGTGTTTGTTTCTTCAAATATTGCTAAGTATTTTGATAATGCTTTGCTCCTATATTACTGACGTAAAAGAATAATGAATTTTCAAGCCCCACTGATTATAAAACTTATTGTATCTTAAACAATTTTGTAATAAAATTGTACGCATTACAAAATTTTGTCTAATATACCTATCAACTACATGCTTCATTTTTACACTTTACACAGCTACAAATTTTTTTATAATTATTATCGAATAAATATTTGAAAAAACTGTATTAACATCAATTGTCAACCAGTATAGGCTTAAAAAATGTATTTGAATTTTATTGGATGAATAAAAACGTATTTTATTAACGATAGAAAATGTGTACAAGATATATATCAGGAGAGTGTGAGCTAATAGAAATTGGAAAGTAAACACAATGACGTGGTTGTCAATCCAAGCTCAACGCCCTATAACCACTGTTAGAAAAAAAATAAAGTTTTAGGGTAAATTTTGCTGGAATTAAATGTAGGGAAATAATTAAGAAGGACTAATGAAGTGGTAAAGCACAGATATTTGATAATTGAAGTAATATTGGTATAGTTGGAGAAAAAATATTTCCTTTTTAACATCTCCCGCTCCAATGATGTCAGTATTTGCCTCGTCCAGCAAGAGGTAGGGTCAGTAAAGAGGAAAAGAAAGAGACAGAGAGTGCAATATTTATCTGCACTGTACTTCTTACTTTGCCCAGAGAGTGTTGAACAACTGAAAGAAGCGGTAGACTACTAAAGAAGTGGTTGCCAGCTGATAGACCACCGCTCTATCAGTTGCATAGACAGGTGAACTATTCTTTAAACAAACGTTTAGTTACTAGGGATGGTTGATATAAAGATAGGGGAGATATAAAGCCCGTAAACTTGCTCAATAAAAATCTACATTTATTAATTGAGAAACATCATTTTTTATATCATAGGGTGTTATCCACAAACACTTCCAATAATGGAGCCCAATAATGAAGCCCAATAATGGAGCACATCCAATCAACGTCAATATCAAAACCGTTGGTAATCTAAGAAACACAAATACATTTCCTCAAGCTATTCATCATAGTTCGATAATTAGCCAGAGCGCAATGAAAAAGTCCCAAATGAGGGTTTAAGAGCTTCCAACATCCGCTCATTCGCAGAAATCTCTAACTAAAAAAGACAAATACATTTACTCAAGCTATTCATCATAGTTCGATAATTAGCCAGAGCGCAATTAAAAAGTCCCAAATGAGGGTTTAAGAGCTTCCAACATCCGCTCATTCGCAGAAATCTCTAACTAAAAAAGACAAATACATTTACTCAAGCTATTCATCATGGTTCGATAATTAGCCAGAGCGCAATTAAAAAGTCCCAAATGAGGGTTTAAGAGCTTCCAACATCCGCTCATTCGCAGAAATCTCTAACTAAAAAAGACAAATACATTTACTCAAGCTATTCATCATAGTTCGATAATTAGCCAGAGTGCAATTAAAAAGTCCCAAATGAGGGTTTAAGATCTTCCAATATCCGCTCATTCGTAGAAATCTCTAACTAAAAATGCAAATAATTTTCAAGCACAAAAATCAATGGGAGTTAGAGGTTTCAAAAATTCTCAAGTTACAAATACGTCATGAGAAAGGCAGTAAATCCACGTAAGTTCGTAACAGTCTTAATAATAGGCATATGTTGACTTGGGATAGCCTAAAGGTTTCTTTAAAATAACACTCCCTGCATTGCCTAAATACAAAACGTTTTCAAATCCAAACAACTGAAATCAGGGGCATTGAATTGGCAAAGCCATTGTTGGTGTCTCTTCATCAAAACTACTCAGAGTTTCAATCTAGTCTGACGCTGTCGTTTCAAATAAAAAGGTTGTTTAAAATGAAAACACTACGGCAAATAAACTGCCAGCTATATTGTATGCTTCCAGCACACAGAGGTTGTTAATCGATCCTTTTATATTAATAAACAAATAGTCTGACATGGACATATAGATACGTCCAGTTCGATATTTAAATTTGTAGTAAGCGTTCAGTTTGGAAAAGTGATCAAACAGCGCAACACATTTTAGGGTATCTTTGAAAAATTTTAAAAATTTGAGTAGAAAAATTTCAAGGAGCAATTTTTTGTTTTGTACAATTATGTATCCTTTTTTTAAGTCAAAAGAGGTTTGAACAAGTGCATTTTCTATCATCAACTAAACGTCAAGGGTATTGTAATATTGTCCATTTATGAAAAACTGATCGCATGAAAAGATTGAATTCAGAAGGAACCTATTACAATATTATAGTATTTCTTTTTTGTAAAGTCAGGACAGTGATAAATTTTTAAAGAAAAAATGTGTTTTAGAAATAAAGCTCTTGGTGTGTATGAAGGAAACGTAAGACGAAATATCTGAAAGGCATTTAACTCAGAAAGTAAAGAAAATCGAGTATTATAGGAAACGTTTTTCCATATCTGTATAGCATCCTTCAAAGAGTCGACAAAGTTATGATATAGCATAAAAGATTAAAGTTAGGATTGTGACGGAAACAGACGCCAAGAAAAGAAGGTGCAAAATAATTTACGTTTTCGTTCCTAAGAAAATCTATGAATGAGTAGAAAAACTAAACAAACACCTTAATTAAGGTGGCATGTGAAAATTAAACAACAAAAGCGTAAAATATAAATTAAAGTACAACATCTGTAAATTAACAAAGAATCGCGAGTAGAATAAGAACAAATAAATGTGTGAAAAAGCCAGATGTAGCCACTTATAAAATTTGCGATTGTAGTTGTTTTTAAATCTATTAAATGTGTTTTTGAGAAACAAGACCGGATGCCAACTTAAATGTTGAAACTGAAAATTATGAAGAAAGTGGTCAACCAATGAAGAAGTAGCTAACCAAGTATTACAACTAAAAAATTGATACACAACTAAAGGAGAGGTAGACAATCGAAGGTAAGGTAGACAACCAAAGAAAACCAACAAAATTGTACGAATAAGCTTTGACATGTTAATTAAAACATAGAATGGAGGACATTTTTGGTTAATAGAGTTCTAATTACTTCTAAATCATAAATTTTTCAAGATAAAATGAATTATTTAGTTTGGCGAAATATACATGACTTAACGGATTGTCGCATTTGTCTCTGTTTTTGATTTAATTAAACGTTTTATAGGTTAAACAGATCTATTTATTATTTTGTTTTTGTGCATAATTAAGCAGAAGGAAAAAATAACATAGTTCCTTAGGAAGCTCACGAAGCATTATATACACCATTTATTGAAACAAACTGTTACTTCAGTACACTGTTACTTCAGTACACTGTCACTTCAGTACACTGTTACTTCAGTACACTATTACATCAGTACACTGTTACTTCAGTACACTGTTACTTCAGTACACTGTTACTTCAGTACACTGTTACTTCAGTACACGGTTACTTCAGTACACTGTTACTTCAGTACACTGTTACTTCAGTACACTGTAACTTCAGTAGACTGTTACTTCAGTAGACTGTTACTTCAGTACCCTTTCACTTCAGTACACTGTTACATCAGTACACTGTTACTTCAGTACACTGTTACTTCAGTACACTGTTACTTCAATACACTGTTACTTCAGTATACTCTGTTACTTCAGTATACTGTTACTTCAGTACACTGTCACTTCAGTACTTTGTTACATCATTACACTGTTACGTCAGTACACTGTCACTTCTGTACACCGTTACTTCTTTACACTGTTACTTCAGTACACTGTTACTCAGTACACTGTTACTTCAGTACACTGTTACTTCAGTACACTGTTACTTTGGTACACTGATACTTCATTACACTGTTACTTCTGTACACTGTTACTTCTGTACACTGTTACTTCATTCCACTGTTAAATAAATACACTTTATCTTCTGTACACTGTTACCTCAGTACACGGTTACTTCAGTACACTGTTACTCCTTTACACTGTTACTTCAGGACACTGTTACTTCAGTACACTGTTACTTCAGCACACTGTTAATTCAGTACACTGTTACTTCAGTACACTGTTACTTTATTATACTGATACTTCAGTATACTGTTACTTCAGTATATTGTTACTTCAGTACACTGTCACTTCAGTACACTGTTACTTCAATACACTGTAACTTCAGTACACTGTTACTTCAGTACACTATTACTTCAGTACACTGTTACTTCAGTACACTGTTACTTCAGTACACTGTCACTTCCGTACTCTGTTACTTCAGTACACTGTTACTTTAGTACACTGTTACTTCAGTACACAGTTACTTCAATACACTGTTACTTCAGTACACTGTTACTTCAGTGCACTATTATTTCAGTACACTGTTATTCAGTACACTGTTACTTCAATACACTGTAACTTCAGTACACTGTTAATTCAGTACACTGTTACTTCAGTACACTGTTACTTCAGTACACTGTTACTTCAGTATACTGTTACTTCAGTACACTGTCACTTCATTATACTGTTACTTCAGTAGACTGTCACTTCAGTACACTATTACATCAGTACACTGTAACTTCAGTACACTGTTACTTCAGTACACTGTTACTTCAGTACACTGTTACTTCAGTACACTATTACTTCAGTACAATGTTATTCAGTACACTGTTACTTCAATACAATGCTACTTCAGTACACTGTTACTTCAATACAATGCTAATTCAGTACACTGTTACGTCAGTACACTGTTACTTCAATACACTGTTACTTGAGTACACTGTTACTTCAGTATACTGTTACTTCAATACACTTATTCTTCAGTACACTGTTACTTCAGTACACTTATTCTTCAGTACACTGTTACTTCAGTACACTGTAACTTCAGTACACTGTTACTTCAGTACCCTGTCACTTCAGTACACTGTTACTTCAGTACACTTATTCTTCAGTACACTGTTACTTCGGTACACTGTTACTTCAATACACTGTTACTTCAGTATACTCTGTTACTTCAGTATACTGTTACTTCAGTACACTGTCACTTCATTATACTGTTACTTCAGTACACTGTCACTTCAGTACACTATTACATCAGTACACTGTAACTTCAGTACACTGTTACTTCAGTACACTGTTACTTCAGTACACTGTTACTTCAGTACACTATTACTTCAGTACACTGTTATTCAGTACACTGTTACTTCAATACAATGCTACTTCAGTACACTGTTACTTCAATACAATGCTACTTCAGTACACTGTTACGTCAGTACACTGTTACTTCAATACACTGTTACTTCAGTATACTCTGTTACTTCAGTATACTGTTACTTCAGTACACTGTCACTTCATTATACTGTTACTTCAGTACACTGTCACTTCAGTACACTATTACATCAGTACACTGTAACTTCAGTACACTGTTACTTCAGTACACTGTTACTTCAGTACCCTGTCACTTCAGTACACTGTTACTTCAATACACTTATTCTTCAGTACACTGTTACTTCAGTACACTGTTACTTCAATACACTGTTACTTCAGTATACTCTGTTACTTCAGTATACTGTTACTTCAGTACACTGTCACTTCATTATACTGTTACTTCAGTACACTGTCACTTCAGTACACTATTACATCAGTACACTGTAACTTCAGTACACTGTTACTTCAGTACACTGTTACTTCAGTACACTGTTACTTCAGTACACTGTTACTTCAGTACACTATTACTTCAGTACACTGTTATTCAGTACACTGTTACTTCAATACAATGTTACTTCAGTACACTGTTACTTCAATACAATGCTACTTCAGTACACTGTTACGTCAGTACACTGTTACTTCAATACACTGTTACTTGAGTACACTGTTACTTCAGTATACTGTTACTTCAGTAAACTGTTACTTCATTCCACTGTTACTGCAATACACTGTTACTTCTGTATACTGTTACTTCGCTACACTGTTACGTCTTTACACTGTTACCTCTTTACACTGTTACTTCAGGACATTGTTACTTCGGCACACTGTTATTTCAGCACACTGCTACTTCAGCACACTGTTACTTCAGTACTCTGTTAAAACAGTACACTGTTACTTCAGTACACTGTTCCATCAGTACACCGTTACTTCTTTACACTGTTACTTCTGTACACTGATACTTCAGTACACTGTTACTTCTGTACACTGTTACTTCTGTACACTGTTTAATCAATACACTGTTACTTCTGTACACTGTTACCTCAGTACACTGTTACTTCTTTACACTGTTACTTCAGGACACTGTTACTTCAGTACACTGTTACCTCAGCACACTGTTACTTCTGTATACTGATACTTCTGTACACTGTTACTTCTGTACACTGTTACTTCTGTACACTGTTAAATCAATACCCTGTTACTTCTGTACACTGTTACTTCAGTACACTATTACATCAGTACACTGTTACTTCAGTACACTGTTACTTCAGTACACTGTTACTTCAGTACACTGTTACTTCAGTACACGGTTACTTCAGTACACTGTTACTTCAGTACACTGTTACTTCAGTACACTGTAACTTCAGTAGACTGTTACGTCAGTACACTGTCACTTCTGTACACCGTTACTTCTTTACACTGTTACTTCAGTACACTGTTACTCAGTACACTGTTACTTCAGTACACTGTTACTTCAGTACACTGTTACTTTGGTACACTGATACTTCATTACACTGTTACTTCTGTACACTGTTACTTCTGTACACTGTTACTTCATTCCACTGTTAAATAAATACACTTTATCTTCTGTACACTGTTACCTCAGTACACGGTTACTTCAGTACACTGTTACTCCTTTACACTGTTACTTCAGGACACTGTTACTTCAGTACACTGTTACTTCAGCACACTGTTAATTCAGTACACTGTTACTTCAGTACACTGTTACTTTATTATACTGATACTTCAGTATACTGTTACTTCAGTATATTGTTACTTCAGTACACTGTCACTTCAGTACACTGTTACTTCAATACACTGTAACTTCAGTACACTGTTACTTCAGTACACTATTACTTCAGTACACTGTTACTTCAGTACACTGTTACTTCAGTACACTGTCACTTCCGTACTCTGTTACTTCAGTACACTGTTACTTTAGTACACTGTTACTTCAGTACACAGTTACTTCAATACACTGTTACTTCAGTACACTGTTACTTCAGTGCACTATTATTTCAGTACACTGTTATTCAGTACACTGTTACTTCAATACACTGTAACTTCAGTACACTGTTAATTCAGTACACTGTTACTTCAGTACACTGTTACTTCAGTACACTGTTACTTCAGTACACTGTAACTTCAGTAGACTGTTACTTCAGTACCCTGTCACTTCAGTACACTGTTACTTCAGTACACTTATTCTTCAGTACACTGTTACTTCAGTACACTTATTCTTCAGTACACTGTTACTTCAGTACACTGTAACTTCAGTACACTGTTACTTCAGTACCCTGTCACTTCAGTACACTGTTACTTCAGTACACTTATTCTTCAGTACACTGTTACTTCAATACACTGTTACTTCAGTATACTCTGTTACTTCAGTATACTGTTACTTCAGTACACTGTCACTTCATTATACTGTTACTTCAGTAGACTGTCACTTCAGTACACTATTACATCAGTACACTGTAACTTCAGTACACTGTTACTTCAGTACACTGTTACTTCAGTACACTGTTACTTCAGTACACTGTTACTTCAGTACACTATTACTTCAGTACAATGTTATTCAGTACACTGTTACTTCAATACAATGCTACTTCAGTACACTGTTACTTCAATACAATGCTAATTCAGTACACTGTTACGTCAGTACACTGTTACTTCAATACACTGTTACTTGGGTACACTGTTACTTCAGTATACTGTTACTTCAGTACACTTATTCTTCAGTACACTGTTACTTCAGTACACTTATTCTTCAGTACACTGTTACTTCAGTACACTGTAACTTCAGTACACTGTTACTTCAGTACCCTGTCACTTCAGTACACTGTTACTTCAGTACACTTATTCTTCAGTACACTGTTACTTCGGTACACTGTTACTTCAATACACTGTTACTTCAGTATACTCTGTTACTTCAATATACTGTTACTTCAGTACACTGTCACTTCATTATACTGTTACTTCAGTACACTGTCACTTCAGTACACTATTACATCAGTACACTGTAACTTCAGTACACTGTTACTTCAGTACACTGTTACTTCAGTACACTGTTACTTCAGTACACTATTACTTCAGTACACTGTTATTCAGTACACTGTTACTTCAATACAATGCTACTTCAGTACACTGTTACTTCAATACAATGCTACTTCAGTACACTGTTACGTCAGTACACTGTTACTTCAATACACTGTTACTTCAGTATACTCTGTTACTTCAGTATACTGTTACTTCAGTACACTGTCACTTCATTATACTGTTACTTCAGTACACTGTCACTTCAGTACACTATTACATCAGTACACTGTAACTTCAGTACACTGTTACTTCAGTACACTGTTACTTCAGTACCCTGTCACTTCAGTACACTGTTACTTCAGTACACTTATTCTTCAGTACACTGTTACTTCAGTACACTGTTACTTCAATACACTGTTACTTCAGTATACTCTGTTACTTCAGTATACTGTTACTTCAGTACACTGTCACTTCATTATACTGTTACTTCAGTACACTGTCACTTCAGTACACTATTACATCAGTACACTGTAACTTCAGTACACTGTTACTTCAGTACACTGTTACTTCAGTACACTGTTACTTCAGTACACTATTACTTCAGTACACTGTTATTCAGTACACTGTTACTTCAATACAATGTTACTTCAGTACACTGTTACTTCAATACATAGCTACTTCAGTACACTGTTACGTCAGTACACTGTTACTTCAATACACTGTTACTTGAGTACACTGTTACTTCAGTATACTGTTACTTCAGTACACTGTCACTTCAGTAAACTGTTACTTCATTCCACTGTTACTGCAATACACTGTTACTTCTGTATACTGTTACTTCGCTACACTGTTACGTCTTTACACTGTTACCTCTTTACACTGTTACTTCAGGACATTGTTACTTCGGCACACTGTTACTTCAGCACACTGCTACTTCAGCACACTGTTACTTCAGTACTCTGTTAAAACAGTACACTGTTACTTCAGTACACTGTTCCATCAGTACACCGTTACTTCTTTACACTGTTACTTCTGTACACTGATACTTCAGTACACTGTTACTTCTGTACACTGTTACTTCTGTACACTGTTTAATCAATACACGGTTACTTCTGTACACTGTTACCTCAGTACACTGTTACTTCTTTACACTGTTACTTCAGGACACTGTTACTTCAGTACACTGTTACCTCAGCACACTGTTACTTCTGTATACTGATACTTCTGTACACTGTTACTTCTGTACACTGTTACTTCTGTACACTGTTAAATCAATACCCTGTTACTTCTGTACACTGTTACCTCAGTACACTGTTACTTCAGCACACTGTTATTTCAGTACACTGTTACTTCAGTACACTGTTACTTCAGTATACTGTTTCTTCAGTATACTCTTACTTCAGTATATTGTTACTTCAGTACACTGTCACTTCAGTACACTGTTACTTCAGTACACTGTAACTTCTGTACACTGATACTTCAGTACACTATTACTTCAGTACACTGTTACTTCAGTACACTGTACTTCAGTACACTGTTACTTCAGTACACTGTTACATCAGTACACTATTACTTCATTACACTGTTACTTCAGTACACTAGTACCTCAGTACACTGTTACTTAAATACACTGTTACTTCAGTACACTGTAACTTCAGTAGACTGTTACTTCAGTACCCTGTCACTTCAGTACACTGTTACTTCAGTACACTATTACTTCAGTAAAATGTTACTTCAGTACACTCTTACATCAATACACAGTTACTTCAGAATACTCTGTAACTTCAGTACACTGTTACTTCAGTACACTGTCACTTCAGTACACTGTTACATCAGTACACTGTTACTTCAGTACACTCTCACTTCTGTACACCGTTACCTCTTTACCCTGTTACTTCAGTACACTCTTACTTCTGTACACTGATACTTCAGTACACTGTTACTTCTGTACACTGTTACTTCATTCCAGTGTTACTTCAATACACTGTTACTTCTGTACACTGTTATTTCAGTACACTGTTACTTCAGTACACTGTTTTTTCAGTACACTGTCACTTCAGTACACTGTTACTTCAGTACACTGTAACTTCTGTACACTGATACTTCAGTACACTATTACTTCAGTACACTGTTACTTTAGTACACTGTACTTCAGTACACTGTTACTTCAGTACACTGTTACTTCAGTACACTATTACTTCTCTACACTGTTACTTCTTTACACTGTTACTTCAGTACACTATTACTTCAGTACACTGTTACTTAAATACACTGTTACTTCAGTACACTGTAACTTCAGTAGACTGTTACTTCAGTACCCTGTCACTTCAGTACACTGTTACTTCAGTACACTATTACTTCAGTACAATGTTACTTCAGTACACTGTTACTTCAATACACTGTTACTTCAGTACACTGTTACTTCAGTACACTGTTACTTCTGTACACTGTTACTTCAGTACACTGTTACTTTATTATACTGTTACTTCAGTACACTGTTACTTCAGCACACTGTTACTTCAGTAAACTGTTACTTCAGTACACTCTTCCATCTGTACGCTGTTACGTCAGTACACTGTTACTTCAGCACACTGTTACTTCAGTACACTCTTCCTTCTGTACACTGTTACCGTCAGATAATGACTTAGTAACTTCGGTTCTGAGTTTTAAATCCGCAAAAACTATAAGCAGCTGATCTCGTCCTCCAGAAAGTTTCCTTTGTTTCAGACAACTCGTCTAATCCCATCTGTGGCTTTATTTCATCCTGAGCATTGTGGATCAGAGATTTTAACAAGCACAGTCGTCAAAGAGACGTTTCTAATAGTATTGCAAAAAAGGTAAGATATTTCTTGATAAATAACTTACAATTTACAAGAGAATAAAATTAGAAAGAAACTATAATTAGTTTTATCATTATTGGAAGGTCCATGTATTTCTCCCATCTAGCATTCATTTTTAACCCTCTATTGGTTAATTTCCGATGTCTGTTTGTTTTTATTTTGTTGGTTGAAAATATTAGGAAGAGTTAAAACAAGTTTTCCGAGTCAATGGAACGAGATATATCCAGGAAAACAGTGGAATTTGTATCAGAAATATCCTACTAAAATATAGAGAAAAGCGAAAGTTGGTACGAACTGTACGTACACCCTGTCAGAGAGTAGGAAATGCAAAATGCATTTAAATAAAATGTAATGCACGCTCGAAAACTAGAATAAGAGTGAAATGAGAAAGACTTTGTCGTCCTTCGTTGGGAAGTATAGGACAGAGTAAAGCGTGGCAAACATCGAAAGTCCATTGAAAAAGAGGTGAATAGACATTATTAATGATACCTTGAAGCACAAAAGCTAGAATTATATTTTCCATTTATTCCTCAGTATTTATTTTGTGTGCCTTACCCTATATTTGTGTGCCTTACCCTATATTTGTGTGCCTTAACCTATATTTGTGTGCCTTACTCTATATTTGTGTGCCTTACCCTATATTTGTGTGCCTTACCCTATATTTGTGTGCCTTACACTATATTTGTGTGCCTTACCCTATATTTGTGTGCCTTACCCTATATTTGTGTGCCCTACCCTATATTTGTGTGCCTTACCCTATATTTGTGTGCCTTACACTATATTTGTGTGCCTTACTCTATATTTGTGTGCCTTACTCTATATTTGTGTGCCTTACTCTATATTTGTGTGCCTTGCCCTATATTTGTGTGCCTTACCCTATATTTGTGTGCCTTACACTATATTTGTGTGCCTTACCCTATATTTGTGTGCCTTACCCTATATTTGCGTGCCTTACCCTATATTTGTGTGCCTTACCCTATATTTGTGTGCCTTACCCTATATTTGTGTGCCTTACCCTATATTTGTGTGCCTTACACTATATTTGTGTGCCTTACCCTATATTTGTGTGCCTTACCCTATATTTGCGTGCCTTACTCTATATTTGTGTGCCTTACACTATATTTGTGTGCCTTACACTATATTTGTGTGCCTTACCCTATATTTGTGTGCCTTACACTATATTTGTGTGCCTTACTTTATATTTGTGTGCCTTACCCTATATTTGTGTGCCTTACCCTACATTTGTGTGCCTTACCCTATATTTGTGTGCCTTACCCTATATTTGTGTGCCTTACCCTATATTTGTGTGCCTTACCCTACATTTGTGTGCCTTACTCTATATTTGTGTGCCTTACCCTATATTTGTGTGCCTTACCCTATATTTGTGTGTCTTACCCTATATTTGTGTGCCTTACCCTACATTTGTGTGCCTTATCCTATATTTGTGTTCCTTATCCTATATTTGTGTGCCTTACCCTATATTTGTGTGCCTTACTCTATATTTGTGTGCCTTACCCTATATTTGTGTGCCTTACCCTATATTTGTGTGCCTTACCCTATATTTGCGTGCCTTACTCTATATTTGTGTGCCTTACAGTATATTTGTGTGCCTTACACTATATTTGTGTGCCTTACCCTATATTTGTGTGCCTTACCCTATATTTGTGTGCCTTACCCTATATTTGTGTGCCTTACCCTATATTTGTGTGCCTTACCCTACATTTGTAGTTCGTACTAATATTGGCAGTATATTAAACCAGCTCGTGTTAATTATTTAGTTTATTCACAGAACGGATTTCTGAAAGGTTTACCTAGATAATACTACAGAACTAAATCTTATTCACAGTTGTGTTCGACTGATTTTCCTTCTATAGTTCTAGTCTAGTTCCTGATATGCCGGTACTGTAATGTAGAGAAATGTAATTCCGGGTGGTACTGTAATGTGGAGAGATTTAATTCCGAACGGTACTATGATGTAGAGAAATGTAATTCCTTACGGTACTGTAATGTAGAGAGATTTAATTCCGGACGGTACTATGATGTAAAGAAATGTAATTCCTGACGGTACTGTAATATAGAGAAATGTAATTCTTGGTGGTACTGTAATGTGGAGAATTTTAATTCCGGACGGTACTGTGATGTAGAGAGATGTAATTCCTGACGGTACTGTAATGTAGAAAAATGTAATTCTGGGTGGTACTGTAATGTAGAGAAATGTAATTCCGGTTGGTAATGTAATGTGGAGAGATGTAACTTCGGATGGTACTGTAATGTAGAGAAATGTAATTCTTGGTGGTACTGTAATGTGGAGAGTTTTAATTCCGGACGGTACTGTGATGTAGAGAGATGTAATTCCTGACGGTACTGTAATGTAGAAAAATGTAATTCCGGGTGGTACTGTAATGTAGAGAAATGTAATTCCGGGTGGTACTATAATGTAAAGAAATGTAATTCCGGGTGGTACTGTAATGTGGAGAGATTTAATTCCAGACGGTACTGTGATGTAGAGAGATGTAATTCCGAACGGTACTATATTGTAAAGAAATGTATTTCCAGACGGTAATGCAATGTAGAAAAATGTAATTCGATACGGTACAGTAATGTCGAGAATTATAATTCAGGACGGTATTTTAATGTAGAGAAATGTAATTCTGGACGGTACCGTAATGTAGAGAAATGTACTTCCGGACGGTACTGTAATGTAGAGAAATGTAATTCCGGTTGGTATTGTAATGTGGAGAGATGTAACTTCGAATGGTACTGTGATGTAGATAAATGTAATTCCTGACGATACTATAAAGTAGGGAAATGTAATTCCATACGATACTGTAATGTGGAGAAATGTAATTCCTGACGATACTGTAATGTGGAGAAATGTAATTCCAGACGATACTGTAATGTGGAGAAATGTACTTCCGGACGGTACTGTAATGTGGAGAAATGTAATTCCTGACGATACTGTAATGTGGAGAAATGTAATTCCAGACGATACTGTAATGTGGAGAAATGTAATTCCTGACGATACTGTAATGTGGAGAAATGTACTTCCGGACGGTACTGTAATGTGGAGAAATGTAATTCCAGACGATACTGTAATGTGGAGAAATGTAATTCCTGACGATACTGTAATGTGGAGAAATGTACTTCCGGACGGTAGACTACTGTAATGTAGAGAAATGTAATTCCAGTTGGTATTGTAATGTGGAGAGATGTAACTTCGAATGGTATTGTGATGTAGATAAATGTAATTCCTGACGATACTATAATGTAGAGAAATGTAATTCCAGACGATACTGTAATGTGGAGAAATGCAAACGCGCAGTTCCGTCGATTGCGTTATTTCTTATTCAAAAATATGAAAGGCCTGAACTTATTTAACTTTTAAATTATGTCCGTCTCACTAAATTGTAAACTGCCTCACTCGGAAGTTTCACTTCTTTTTAGCGTTCGCCAGGCCCGCTTCGCTTATCTTATCTGGAAGTAATACAGTCCCAGTTAAGAGGAAGGAACTCCTGCTCTATGTTCCTTCCTTAATTTGAATCTTTTACTCCGTATTGTTTTATTGTTACCTTTGTTTTCTTTATCAGTTGTTATTTATGTTTGCAGACAAAAGGCACAAGAGTTGTTTGTCGTCAAGAGCGGTTGAGAGGGATTAATAAATTTAAGTTAAACTCGAAAAGGTTATTGGAATGTTAGAGCCAAGATTAAGAACGACTGCATTGATTTGTTAATGTTATAGTCCTGTTATTAAATATTGTCAATCAGTGTTACTTTATACAAATATAACTAAATATATATGTAAAATATCAAATAGGTTTTCCTGCTAGAACTATTTTCAAGATTAAATAATATACACTAATTACAGGAATTAATTTATTGAATAATACACTCAAAGCTTTTCGTTGGAATTCCTGAGGATGTTGGTAATGTCAACCAACGAAAAGCTTTGAGTGTATTATTCAATAAATTAATTCTTGTAATTAGTGTATATTATTTAATCTTGAATATATATATATATATATATATATATATATATATATATATTCATATATATATATATATATATATATATATATATATATATATATATATATTAAATATGGTGATATGTTTTCTTGAAATATAGTTAATAAATTAAAAATATTTCAAAAACAAGAATTTATTCATTAAAAGTATTCTTGTTTTTGAAATTTTTTAAATTTATTATATATATATATATATATATATATATATTTAACTTAGCAACATTTTTTCTTGTATTCATTTATCGCATACACTATAATGTACTTAAACAAGAATCTTACTTAGTATAAATGCAAGTTAACTTTCGAAGACTAATTTCGGTGTCTACATTGTCAAGCACCAACTCATCAACTCTAGGTGTCAAGTTAATGCTCGACAATGAAGACAACGTAATTATACTTTGATTTAAAGTAGAATAGGAATGGGTTTGTGGTAGGTTAGGGATGCGGTGTTGTCAGATCGAACGCAGTGACAGTCAACCCGCCATTGCCAGCGGCTAATACCGTCAAGAGGAGCTAGTTGGTAAAATCATCAATAACGTACAGATTCTTTGCCAAAACAAATCACATTTTCTTATTCTGAGTTCATTCCTCTCTATTAGAACTGCTTTCATTATTGTAAAACTGTTTTTTTCGAATAAACCGGTGTTAATTCGGAAATTAAAAAAAGGAAGTAATTAATAATATATAACATGCAACAATTATTTAATGACTATCTTATATAATAAAATGCTTTTCATGCATATAGGTTAGAAGTTTGAAATGATTGTACTAAGAAAAATTTAGTTTTTCAGTAAAACGATGAGTGTTTCACTTTCATACTCGTAAACAAATTTAATTCATTTACACAGAAAAATACGAACTAAACAAAACTATATTCACGTTAACTATTAAATATCCATTAATTTACATAAAATATGAATTTATTATAAAAATAGATAATGGTA
>JBAIZL010000004.1:11932902-12055402 GCA_036971475.1 Prosapia bicincta
TGTTTCTAACTGAAAACACTCACAGCTAATAACTAATCTACTTTGATTCTGCTCCTACGTCTTTAATCCTACAGGAACAAAAACAATAAATACAGGACTCGTGCTGCAAGAAGTTTCCTTTTTTCCAGACGACTGAGTTCTAATCACGTTTGCGGCTTTGTTTTGTCATGAACCCTCAAACTTTCCGAGACGATTCAGAAGTCCGGCCTTGTCGCAAGGGAAATTAACTAACCATATTAGAAATAAAATACACAAGTCTGTTTGCAATAACTTGGAGTTGGAAATAACAATTGTTTATGTTGAATGAAATGAACTCAATACAAACTTACTTTCAAGAAAAACTTATTTTGAATCACGTTGTTATTAATTGTTATATAGGATATAATATTTGATAACAAATAGGATAATAGCCTTCATAACTGAAGTTCGAAATAAACGCTAATCACATCTTTATCAATATTCAGTAGTGGGAACCTATTATTTGTACGCGCTCAAAGCACTATTGGTTCTCTTTAATCAAGATACATATAAGTTGGATAAAATTGATAAATAAAATTGCATAATTTATGTACAACAATGCATGGACTGATAAATACCTGATAAATAACTGTAAATATCTAATAAAGAGAATAATTTGAAAATGTAAATCTTTGGTATAATTGTTTTTTACTCTTGTTTCACCTTCATTATCTAAGATACGTCAATCGTTGAAGTAAATGCTAGCTCAGATATTATTGCAACAAGTCTTCTATAAGAACGTCTCAAGTTCATTAAGTCTCTTACTCGTGGCGACTTCTTTCGAAAAATTCAAAATCGTTGCTAAGCTACAAAATTATTTACTATAACGAAAACGCAACTTATCTGTAGAATGAAACACTCTATCTACCGTTAGGTAAAAAATGTATTACTTTAGCAATCTTTAACCTCTTCTAAATAAATAAAAGTCGTAAACGTTGTTACCTCCAATTTAGTGATTGTTACCTTCATCACCTTCTTGCTGTCTGCATGCACGTCCTGTGAAACCAATTTTGATGGGTGTTTTAGCCCCTACAATTTTATATCCCGGAAACAGTTAATTATATCACCAATAATTACAGTTTGAGCTGTGAAAAAGGATAAGCTCGCGCATCGCTTCATCTATCATTTCCAACACTCCAAACACTTTAATATTTTAAACAGAATGTAATGTTTATGATTGGACTACAGTTAATATGTTACTGTATCAACATAATTTACTGTATAAGCAGCCAACCAAAATTCAAGACCCTAACAGACTTCCATCTCCTGCAGACCAAGTTTGTAGCATCATCTCAGAACAGGATTTGCCGAGCTCCGAGCCTTTACAACACTTGGTGTAGATTGGAAGGATTAGGTTTCAAATTAGTGTTGTGTTCGAATGGAGCACTGCGATGGACACTTAACTCCTTTTACTATAGTAGGATGCTAGTCCGCAACCTCCTGTCATTGCTGTGGAAGTAATCTAGATCTATAGTCCACTGCACGCAATCAGGCGAGTGGTTAAAAATGCAGCGTTGCCACATGGGCGAGAGACGAGTCACGGGCAGGCTGACAGCCCGACGCTCGAACTAGGCAACACTGTTCGCTCAGGGTTGCCAATTAGTGCTCAGGGGTAAGCGACTTTCGACCATATCTCACGTGGCCGGTTTCAGACTTGGCAACAGCGTCAAACAAGCCACCCGATTAATTTCGTGCAGTGGACACTAACAGTCGTAGCCACCAGAAGTTATTGCCTGGTGTAGAAAGATTTTACACTTTCACAAAGCTTTCAACTTTCTTGTGCTCACAGAGGCCAACCTAGACAAGAAGGAATAACGATGCTAATCTACTTGTAGACTACCATTTATCAACACAAATTGAAAAGTTGACATTAAACTCGACTACAAGTGATTCATGAAAATTATAACGGTGACTGATGTAACACGGCAAGTAGAAATACCTTAAAGCAACTGATATCGAGTTATCGGTTTATGTTTCACCGCAAAATCATTGTAAACAAATGAAAACTTTTCAATCAATCTAATCTAGTTTAAATATTGCAACACATTCGTCTAAACAAATCCTTTTTTTTACTTAATTGAACTGATAATACAAGTTCTCCTTAGATAACGTAATCGTAAAATTAACCGTTGCTAGTTCTCTGTCTATCGTAGCACGCTTAGGATATGTTGATAAAGTTAGCACTGTTTTGTTTTCTCGGTCTTCAAATATGTCAAGGTAAGTGCAGTTTGTACAGTAAAAGTAGTTCTACTATAAATGGTACAAGGTTAAAAATTACTCCTCGAATATACTCTGAGATACATTATATGTTAAGGTAATTAGAGCTTAGCTAGTGAGAATCATTCACAAAGGTAAACATTAAAATGGTTCACTCAAAACCTCACTACACACTAGTTTATTAAAACTTACGAACTTGTTTTATGACCTGAAAGATGTCGCCTTCAGTGATTGGCTAGTAATACCTATGATGGTGACTTCGTCGTCGAAACAGTCTGTATGTTTTAATAAACTAGTGAGTAGTGAATAGATGTAGTGAAACTAGTGAATAATAAATGGATGTATATTTACTCTATATTACTTACTAATAAATATATTTACCTTATAATAGCTTACATTAAAATAAGATCATTTTATTATACGAGGCACATTTTGAAAAGTACAGCTCGTCTTCACTTCCTTCATGTATAATAAAGTCAACCCATAGTTGCTAATATATGCAGAACGGTATTTGAGGTTGTAAATAGGGAAAGTGGAGTTTAGTTACCTCCGTCTCATAACAGTGACTTCTTAATGCAACTGAGAGCCTGGTGTTATGCTAAATTATTATTTTTCTGTAAACGTTACATTACATTCAATTGCCCGTCAGAAATACTATTAACATTGTAACTGTTACAACTGTTATACCTGAATAAATATACTCAGTGATACATCCTAGTGGGACAAAATGGAAAGATAACGGGTGAGCTAAGCGTATACCTACCCTCGTAGGTACCTTAAGGAATCAAACAACATATTAGAGCAAGCGGTTACTTACAAACTAAAATCGTTCAGTAGCTACTGTGCTTCGATATTAGCACTGCTGCATGGAAAACCTGAGTTTCTGAGTGACGTATGGTTATCGGATGAATGTCATGTGCACCATAGAAGTTTCATAAAGAAGGAGACAACTCGTTTTCTTGGATTTGAATGTTCTGGCAGTGTTGTATAGAGGCCATTTGGTTCGCTGTGTCAGGTAGAGGCATAATTGGTTCACAGTTTGTTGAAGACAATAATGGAAATCCTCTCACTGTAAATCGGTACCGACATAAAGTTATTTTTGGTAATTTTATAGAAGACATTAGGAGGTTTTGTTGTGCGCGACACTTGCCTTTTTATTCACAATAGTTCCAGTAAGATTCCGCAACTAGCTATACAAGATTCATTTCCTTAAGGAAACTTTCCGCAACCGCCTCATCTCCCTTAGAACAAACTTCCCTTACCCAGCCCATCCATTGATCTTACACCACCTGACGCTTATGTCTGGTGAATGATGAAGGAGATTTTCCGTCATGGACCAACCACCATCGTCCAACTACAGGGGAAAATAACCAAGTGTATATCGATCATGGAACATTTCCTCTTTTACTAAAATGTTGCAAAACCTTTAAGGTGCCTCAAATGGAACGGAGGTCATATAGAACATGTTATACCTAAGTTTAACCAAATTAGCTTGTACGTGTTTATAAAACTATGTAAATAAATTTAAAACCAATTAAATCTTACAACTGATTCAGTATCGTTAATTTTGGCGCATACGGTACGATACGCCGACTATTTTCATTATTATGTCCGTGTAAGTACACAAATCTTTATTAGTTCAGTTCTTTTTTTGTCTCAATCCAATTACCGTTTTAGGCGTAGTTTTTATGCGGACCTAAGTGAATGTACTTTATTGTATTTAGTTTGCTTTAAATCTTTTCTTTTAGTCACTTTTTTCTACCTAAGAATTGAAAATACTCTTTATAACGAAGCGTATGTCAAACACGCATATCAATCCCTTTCGAAGGCCACAATGAGTCAGACTACATTTATATTGCAACATGTGTATTTATATTGTTGCCAGTTTGAATTAATGGAACTAGTGAATAGAAAGTATTACAATTTCATCATATTGACTCATATATAATATCTTGAGAAGTGTTTGGAACGTTCAATATCAGTTACATTCAAACGAAATCCCTCTAAATCAAAGTAGTTCTGTACGCAACTTCAGTTATACACCGATATTCTTCTCAACAGAAACTTGCTCTATCGTTTTTGTAAAAAAATCAATCTATTTTCGTAATACATACACGCTCTCTTTTCTATAATTTTTTCTTTATAGGCTGTTGTTGCTTTTTTTGTTTTAAAAATAACAAAGGTTGTTATTGGTATAATTATATATATTGGTAGAATGCTTCGTAAGAAGGTAAAGTCGCTTTGTCTATGACGCATCACAACCTATACCATTGGTCCCCTACAACCGACACTTTCTCCATCCCCTACAGTAGTCTCTGCGTAACACACTCAGCACGTGAGCACTTTTATGAAACTATGATTTGTAAAATTACTATCAGCTGTTTTAATATGGCAACCACTCCATCTCCAGGCTTTTACCATAACTTGCAAACCATCAACCAAGTGAATAAAGCTCTTTCAATACGAATATAAAATAGGGGATCTATTCTAAATAGGGAATTTGATATGCAAATTGTACAAAGACTTACAGTTTAAAGCAAAAAGTTTATTTTAAATGCTAAAATGTGATGTTTACGTGATAGACATGATAATGTTTAGGATGAAAATAATGGGCTTAAATAGGGATTCAAATGTGGCAAGAGAGAATGAGGAAGGTTTTATTACTTTGTTTTATGATGGTCAGTTTATTTCGTTTTTGAAGAAGTTGAAAAGGGTTATGACTCTAGGTAATATTAAGCTAACGGCATAAAGCTTGGCCTAACAAAGACTTTAGATTGCCTTGGAAGGATTGCAAGGATTACTAGAGTTTCATAACTGACGTATACTTATATTAAGACCTCATTTATGAAAAACAATTAGAGCAAAGGACGTCCTAGACTTGGATGAATTGCGTCGCTCAGGATGCCAGAACCCTGCTGAATGTGAGGAACTGGAAAGCAGCACAGGATCGAGCTACCTGGCGAAGGCCCATTTAGGAGGCCAAGGTCCACTTCGGACTGTAGCGCTATGGAAAGAAGAAGATTAATAAAGTCACAATACATAAACAACCCTAAAACCGAACGATGAGTAAGGACTGAACGTTATAAAATATCTACTGGTATAAGGGCCGTATCCGATGCATAATAAGGGGAAATTAAAGCTCCTATTGGTTCGCTTAACCAATAAATTTATTTTCTCAAGTTACTCTGTATGAGCGGTTAAACGAGTAATGCCCAAAAAACTTTGCGTGAATACAAGTAAGTAAGAAAGCTTATAACTTTTTTTTGTACTTTGTATGTGTTGTGTGTCCGTTACATAGCTACACCAAATTTCTACCTACATATAATGGTGCAAACACTTGGCCTTGGCAAAATAACGTAATTTAGTTGTAATAAAGTAAATGGATGATAATTATTCTTTAGGGTGGATGTCACTGGTGACACATAAAAGGGACACTTTAATCTGTACAACAATGAAGGGACATTTGTTTTGATCTATCTGACTGATTTTGTTTCTTCTCCTACAGTAAGACCGAGAATATTGGGGAAACATTTACGGTTGGACGCTGACAGTTTGAAGGATGTTACTACAGCAGTGAAGTATCCATATATGGTAAGTGTCTTATGCTTAATGCAACAGAAATATTTAGAAGGGTTCTTGAAGTGCAAAAAAACTAGAATATGTTTTATAGTTATTGTTTGTAAATGAGAGGAAAACCACTTTTCGTCACTGCTATAATTTTCGTTGAGTTGTTGTTTTCATTTTCATGGAGTTCTCTATAACATCAAACGTCAAAACGATAGCAATTTGGGTGTTTCTTTTAGCAAGGCTGCAATAGGTTCAAGCTAATCTTCGTTTCTCTTGGTCATTTCCTGGGAAATAGGAACCCCTGGAGAAACATCAGGGAGGAGTGTTCCAAATTAATTCTTCTTCTGATGTATCTATCAAGCTGGATAGTAGAAGATCTTTTGAGTCTGGATGAGCCTTTACACTCATTGAATACCCTAGTTAAGATATGATCCATTGTAACACACTTTAGACGGTGTTTCATATTAAATTAGCAAATTTCAGAAAATAAACGAGAATAGATTCAAAATTGTAATAATATATGACTATGTAAAAAAAATTGTTATATATGAGAAATATTTTAATGAGATCTCTGGCTGATAGTGACATCTAACGGAAAAAGATTAAAACAAGTAATTAAGGTAGGGATGCGCCCCCCGGATGCGCGATAGGTAGGAAGGTTGCACGCAACTAATATATTTCTCCCATTTGGCCAAGATGTAAAAGGGAACGGACGTCTCCAAAGAGCAAGAAAATTTATTTGGTTTTTTTTTAATTTTAATTAATGTAAAGTTTTAATTTTGTATAATCATGGCATAGAACACGGCGTACGATACCAGGTACCATATGGGACGCTGACTTATTGATGGCATTTCCCGAGGCTTTTCCACGAGGATGATACAAGGCTTTTACCGAGACTTTTCCACGAGGAGGAAGCGAGGTTACTACATGTGAATACAGCTAAGTGGGCGATTTAAGACTTTAAAACTTAATTTCAAAATTTAAAATGTTTCACAGCAGAATTCTAATTATTGAACATTGAACTTTTCAACTAATTAGCTTAACTGTAATTACGCATCTTTTGGTGCCATTATGTTCACTTTGAATTATTAAATTTGATTATGTATAAAGGCAAGTAAACTCGAGAACATGTTCATTTTCAGCCATTGATTGATTAATTAATTGATAGATTGCTATCCTTAAAAATTCATAAGTAGATTATAAAATGTTCCGCAATCCGTAACTGAGTGTTAAAAATATATGTGTCATGATTATAATTTATTTTATCTGTCTATCTTAAAATAAAAGATTGTAGTTTGCTTTAATTGAATTTAAAAGAGTCATTATTTTACCAGCGCACAATTCCTTGCATTTCAGATTAACAAGCCTTAAGAATTAATGTAATAATATTCTGCTAATTTAAATGATTTAACTTGGTAATTTAAAATATTTTAATGTAACGGAGTTATAGCTTCAATTGCGTTACAGACAGACGTCTCGTTACGCCTGAAATGTAAGCTAGAAGTGAATATTAAATTTTTTAAGAATTAAAACTAAATAAAGTTCAATTTGTTTAATTATCAACCGTTACACCATATTGTTACTGCGGAATCTACAGATGAACTTGATAATTGGCAAGACAGCGTCTGCTCTCAAGAGTATGCAAACCACATTCCTGTTTAGTCTTTTGCTTATTAGTCGAAGAAACTGCGCCTATAATAATTGTTGACGCTCTGTGCTGGACCGAGTCTTATTTTCGAACACGCAGAGCTCGGGGCGGCGTACTCGAGCTTAAGTCTAATGGTGGTGCAATATGTGCTATTTACAGTAGCAGGTCTTGATCCACATGTAGTAGGCCTACCCCATAGTTTTCTGAGAATGTTCAACTTTCTCGGGGCTTTTTTAGCAGTGATTTCGACGTGCCTTGCTAAGCGAAGATCAGGATCCAGGGTAACACCACGGTAAGTAGGAAGTATCCATTTGGTGTGAGATTTTGGTGTTAATATTAAAAGTGCGTTTAGTTACGTTTCTTTCTAAAATTTTGTTTGAAACACTGGTTGCGTCTTGCGCCAGAGAAAATACTAGATTATCCCTTTTAAAAGCCTTTCAAAAGATATTTTCTTTTTATTGATTTTTTCAATTCTCAATATGTTTAATATGAATATTTACAAATATTTGTTAAATTAAATTATAGTGTTTACTTAAAATTATATTACTAAAAACATACACATAAAGATTCTCAATTCGAATCCGGCTGGACCCCTCAAATTTTATAATTTAATTATTGTATCAATATTTGAAAAAACTGTTTTACCATCAATTGTCTTCTACTATATGTTAAAAACATGTATTTGAACTTGATTGGGTAAAAAAAAACATATTTTAGTAACGATTGAAATTTTGTACAAGATATATATTAGGAGAGTATGAGCTAATAGAAGGAAATTAGAAATAGATAAAAAAAATTTCAAGGGAAATAAAAGTATATTAGCTGATAATTCAAAACAAATTTTTTAGGGTAATATAATTTTATCAAAGGACGGGGATGATATAATTCCATTAATGACAAATCTCTTCAAAAGGGGTTCTACGATATTATCATTACTTCAAAGGCTTGTAACTCAACAGATAATAGCCATAACCCGTTCGAGGTATTAAAACCTAATTTTATCTGACTAAATGAAATAATAAGCAAATTATGTCATTTTTTTATTTATGGTAATATTGTTTCACGCCACTTTGTTCATCGCAGTAATTTATTTTCATGGTTAATAAATCTTTTCAGCAAACATTTAAAATTTAACTGCATACTAATCTCATGTTTAGCGTTACAGCCTATTTTAGTTCCAATTGCGGTAAAAATGTTTGACTCGGTTTCAAGAGTCGTGCTGTTAAACAGTGTTTAAACTCTTTCATCATCTTACACTTTGTAGCCAACATCAAAATTTTTGTTCGTTATCACAAATTAATTTTTTTTGTTGCTACCCGGATCCAGTTTAAATTTATAAATTATGAAAGACATTGAGTCCAAATTTTTTTTTTAGTGTATAGGTAGGTATTCCTATCATCATTTCTCTATTACTTTGCTAATTAACTGATCAATAATTGTACTTGCTGACAATTATACAATGATATTTTATTTTTCAGGTTTCTGTTTCACTGTACAACAGATTTCGATGCGCTGGGGTAATCTTAAACAATAACTGGATTTTGACTTTAGCTTCATGTGTCAAGTGGTAAGCTATGTTACAAATACGAGTATGTACTTTGTAAAGCTATTACACTCTAATTTAGTGGATTATCAAGGACTCCACCTTCTCCCAAACAAAGGTGATTCACAACCCTGCTTCTCCTGTCTACTACTCCCCATACTTAGCGCTCTAAAGACGCTATGGTAAGAGGTAACCTTCTATTAGCAAACATAAAAACATCCCCACTTTCCAAAAGACATGATATCGCGAACATCTCGTTAAATAGAAAGCAAACTCCATGTAATACGGTTTCATGTTTCAGGCGTCAAGCGAGTGACATTACAGTCCGTATTGGTTCTACGTACAACAACGCAGGCGGGGATATCCTTGCTGTGGAAAAGGTTGTCACCCACGACAAATTCGACCGCACTACAATGGAGTATGATTTCGGTCTGATCAAAGTGTCCTCGCCGATGGTATACAGTGAAAATGTCTCGAGCATCGATATAGCCGATGAATCGTTGGACGACAATAAGAAAGCAACCGTGGTTGGGTGGTCCGATGTAAGTAAGAACTATTTATTTATTGTCCGCTTCAGTCATGTTAGACACCGACTTCACGAGATTTCTATGGTTTTCTAATTGTCTTTTTCATTTTATAATGTGAACAATACAAGTTTTCTGTATTATGTTACATACAAAAACATATTTAATATTTTCTATGTCTAATATATATTTCGTAGTGACAAGTTACTTATGAATGAGAACTAAATGAGTTACTATTACAAATGACTATTATGTTTACTATGTTACTCATGCATTTAAGTACATAATATCTTTATAGGTTGAGTCCATTTCACTTCAAGTTGAAAGATAGGTTGAGCTATTAAGAAAAATTTTATTACATTTTGATAATCGAATCTAATTTGATAAACTAATAAAAACAAATACTACAGAAACATTTTAAAACTAAATTCCTACTGAGGTCGATGAAGAAAATTTTATTTTAGTTAATTATTATTTTATAATTACAATTAATATAAATATCTATATACATATGCCAGACTTACAATATTAGGTAGAAAAAACAGGAGGCGAATTTCATTGTAATTTTCCATTGCCCTCTATAAACAGTATATGGTTTTGGGCTATTATTTTTGTTTGTTATTATTTATTCACTTCCTTTTTTTCGTTCCTAATTTACGAAACTGATGGTGGTCTATAACTTCTCATTATATCCATCTTATGTAATGTTTCACAATTGCAAGGGACATTTCTCTTAAAATTTCATAAACATCTCTAAGTAATTGATTCCTAGCTAAGGAAGGTTGACTCAGTACCAAAGTGCTGGATCTGAAATGGGTTTCATATCTCCTTCCAGGTTAGATTTGACTAGCTCTGTTTTTCATTGGTTTGAATTATTCCAAAAATCTTAGTGAGAAGATGTTCAGTGATTCATACTAAGTTAAAGAATTTGTGGGACCGTACCTCAAACAATAATATAGACTGTTTTGAAACTGGTATAAAAACTAGTTCAACTTTGTGACAAATATTGTTGGATAAATGAATGTTGTTGAGATACGACAAAATTCTTATTTTGCAAAAATTAACATATTATTTTTAATTACTAAACCGTCTTCGTATATTTAGGTCCTGTAATTTTTAAAATATTATCCTCTTAAATCATTGAGTCAACAAACTATTGTATATTTTATTTATAGATAAATGGGTAATAAAGTTTTGTTCCAGTCAGAGACGTACACGCAGTCTGAAGCAGTGACTGTAGATGAGGACGACTGTGAAAAAGCATATAAAAGCTACGGATATTTGGTCCAGGATACCACTGTGTGTGCAAAGTCACAGAGCGACAAGTGTTATGTAAGTATAACTTACAGGAAGAAAAAGTTACACGACCCCTCAGACTCAGCGAATTAGTTGAGCTAAGTTTAACCAAATTTTGAGACGAGATATAAAAGTTGCCAAAGTAACTGCTGTAATGTATGTAGTTTTTTGTATATATTATATAAATATAATATTTTTTTTAGTTTTAAAAAAAATGTCTTTACATCTTTTTATTTTAAAAAAACTAATTAATAATTCTTGCATTTGAATCTCCTCATTTGTTATATATATATATATATATATATATATATATATATGTGTGTGTGTGTGTGTGTGTAATATATTTAAATAATATATTATTATTATGAAAATTATGATTTTAGTAGAGAAACATTTATCGTCGAATAATTTTCCATATTATATTCATCTATAGCCGAGAAAATTGTATTATATCTAAATTTAAACTGAACTCTTTGTTATTAAGGAATTGAATAACTTCAATTTACTTTATCCAATATATATTATTAATTTGACTCTAATTTACCACAGATTGACAACGGAGATCCTCTGATATACGAGAACAAGGTTTACGGAATCTTCTCTTGGAGCCTGAACTGCCAGGATGCTAGGTTTCCTGGAGTCTATTCTAACGTGCCGAAAGTTAGTGACTGGATCCATGAAAATATTGCTGAAATGGATTTATCCTAAAATACTAACTGTTAAATAAAATGTGATTATTAATATTTTATAGGTGTGTAATATATATATATATATATATATATATATATATATATATATATATATATATATATATATATATATATAGGCCTATTTATTTTAAACAATTTTACCGATTTACAAAACTTTAGAATAAAATACTACTATCGTTTAAACGAGAAATATTAAAGTTACTTTTATTTCAAGCAGTATTACATTTGAATTTATGTATTTCTTCAAATATTCTAACCATATCAGATGTAACCAGTGAAGCAAATTTGTCCTATAGTAACCAAAGCGCAATATTAATTCTTTACTTTGATGACCTTCCCCTTTTTTCTCTGTAGTCACTAATCTCTTTGATTACACCTATGTAGACTTGGTTTCCTTCACTAAATAGGTAGAATGGGTAGGCATATCTACATGAGCTCGATAGATAACAAGGCTAAGTTAATCGACAATGCTTCCACTCCTATTAAAATAGGAGAATATTAAAATAACGCCCAACTCCACCTATTCTACGTCACTTTGCCCAATCCTTGTACGAGTAATTCTACTGCCAGAATGCATCACGTCTTTTTCAAGAATACCCTACAGACGTGTTCCTGTGGGGTATCTAACTTTTTTCTGCTTGTGGTAGTCCTGAATACCTAGACTTTGCTTGTATTCAAACACAGATGTTTTAATAAACAAACTCTTAGACTCCCAACCCTTCTTCCCTATTCATGAAATGTACTAGTGTCTCCTATTTTCACGTCTTCGTATGGCTCACCGCATTGCTTCTCTCGACATATGTAACGCCATTTGAAGTGAAACGTTTTCGTCAGGAAGGAATATACGAGTATAAACATAAAAGTAAAAAAATCTTCTTCTTCCTTGTCTTCGTGTAGGCAAGAGACCAGACAAGTATTTTCTAAACCTAGGCCTAATATTGTGTTTTGTATGAGCATAATATATAATATATATATATATATATATATATATATATATATATATATATATATATATATATATATAAATATCGCAATATGTATTATTGTGTATTGATAAAGAACTAAGTCAAAGTACAAATACAAGAATTATAATTGAATTTACAATTACAATTCGAATTGTAAATTCAATTATAATTCTTGTAGTTGTATTTTGACTTAGTTCTTTATATATATATATATATATATATATATATATATATATATATCGCAATATGTATTATTGTGTATTAATAAAGAACTAAGTCAAAGTACAAATACAAGAATTATAATTGAATTTACAATTACAATTCTAATTGTAAATTCAATTATAATTCTTGTAGTTGTATTTTGACTTAGTTCTTTATATATATATATATATATATATATATATATATATATATATATATATATATATATATATAATTATTAGTTATTATCATTATCTCATTATTATTTTTTTTTTATTATCTTAAGTACATTCGTTCATTCTACAGTGCATAAAATCACAGTTTTGACGTTTCGCTAGAATCTCATCTAGCATTGACGAGGTGAACCCAACAACACTTGAAAGCAATATATATGGGTATACACAGCGATATATGCCCTGTATATATATATATATATATATTTATATATATATATATATATATATATATATATATATATATATATATATATATATATATGAGACAGAGAGACAATCTTTCTACTATTTACTACATTAAACTGTGTTTTCTAACAAAATCTCGCCATTCACACGATTTCAAATATTCATGCAGCTTACGAAGAGAGCACTAAGGTACTTACAACCCAACTAGAGTACTTGCTAACTGAAAACCAATTGGACTGCGTGCGAGTAGAAAACCAAATGCTACTACAGTGGTTCCCAAAGGTTTCCCAGGGGCTACCTGGGACTCCACAGTTCAATGTCAGGAACGCCGCAGTGTGCGTCAGAATTGATCGTTTAAATGAAAAAATCAAAGTTTGTGGTGCTACATAATGTTGAAGTTAGCAGTTAAGTTGGTTAACTGTTGATTTAAGAGTAAAGAGGTGCTACGTTTTATAAGACTGTTCTGCCTATTTTTATCCAGGAAATAGATTTGTATAATAACATAGTATAATTCTTGTGTTCTTCATATCATCAACTAGATCAGGTCAAAACCATGTGTCTTAGCTTAAAAATATACCGGTATGTGCTTGTACTGTATTAGGTACAATATTAGAAAATTGTAGAAACTTGTGCAGAAGTAATTGATAAAAACTGACTTAAATCCTTTCTACCTTTTATATAAGGGTCAATTTTTGTAAGATTTAGAATATTAAAACTTACCAGCGAGAATATATCTATGTATATATATATATATATATATATATATATATATATATATATATATATATATATAAGTTTCATATAGTTCTAAACTAACTGATACATGGGAATAGTAAAATATCTAGGACACCATACATGCAAAATCAAACCAATTAATAGATTCGTGAAGTCTATTGTCACACTAATAGATAGAATAAACTAAATTTGTACCTATAAATGTTTTGCTATATAATATATACAGATAATTAATATTAACAATGAATATCAAGGCCACGTTATACCAAAGACGAAGAAATCATTGTTAATATTATTTGATTCTTTATACTTGCTATCGAATTCTGCGCTCTAAAACACGACTGTACGAAGGTTCTAAGAAAATAATTAAACAATTATCACTGTTTTCGAATACTACCTTATCACTTTAAGTGGTCACTTAACGGCATTTAGGTGACGTAACAAATAATGGCTGACTGGCACACAATAATGCAAGCATAAACTGTAATGATTGCTCATTACCGAAAACAATTGAAGTCGTTTATTGCGAAATTGCGTCAGTTTTATTTATATCCGTTCACAATTGAGGGTTTTACTTATCAACGTTGAGCCTTTTATAGAACCTTAAAGTCATTGAAGTATATAAAAGGATGTTTAGAAAGTTATGACACTTTACTGATTGCGGAATAAATAGTGCAAATAGGAATCCCATTGAAGACAACTTTTTATTTGAGCAATCTTATAATAATTAAAACTGTACCAATCCTATCAAATATTACTCCGGGTAATAATGTGCAAGGTAAATTGTAACGCAAATAGTTGCAATCGCATTATGTTTATCTAGATTTTGCTTTCTTTGTAGAAACTAACAAACCTTAGACATTATGCTCACTAGATTCCTATTGCGGGAAATAAGTCACAAAGTTTGTAAGTAACAACACAGTATAGCAAAGACTGATTTCATTAAACAAAAAAGACGCTTGTCAACAACGAATAACTTTCCTCAAAATTATTCACACACAACTATTTCCCAATTCCAGTATAGCCTGATACTAAACCTTTTGGACCAGGGGTCAGCAACCATTTTGTACTTGAGGGCCTCATGTTCAATCTAGCATGGCTGCAAAAGCCGCAAATTATAAAATAACCATGATTTTTATTATATTTCCTAATTTTAGATCGGTAATGTAACTGATTTTAATGCAGTACAGAAGGTGACTTTAACTAACTGCTATTAATAGATTTTAACGGTAATTTTTATAAAATAAGCTACTTACTTTCTGATAACAAATTTGACAATTTTCCAACTTAACTCAGACAAGTTTCTTTATTATTGTTATGAAGTGATGAAATAAAACACGTTCATTTAAACAATAACAGCATTTTACTAAAATAAAACAATTGCCGGTAAAACATGCCTTCATGTACACCGCAGATACTACTTTTCATTTAGATAGCACCTGTAATTTATTATTAACGTTTATTGGTGTGGCGTGAGCTATCCAGACCGTTCAAAATTCAAAAACTATAAGTGAAAAGGGCCACACAAAATCATTTCGCGACCCCTGTTTTACACGCTACGACTCCCTTTTTAGGGTGAGTATATTGTCGACAGTTTTAACGTTAAAGCAATATTTAAAAAACTACAATAATCGTTTATTCATAATAATGCTTATGTTGACAAATTATGGATAAGCTTTAAAAAGAAAAGCCTACAATAGCGTTAAAGTCTTTGATATGAAATGTTCTACATCTTACAGCTGTGTGCAACGATTCGTCATAGTGGTGAATTTAAAACACGATCAAGAAACCATTTGACACTGTAAAATGACAGTTTTCTGTGACACAAAAATCACTCCAGACATTCAAAAACTGTTTAACTCCAAACAAGCTATAGTTTCACGTTAGTAGAACAAAATATCCCTGGGTGGGTGGTTTGTGTGTGTGTGTGTGTATTTCTAAGATAATGATTAAATACAGTTTATTGGAAAAAATTGATTTAGTTTTCTTTTCAGAATTTTAAAACTACATTTGGCTTTGGAAATTTTAACGAAATCATGATCCGGCAAACACATTTTGTTGGGAAAAACAGCAAATGAAACTTTGGTTTTCCTTAACCTCGAAATGGTAAATCTGTTTCTTTTGGGAAACACGTTTGTGGGCTGAAAATCTTTTTAAGGACAAAAGTTCGAAACGAAATCGGCCCGAAGTAGATGTTAAAAGTTGGATTCAAGAGAAACAGGAAGTCACGTGATATCGTAACGGTTGTTCCGGCTGAAAGTTTGCAGCGTTGTTAACGGGATATTGCGGGGAGTTTGCGATTGAAACAGCTGTCCCGGCTGGCTAAGGTAGCGCGTAGATCAGTTAGATGTGCAGTGTTTGTATTTAAAAACAACGAGTTTTTGTTTGAAAGAAATCCTTAATTCTTCTAGATTTTTCCGTTTATTTAAATTGGTTGGTAATTTTCGTTCATATTATTTCTGTATTTCTATTACCGTATTATGTTTCGCAAAAAAATTATTGTTCCGTTACAGCCTTTTACAAGGGCACTTCGTCAGTAACATTGTATCATACACTGTATTGTTATTCTCAAAGAAAAATCCAACTTTTCTCCCAAAACGGATAAATTGTTACTACAATACGTTATAGAGTCAATTCTAATTTATTTCGATTTACGCAAGATGTTACAAATATATTATAAACAAGAAAAAGTAGTTACAATTATGGTAGAACAGAAATCGTTAATCATATACGTTTTTATTCATCCAATCAAGTTCAAATAGATTTATTTAACCTGTAATGGATGACAACTAATGTTAATAGAGTTTTTTTCAAATATCTATCAATAATTCAATTATAAAAATTTGTTGGTTTAGGTGGGATTCGAACTGAGTTTCTTCATGTTCAAAGTCTACCTCTTTGTAACTGAGCCAACTTTACCATAGCCAGAAATATATTTCTGAAAGACGTATATGCATTTTTCGTTTGCTCCCATTTGGTTGTCGTCGTAACCTCCATTGTACAATCTTAAATTGTTCCCATGGTTACCACACAACATCGTAAATAATGCTATATGATTAAAAATGAATGAAAACAACAAACAAACTGGATTAACCTTATCGAACCTTGCTTCACAAACGGACAATGCGAAAGGGATTCGAAAAAAAACTACGATATAATGCAAACGACGAAAAATGAAAGTATAATTAGTAACAAACAATAATAATAATAGCCCTTTTCCATACATAGAAAGGGAAATGGAAAACTGCAAGAAAATTCGCTTTCTATTTTCCACTTAATATTGTTATTCTGACATATGTATATACAAATTTATATTAATTGTAAATATAAAATAAAAAGAAACTAAAATAAAATGTTTCTTTGTAGGTTTAAAAAGGAATGGATTTTTAAAATGTTTACTTGTTTTGTAGTTCTAGTCAGCTAGTAGGACATCTCCTTTTAAATTTGTTTGGGACGTTGACACATTGATTTATTTAGGATTAGGTCACTACTTCATCTGATGACATCATTTATTTTACATACTTAATTTTCTTTCATTTTAGTCCTGAAATAAACTTAGGCTCAAATCACAGATCTGGGACTAGCTTCAAGACCAACAATCGCTAGACAAATTGGGGTTCTATGTTATGTAACGGATACTGACGGGTACAACGAAATACGCGGTTTGAGTAAAACATAACTATGAATCAACTATTAACATCACTGTCAAATACGCGTCATGAAAAATGAGTTTCAAGGCTAAGATTAAAATATGGTTCAAGTGTGACTTTTCTACAACACTTAAAACTACGTGATTTATAAATAAAGGTTTCCCAAATGTTTTGGGATTACAAAAATCCTATAAGTATGAGTGTTACTTTTCATATGGATGACAAGTAGTTAAATCAGATCGTAGCTTTAAAGTATGGATATTCACTCCTAGGAACATTACAGCCCATGGTATACATTTCATCGCACTGGCCTCGGACTCTGGCATGTTGACATTCAAGAACTTGAGAGACATTGGTTTATCAAGCACTTTCTTGTAAGATAACGGCAACGCCTGAAAAACTGATGTTATATAGGAGACTCGAGATAAAAAACCCAAAAGATACTATGAACAACAGTGTCAACATGTTTTTCGTCACGAATGTAATATTTTTAATGTGCTTTGGTAAGTATTTACTCACAGGTCTCAATTAAATATATTAGGATTGAATAAAGCTTAGGTGTGGGTTTTGGAAATATAATTATAGCATTTATAAAGTTTTATGTTGCTCAAGGCTCATTGTGATTGAATTATATAGTCATATCGTAATCTTAGAATTCCCTAGATTTAGGATTATCTAGGGGATTGTTTTGCCGACAAAGATGTTATATTATTTTCATTTAAAAAAGTTACAAATAATAACAGATTTTAATTTTGTAAAACATACAAAGTAATATTATGAATTCGTATTAACATATGTAAGCATATATATGCGGTAGATATTTTCTATAAGTTTTAAGACACATCTTATAGGATCACTTCTTGTTTTTGAAAATGTGTCGTCAGAGGTTCTAACATGTATTTTATTACACATTGTCTACCACTGTAACCTTTCCTCTGGACGATGCGACCACTTCACTAGCGAATAATCAATAATTCAATAATTTTCACGTTGTAATAGCGTTGCTTGTTCGTATTCTAAATCAAAAGATGAGGGCAGTCGTTACTATGGTCGTTCCCATCTTACGTTCCGGACGCTAAATTATACCAGTAGCTTTTAGCCTGGGTAACTTAAACCTAATTATAATATTAAAGGCAAACCTTGTCTTTAAAATATAGTTGCGTACAATATGGTTTGTAAGCTTTATCAAAGAATTGTCTACGCTGAATGTTCGTACTGACATAATAAGAAGTAATTATGATTCAATATTAATTTCTTTAAAAAATTTTAATTTTCCTCCTTTAAATGTTTAGCCAAATTAAAAAAAAGTTAAACTACATAAATAAGTACATGATTTAAATAATATCGCCGAAATGTTTAAATCAACTATTTTAACTTTATTAATTTCCTTTCGTATTAGTTAAGCATAACTATTTGTATTCAAATTTTGCAACAGATTTGAGTTTTGTAAGGGATATAATCACTTCCCCATAAATACATGTTTCTTGAAATCCGTTTATTCCTTTTGTTTAACTGAAATTCAAACTGTTTCATATCTGTGAATGAATTGATTTAAACAACAGCCCCGGGACTGAATATAATTTACAATATAAACATCTGTGAGTGAAGATTAACTGCCAGAGGCAACGCACAGATGAAGTACTTCTGGAACATTTGTACCTATCGTTTCCAATTAGTATTCATTATACATTGCTTTGTTCGAAAATTATGATTTTAATATTTTCAGCCAGGAGTTGAAATGAATTTATAATCAAACGAACTTGAGAGGATGAAAAGGAAAATGTAACTGTTAATTATAGCGTTCAGTTCTACTATATGTGAAGCAATTTAATGGCAATAACTAAAATATTATAGTGTTTGGAAAGGGTTTTTAATGAATAGTACTCCATAAGGGACGGTAAAGGTATTGCACTTGTCACAGCAGGTGTTCTTTACCAAATATGATACCATATAATTTAATATCTACCTTTCAGCAACATTGATATTCAGTTCTATTTTCATGATTCATTTCATTTTTGAGTCGACAGAAGAAAATTTAGTACAAGCAACTCTCTCAATAGAATATAAGACTATTTAATACTAGACAATATTTATTATCATATAGACACCCAAGCACCCTGGCTTCGAGCTTTGAGAGATGGCGGCCAAGACGAACGATTTTACTATTTTCAGATTTTCCTAAACCTGTTTGTTTAGTTTTTTTTTTTTTTTTTTTTTTTTTTTTTTAATAAAAAAAACCTCTAAACCACAAATAACATTTTATTTAAACCTTATGTACATTTCGATTGCCCAGCAATCATCTTCAGAGGTATTTAAAAAATACAACTGTTTTTAAATAAATAAAACCTCTAAACCACAAATAACATTTTATTTAAACATTATGTACATTTCGATTGCCCAGCAATCATCTTCAGAGGTATTTAAAAAATACAACTGTTTGTTAAGTTTATAGTTTACCACTGAAGGGGTAATCAGATTACAACTTTCCCAAAATATAGAATACACAGACTACCTAAAATTTCTCTGAAACGTTTCAAGATAAAATATTTTTAGATCGTTGAAGAAGATATGAACTTTAACGATTAAATAATTACATTTTTATACTTTTAGTTTTAGTTGCTCCGCTACAGTTGCGCAGGAGAGATGTTAAACTACAAGATACGGGCAGATCTCTCTCCATTGTAGGAGGCAAAAACACTTCAATTGTTCGGCATCCATATCAGGTAGAGTATGCAGGTACATTCACACCTGTGGTTTCCATAATGCAATAATATGATAGAAGGGGAGAGAGAGAAAGAGAGAGATGAATACACTAATATTGTTCATAGTATGTCTTGTTCTGCCCGTTAGTGAAAAAAAAGATTGTACATATATTATGTAGTGTATAGGGAAATAAAGCTCTCAGTAGAAAACATAAGGGTACGTCGTGGCATCATGTGGGGACAGTCGCGTCCCTCTAGTATGTAGGAATAATGAAGAGGTTTCTACCCGTTACACTCCCTTATATCAAGACGTGTAAGGAAGTGTAATTAAGTAGGATTGAGGAAACAACGTAATGATCGTCTGGTATTGGGGAATCTATGGTGCGTGGACAGAGTCCCTTACCTAAAGTAAACTTGCTCTCAAACTAAATGCAGAGAGATGTCTACCCAGCTGCTAGTAGGAAAAATCAAACCGTGAGGTTTCTGCTTCCGAGGTCGTGTAGAAATTTTGTCAACTCGTTACTCCAACCTACTCTAGAGACAAGAGAGTTTAAGATATGCACGTAACAATATTTATTCCCTGCTCCTATCAAGCATCTGGGTAATTGAGTCAATTAGAGCTTAGATAGTGAGAACAATTCACTAAGGTAAAAGTATAACAGTTAACTGTAATTCTCACTACTGTTTATTAAAATAACCAGGCTAGTTTCGACGGCGATGTCACCTTCATCAGTGTTTGGCTACTACTCAAAATAGTACTTCATCTATAGCACTGATGAAGGCAACATCGTCGTCGAAACTATTCTGGTTGTTTTAATAAACTAATCTGATTTAGAGCAAACTGTTTTGATTTGATATGGATAGTATTTCATATTATCATATGTGCCCAAAGGTAGGTAAAGCTACAAAGCTGGGAATAATCGATACATGAAGTGCCATTAGTTTAGGAAGCTCTTGATCCTGGTTTAGACTCTCATTGTGCACGGAAAACAGTAGACCTTTTTATATAGTGCATTTCCTTGCATACAGTCCATCCAAAGAAAGCAAACACACCGGCAAAATAACGGGTATCTATAGGGACTTCTCTTTATCCATGATTAGAGGTAACCCCTAACTCTGTTATAATTCATGGTTGCAAATGACAGAATATGAAAATTCAATTAAGGGGAAATGTGTTGAATTATTACGCATGAGTTTATGCTGAGCAAATGTTTATCCCTGACGTATTTCCCCAAGGATGTCTACTCTTACAAAACTTAGAGCAAGATTAAAATTTATACTACGAGTATCTATAAAACACAAAAATGTGTTACTTCTTTTCAGAAAGTTACAACTGGCTAAGTTGTAAGTAATTTCGAAAAGATCCTTTAAAGCAGGGGTCGACAACCCACGGCCCGCAAAATGATTTTTGTGCGGCCCTTTCCACTTGTTGTTTTTTTAATTCTGCGCGGTCCGGATAGCTACTGAGGCGCTATATAGGTTTCAAGTATTGTCTGCCATGTGCGTGCAGACAAGTTCACCCCTACGGCAAATGTTTTATTTTAGTAAAATTTTTTTAATAATATTTAAATGAACCTGTTTTATTTCATTATTTCAGCCCTTCAAATTTTTAATGAAGAAATTTGTCTGAGTTAAGTTAGAAAATAGTCAAATTTGTTATCAGGAAGTAAGTTGCCTATTTTATAAAAATTACTTTTAAAATCTATTAATAGCCGTTAGTTAAAGTCACCTTCTGTACATTAAAACTAGAAATATAATAAAAGCCATGGTTTTTTTATATTTGAGGGGCTTACAGGATAGGTTGAACATGAGGCCTTCAAGTAGAAAAAGGTTCCCGACCCCTGTTTTAAAGCTACAATGATTTTGTTTTATAAAGACATGAAATGAAGAACTCTGTCGGATAGATAGCTTCTAATATTCCTTTTGTTTGTTTTCTTCTTTTCGCCCTTTATTCGTCTCTTAGCCCTCAATAGTATTTATAAAACACTATCAGGACGTGATAAAAGATTAATTCTGTAGCCTTCGGTATCTTCCTACCACATAATTTAGTACGTCTTGTATCGTGTTTTGTTCTGAGAAATTCTGTGTAACTTTGAACATTCACTAACTTACAATATCTAATGTTATTTTGTTCATTTAGAATACAAACAAAGAAAATTTATTTATTAATACCAAGCTGATTGTTTTACGTATTTGTGTATAGGTGGCGCTACTTCATGGGGAGAATGAATTCCTGTGCTCGGCTGCAGTTTTGTCCAAGTACTGGGCTCTCACACTTGGAGTGTGTGTGTTTGGGTAAGTACCTCAGTCACTACATGGATGTAAAAGAATTACGATAGACATAACGTTAAACCGTAGTCATGAATTTTGGTTTACTAAAAGTGTTATAATTTTGTTAAGTGGAATGTCTATAGAAAAACATTTAACGCTATACAAATACGTAGTCTAATAAAACTAGTATTAGGAAATACTGTATACGTTTACAATAAAAAAAGACTTTTAGTAAAACTAGCTTATTGTGTGGCTTAGGATGTAAAATTCTAATATTACATTTAGTCAAAAAATTAACAAATTAAAATTTAAAAAAATATTTCGCACTCAATGTCCAGTGGGTCATTACAGTCGCGTCACATGTTTGAACCAAACTTTACCAAAAATTTCCAGGAATATTAAAAAATGCTTCCTTTTGTATCAATGCACTGGAAATCTATATTTAGAGTTAATAACTTCTCTCCTAATATAGCGCGACCCTCTTCTTTGTCGTTAGTGAAGCTGTATCGGTCTCACTAACAAACTGACTGCTTCACAACCGACCTTCCTCTTACTTTACCAAGTTCTAAATATTATTTTTTTCTGATTAAACCTTGACTCTAATACAAATTAAAAACATCAACTAATTGTCAAAACCTGTCAAGGAAAGTTAGAAGATTATTTAGTAGTCTATTGTAGTCCTATTGTATCAAAGTATTTTTATATTTTTGTAATGAGTAGTATAATGTTATAACTATATTACACAAATAATTCTATACTTTCAAATAAACCTACTAAATATACTCCCAATCCAACGGAATAAAGCAATGATAATTTTACAAATATATTAAAATAGCAAATAGTTGAAATTCCGTATCGAAATCTGATAAACGCGTAAAGATATTACGTTAGCGACATTATAATTATTAAAGTAAAAGAATCATAAGTTAGTTGTGAGTAAAATGAAATTAAATTAATATAATTTCAGTCAAGCAACACACATCTAGATCTTGGCCTCAGTTTCTCCTGCAAATCCTCATGATACCACCAACTGTATAGAAAATATACCATGCGCGGCTGACAATACTTTCTATACCATTAACCTATAGCCTACTTAGCATATTCATTTATATAATTACAAAATAAATCTTCAGAAACATTACGGTTTGGTTTTATAGTTTGATTTAAAACAGAATAGGACTCTGCGAAAGTGAAATCGGCCAGAAGGGGTGGGGGCTCCTGTCATCGGGGCGAATGGGAAATCTTGCCAGGTCGGTGAGCCTTGTTGATAATTCTACGTTAAACTTCGTCGCTCAGCGCCACAGCGTTCATACTGACAACATCGCATCCCAGACCCGTTACTATTCTGCTTTAAATCAAATTATAGACGTTTGTTTTACCCCGGTTGAAAGTAAGAATACTTCAGGTAAGCGGTCCTGTGTATGCGATGCCTAAATTTAAATCTAGTTTCGATACCTTAGGACATTATACCTTCCCCTTAGTTTTCTCTAATTCCATATCATATTTCTTACAATGAGGGGTTGATATCGCTTTAGGATTCCGAAAAGGTAAACTTGAGGTATGCAACCCTAAGAACCTGATTTTATAATTTCTTCTATATCTAGCGTTATGGTGTTTATATCTCCATATAGTCAATTCCTCCATATAGTTATATTATTTCCGTTTCTTTGTACAAGATAAAAAATCATAACTGTCTGTATACTTTAAACTGAAACAAATCTGCGAAAGGATCGTTTCCGCTTTTTCCCAGTTTTCCATGTACAGTACTCTCGAAAATTCAAGTCCTGATATTTCGAGCTTCCGTATATTTCGAGTCTAATTCTATTTGAGCCTATTTTATCTATTTGAAAGAAAATTATGAGTCAACCTTTTAATGAATATTTATTTATTTATCAATACTGTGTACAAAGGCAATGAGGGGGCTTCCAACCAATATTCATATAAAGTTCTCCTATTTTTCTAATGCACAGGAATGTACTTCTGTGTAATCTGAGTTTTAGTTTTTCCGAGGGGGGTTCTGTCCCATCTAGCTCGAATTATTGAGTCTCTACTGTACTTACTTCAAAATATTTATCCGCCTTGTTTTCTACTTTAAACGCTTTTTTACCAATAACTGACCTTCAGATTTGTATGCAGGTTGTTCTCAGAGGTTCTACCTGTCCTAGCCAATAAAGGTACAGAGTCTCCTTTAATCTAGTTCCGTAGTCTTCATTTCTCACAAACATTTATTACCTTGACCTATAAGTAAACAAGCTTCATTCTTCAAGATATCAAAGTAATTCCTTTGGCGTCTCTTCAGCAATTAGTTCAGTTTACTATTTACGAAGTTTCCCTCTAGCTTTTACCTTATATCTTTTATCAAATATTTTTAGAAGACATTTCTGTTTTAACAAAGGCTTATATATTAACCTTTATAACGGCATTAACCTCTATATAATTTACAACATTATAAAACCTTTATTTAATAACCTATAGAAAGTCATTAGAAAAAAACAAATAGTTTTCCAATTGACTGATATTTTTTTAAAAAAACATTATAAATTGTTATTTAACTTTAATTTAATGTAACCTAATTTCAGGGTATTACCAAATAACTTCGTCCTAAGAACCAGCTCAGATGACGCGCTAACTGGTGGCTCTATCTACGAAGTGGAAAAGGTAGTAGTACATCCCAAATACAACGATACTGTAGATTACGATTTTGCTCTTCTGAGGACGAAAACGCCATTTAAATTTGGACGAAAGCTGAAACCTATTAAGCTTCCACTCTGGGAGCCGAAACCAGGTCACAGAGCTGTAGTTTCTGGGTGGGGTTGGTTAAATGTAAGTTTATTGCATGTTTGTTTTCTATTTTTGCAGTACTTACAATACATTAATAGTAACTCCTATTGACTAACAAACCTATGTTGTAAACAATACTAAAAATATACTATAATCTTAATATTTTAAATCAGTACAAAAAAAACGATTTAATTTGCGATTACAGTGCGTGAGGTTTAACAGTGTCCCTCGTTCTGCTCTAGCATTTGACTACTAGCCTAACTGAAAACATTATACAATACATATATCGTCTCTTTCGTAATCGCGTCTTTTTATTTGCAGAAGCAGAGCAACACATTTAAAAATCACGTCTACATCAAACTATCACAGTATTATCATTTAGTTAATTAGAGCTGTTTTAACTCGACACTGATGATTTCTGAAGTGTTGGGTTTTGACCACGCACTGCAGCCTGGTCCATCGTAGCGATTTCAAGGTCAGAGACACTGTTAAATCACACGCACTTTACATTTTATATAATCTCTAAATCTATTGATCGTATTTAACAGTACCTCTAAATTAATATTTCTCCAACTATTGGTTTAACAGAGTTTCCTAGTTCAACGCAGGAAATGTATAAAATATCTGAACGGATAACTGTGCAAACGTATTTACGTTTAATGTTGCAAGCTAAACAGGAGTCCGTTAATGTAAATGCGCATGATACATGGGTTTTCCTTATGGGCTTTTTTTCGTTAGTATTGAGGGTTGCCTATTACTTGCCCCTACTTGTGTGAGTATTTACTGAATTTAAAGTATATGACAACGTCTTGACTTACATTTCCACTTGGCTTCTGAGCTAATTTAATAGTTTAGCTGCTCAGCTTAGAGCAGGGATGGTTTACTTTTTAACTCTAAGGGCAATTTCAATATTTTCAGTGAAGACGAGGCTCGTACAACTAATCCATATATACATCAATAGCCCAAATGTAGACAATACGTGTATCATATTGCATGCGTCGTATATTAAACAATATGAATCAATAAACGTTAGGCAAGAAATTTTCATACACATTAAATATCAAGCTCAATGTACATTGGATTAAAACAAGTATAATAATAAATTATTTAATGCTGTTGTTCAAGCTTATGAGAGCACATTATTGACAAAAATTTAATTTATTTCAATTTAAAATCATCCATAAGTATGTAGGTCTACAACTTCACTTTATATGAACACATTGGACGGGCACAATCGTCGTCCAACATTTCATCAACATCAATCTGAATTGAAATAATTGCAACCCTAAGCAGATCTCGAAGATGGTGACTTTGTTACAGTGGTTCAGATGATGGGAGTCAGATGGTTGGTTGTCTGTGAGTTTGTTGCGATGAGTTGATTTTATAGGTGCACTCACAAAGAAAACATGAATAAGCTTCCAAATATTAAAACTATTTTTCTACCGATGACAAGCAGTTTGGGATATTTCTGCTCAGGCACTTGACACCAGTTTCCCACCTTGTCTGAAAAAAGGATCACTTTGCAAGTCCCAGAGCTCTTACTGGGGTTTGGAACCGTGTTCAACCTATAACCTATAACAACCTATAACTTTATCTTTTAAATTTATTATAAAATCAATAATGTAATGTTTTAACATTCGTTTTGGGCCGCAGGCTGCTAGTTGGCTACGGCTGGCTCGGATTGTTTGATGCTGTAAGTGTGGTGTAAGCATAGTGCATTCTAATCGTTTTATTTGAAATTTTACAATGAGAAGTGTAGCAAGATAAATAATTGAAATATATTTTTTTTAATTCATAAAATAATGATTAAAAATTATTTACAAGGAGAAAAACTCAGGTTATTAACTCGGCAAAAAAGGTTATGGCAAAAAATGTGAAAAAAATGAGACTACGAACAAACTTTGCTATAGTATCTCCAGATTTATATACTTGGAAACTAAAAATGTCAGTTGAAAACTTTCGTTTATTTTGTTTTGGAGTATTTTATTTAGTTTTTGTTTTATTTAGTTATCGCATTTAATTTAGTTTTTCCCTCATACACGTTTCGACAACTAAAGTTGACTTGTATAATCTCAGCCAACAAAACAAAGACGATTCATTGATTTCACTGAGAAAAATAAGATATACTTATACATTGGTGATAAATTTTAACTCACAGATACTCTAAAAAACACTTAGAGATGATTAGGTCTGGCTTAGCTCACGTAAAAGAACGGGGAAGTATCTATCCACTCCTGGCAGAGGGTAAGGCTGTAAACTTTAACGAAAGGTGAGAAAACCTTATGTAAAAGTAAACCATTCTTATTTTAGTGTCACTAAAATGAGCCAATGTAGGAATGAAGGAATGTAAGAATGGGTATGATCAGGTAGAGGCAAAAATCCATGAAAGGGGATAAAAGAGGATCATGGCTCATGTGTGAAGTGCATCGTGTCTGATAGACCTATCCCCTATTGATGTCATAAAAGAGCTATTTATTCTTTATAACTCCTTTCAAAAAGGAGTATGAGAAAAGTTAAGGTAGATTAAATTTGTTAAAATTAAAGAAAATACTTATCTATAAGAAAAAATGCCTGGACTGTGAGTAGGAGAAACATTTGGCATCGCTTACGCGTTGGTACTTCTCTCAAACTGAGTGAATACAGGGTCTCGGAAGGTACATTAGGTTAGTCAGTGAAAGAAGGAGGGAGTTTGACGGCCAACGCGGTTATGAAGCGTCTGTCACCGACAACTGCTGCTGGTACAGTCAGTCAGAGATGGAGGGGGTTTGGTGGCCCCAAAGTTATGCAGCGTCTGTCATCGACAATGGCTGTTGGTACAGTCAGTCAGAGAAGGAGGGTTTTGGTGGCCCCCGAGGTTATGCAGCGTCTGTCACAGACAATGGCTGCTTGTACTGTCAGTCAGAGAGGGAGGGGGTTTGGTGGCCCCAGAGGTTATGCAGCGTCTGTCATCGACAATGGCTGCTGGTACAGTCAGTCAGAGAAGGAGGGTTTTGGTGGCCCCCGAGGTTATGCAGCGTCTGTCACAGACAATGGCTGCTTGTACTGTCAGTCAGAGAGGGAGGGGGTTTGGTGGCCCCAGAGGTTATGCAGCGTCTGTCATCGACAATGGCTGCTGGTACAGTCAGTCAGAGAAGTAGGGGGTCTGGTGGCCCTCGAGCGTATGCATCGTCTGTCACAGACAATGGCTGCTGGTACAGTCAGTCAGAGAAGGAGGGGTTTATGGCCCTCGAGATGCAACGTCTGTCACAGACAATGGCTGCGGGTAGGAGTATGGGAGCAGTGCTTATGGTAAAGAGAGGATGTATGAGGAGTATCTGCAAGGCAGGGCGTTATTTGTGTGAGACTTTTGTACTTTAGCACCTTATTATATTTTATTTTATACTGTACGATATTAGTGTTTTATGCTTCTGGTGAGTTTTATTAAATTAATGTCTGCTACCAGTTTCCCTACATTTTTTTGTTATTTCTTGACCTGGGTAGTAGTGTTTGTATTTGATCTGTTTGTTGTTATCCTTTAATAAATAACAGTAACACTTTATCTAAGGCTTATGCTTCAGGTAAGCGTACCCTTCACCCACGTCTTGCTCCAAGTACCGAGTAAGGTTGTTAGCCGCAGGACCTGCAGACGGAACTACAAGGGGGTGTACACTGCGAGAATGATCTGCTCGTACAGTAAGGACTCGGGACCTTGCTATGTAAGTATTGCAAAACTCACATACATGGAATACATTAGGGGTCTTTTATGAGTTGTTAGGAATATGAACACAGTAAATTGTATGCTCTGCAGGATATTACACGGCATGGAAGCGACTAGACATGGAAACGTTTTTTAGCACTTATAACCGACATGATTTATGACTCCCATAATCCGTTAATACTTGACTCCACCGACCATAGCACTTCAACTTGCACTCGCCGTTAACAAGTTATTAACTCACTTGACGTAACCGACGATCTTACTCCCACTTTTGACCGTTAGCATATTGTTAACTCACTTGACGTAACCGACGATCTAACTTCAACTTTTGACCGTTAGCATATTGTTAACTCACTTGACTTAACCGACGATCTAACTCCAACTTTTGACCGTTAGCATATTGTTAATTCACTTGACTTAACCGACGATCTAACTCCAACTTTTGACCGTTAGCATATTGTTAACTCACTTGACTTAACCGACGATCTTACTTCCACTTTTGACCGTTAGCATATTGTTAACTCACTTGACTTAACCGACGATCTTACTCCCACTTTTGGCCGTTAGCATATTGTTAACTCACTTGACGTATCCGACGATCTAACTCCAACTTTGGACCGTTAACATATTGTTAACTCACTTGACGTAGCCGACGATCTTACTCCCACTTTGGACCGTTAGCATATTGTTAACTCACTTGATGTAGCCGACGATCTTACTCCCACTTTGGACCGTTAGCATATTGTTAACTCACTTGACTTAACCGACGATCTTACTCCCACTTTTGACCGTTAGCATATTGTTAACTCACTTGACTTAACCGATGATCTTACTCCCACTTTTGGCCGTTAGTATATTGTTAACTCACTTGACTTAACCGACGATCTTACTCCCACTTTTGACCGTTAGCATATTGTTAACTCACTTGACTTAACCGACGATCTTACTCCCACTTTTGACCGTTAGCATATTGTTAACTCACTTGACTTAACCGACGATCTTACTCCCACTTTTGACCGTTAGCATATTGTTAACTCACTTGACGTATCCGACGATCTTACTCCCACTTTGGACCCTTAGTATATTGTTAACTCACTTGACTTAACCGACGATTTTACTCCCACTTCGGACCGTTAGCATATTGTTAACTCACTTGACTTAACCGACGATCTTACTCCCACTTTTGACCGTTAGCATATTGTTAACTCACTTGACTTAACCGACGATCTTACTCCCACTTTTGGCCGTTAGTATATTGTTAACTCACTTGACTTAACCGACGATCTTACTCCCACTTTGGACCCTTAGCATATTGTTAACTCACTTGACTTAACCGACGATCTTACTCCCACTTTTGGCCGTTAGTATATTGTTAACTCACTTGACTTAACCGTCGAATAGTGTTTAATAGTGTTAAATTTTAACATGAAAGGAGGACTGGGACATTGTTGAAGAGATACTAGATGCTGAACAAACACTGAAAAGTATTTTAAAGCATAGTAAATGAACAAATCAGAAGCTTGAGCAATTGAATAAAATAATAGAATCAAAATTCGACTTAAGATTAGATATATAGAGATATATACCTAAGTGAAAGTTGGATTCAACTATTGCCAAATATAATCATGGTACTGTATCTTTTTATCTAAATACAATTACTCGTATCAAGCAGGTGAAAAAACAATTCTCACCAAGTGTTTACATCGATGAATCCCAGACTGTTATCTTCTAGCCCATATTTGTACTTGGACCTTTACCAATGTAACTGCTCAGTATTTTATTGCAGTACTTCTTCTAAGGGATCGCTCGACTCATCTCAACAAATACTGACCTTCGGATACTTAAGCAAGCTTCTAAATAACGAGAAAGGTTTCGTACGTGGCCTACAATATAACTATCTTGCAATCTTTGCTTACCTATAACATTTATTTCTATAAGATTATAAATAAATCTGTCATTCATTTCAGAAAAGCGATTGGGGAAGTCTTCTGGTGTCCAACAACAAATTGCACGGACTTTACTCTTGGTCAATGGGCTGCGGGGGTAAAACCTACCCTCCGGTTTACACGAATGTTGCAGCTGTGAAGTCATGGATTATTAAAACTATCAAAAAATAAACTTTGTGAAACTATATTTACTGTACATTTAAAATAGTTAGATTTAGGAATTTAATTATTTGTAAATAAAATTGGTTTACGAACACTTATATACAAACATTTCACTTTCTATGCCTCTCTTTTTCTCTCTCTCGCTCGCTCTCTCTCTCTCCCCTCTCTCTCTCTCTCTCTCCCTCTCTCTCCCCCTCTCTCTCTCTCTTTATTTGTATATAAAGAGATAGAGAGGGATTGAGATGTATAGAGGACAGGCTGTGTAAATTATGTTCCACTTGTTTTTGGGACAAGATGAGTAAATTATAAGTAATAATAATGTTGTCTTAAGAAATTTACCAAAATCACCTCCTCCCGACTAAAAAAATAGGCATAATTTCTTAGACAAAAATTTTTTAAAATATAATTAAATTCTCAAAAATCTTATAAAGGAACAGTAGTGCTACTGAAAATATTATTAGATAAAGGTCTCGCTAGAGAAAACTACTTCTATTAAACCGAAAGCTCTATAGCGTTCCAATATCGTCAAACTCATGTCACATGAACCACAGATTAACCATTTAAAGTAGAAGTAACTAGGTTCTGTAGGTCAACTATGCCACATTAAAAGGCATAGATAAATTTTGTTCGATTTTATTACGAAATACTATTTTACAGTTGCTTGTATTAACAATTGTGTTGCCCTACTCAAAGCTGCACAGATCAAGTCGGGCAAACATCTGTTTCTGAATACTTTCAATAAGAAGGGTAAAGGAGTAGGCTTGAATGTATAAGTGTAATAAATTAGCATAGGGTCACACATTCTGCGAAAAGGTTTGTCAAAAGAGTGTATTTTGAATGAGGTGACCGGATTTCTAGATGATCAAAACGGGACAGTAACCTCTGTGATCTATTGGGGGACTAAATGAACATTCCCAGCAAAGCAATGAATCCGAGGAAATATTCCTGGATTCATTTTGAAATTATAGAGTAAAATAGCAAGCTTTAAAGACTTTTTAGAACTTCTCACCCTCCAAGGATGATAATATTGCTATTGTTATTCTGAATATAGACTTAACAGATTGTTTTGACAAATAGAGTTCTCTTCACATTTTATTTGGGTTTCATTACTACACTCAAGCCCGTTCTTATTTCTATGCAAATATATTATTTATCTCTTAAACTTACTTACTTTAAATACATAAAACAGTAAATTACCTTAAATATTTAAAATATTTCAACTGAAACATCTTTCATGAACGTATATGTGCTTAAAATGGGATTTTATTTGAAGTTAATTATAATTTTTAATTATGCTAAATTGAAATCAAAATTCATTTACTGTTTGTGGGCGTGCCCGATTGTTTGTTTAACAATAATTATCTGGGTAAACTTTCCTTTCAAAAATATGCAAATAACAAATAACCGTGTTCATATTTATTTTTTATCGAAAAATAATTGAAATCTCCAAATTAAAAATAAACAGTGAATGAAAACTAATTTAAACCGTTTGATCAGAGAAATCTGGATGAATACCAAAATTAATTAGATTAAAGGCATACACCGAGCGTGGTGTTTTGAATTTATCTGCCTTTATAACTCTACTCATTTAAGGTGATAAATGTCTGAACATTTGTTTATAAACTTATCTCAAAGAAAAGATTTTTATAATATCCAGTATTGGCTCTGAAAATTATTTGTTCAGTCTTATAAAATAATTGTCGAAGACAATGTAATATTAATAAAGCTGATAATATTATGTTTCACAATAATTGTCGAAGACAATGTAATATTAATAAAGCTGATAATATTGTTTCACAATAATTGTCTAAGATAATGTAATATTAATAAAACTGATAATATTATGTTTCACAATAATTGTCGAAGACAATGTAATATCAATAAAGCTTATAATATTATGTTTCACAATAATTAGCGAGAACAATGTAATATCAATAAAGCTTATAATATTATGTTTCACAATAATTGTCGAAGACAATGTAATATTGATAAAGCTGATAATATTATGTTTCACAATAATTAGCGAGAACAATGTAATATCAATAAAGCTTATAATATTATGTTTCACAATAACTGTCGAAGACAATGTAATATTAATAAAGCTGATAATATTATGTTTCACAATAATTAGCGAGAACAATGTAATATTAATAAAGCTGATAATATTGTTTCACAATAATTGTCTAAGATAATGTAATATTAATAAAGCTGATAATATTATGTTTCACAATAATTGTCGAAGACAATGTAATATCAATAAAGCTTATAATATTATGTTTCACAATAACTGTCGAAGACAATGTAATATTGATAAAGCTGATAATATTATGTTTCACAATAACTGTCGAAGGCAATGCAATATTAATAAAGCTAGTAATATTATGTTTCACAATAATTGTCGAAGACAATGTAATATTAATAAAGCTGATAATATTGTTTCACAATAATTGTCTAAGATAATGTAATATTAATAAAGCTGATAATATTATGTTTCACAATAATTGTCGAAGACAATGTAATATCAATAAAGCTTATAATATTATGTTTCACAATAACTGTCGAAGACAATGTAATATTAATAAAGCTGATAATATTATGTTTCACAATAATTAGCGAGAACAATGTAATATTAATAAAGCTGATAATATTGTTTCACAATAATTGTTTAAGATAATGTAATATTAATAAAGCTGATAATATTATGTTTCACAATAATTGTCGAAGACAATGTAATATCAATAAAGCTTATAATATTATGTTTCACAATAACTGTCGAAGACAATGTAATATTGATAAAGCTGATAATATTATGTTTCACAATAATTAGCGAGAACAATGTAATATTGATAAAGCTGATAATATTATGTTTCACAATAATTATCGAAGACAATGTAATATTGATAAAGCTGATAATATTATGTTTCACAATAATTAGCGAGAACAATGTAATATTAATAAAGCTGATAATATTATGTTTCACAATAACTGTCGAAGACAATGTAATATTGATAAAGCTGATAATATTATGTTTCACAATAATTAGCGAGAACAATGTAATATTAATAAAGCTGATAATATTATGTTTCACAATAACTGTCGAAGACAATGTAATATTGATAAAGCTGATAATATTATGTTTCACAATAATTAGCGAGAACAATGTAATATCAATAAAGCTTATAATATTATGTTTCACAATAACTGTCGAAGACAATGTAATATTGATAAAGCTGATAATATTATGTTTCACAATAATTAGCGAGAACAATGTAATATCAATAAAGCTTATAATATTATGTTTCACAATAACTGTCGAAGACAATGTAATATTAATAAAGCTGATAATATTATGTTTCACAATAACTGTCGAAGACAATGTAATATTGATAAAGCTGATAATATTATGTTTCACAATAATTAGCGAGAACAATGTAATATTAATAAAGCTGATAATATTATGTTTCACAATAACTGTCGAAGACAATGTAATATTGATAAAGCTGATAATATTGTTTCACAATAATTAGCGAGAACAATGTAATATTAATAAAGCTGATAATATTATGTTTCACAATAACTGTCGAAGACAATGTAATATTGATAAAGCTGATAATATTATGTTTCACAATAATTAGCGAGAACAATGTAATATTAATAAAGCTGATAATATTATGTTTCACAATAACTGTCGAAGACAATGTAATATTGATAAAGCTGATAATATTATGTTTCACAATAATTAGCGAGAACAATGTAATATTGATAAAGCTGATAATATTATGTTTCACAATAACTGTCGAAGACAATGTAATATTAATAAAGCTGATAATATTATGTTTCACAATAACTGTCGAAGACAATGTAATATTGATAAAGCTGATAATATTATGTTTCACAATAATTAGCGAGAACAATGTAATATTAATAAAGCTGATAATATTATGTTTCACAATAACTGTCGAAGACAATGTAATATTGATAAAGCTGATAATATTATGTTTCACAATAATTAGCGAGAACAATGTAATATTAATAAAGCTGATAATATTATGTTTCACAATAACTGTCGAAGACAATGTAATATTGATAAAGCTGATAATATTATGTTTCACAATAATTAGCGAGAACAATGTAATATTAATAAAGCTGATAATATTATGTTTCACAATAACTGTCGAAGACAATGTAATATTGATAAAGCTGATAATATTATGTTTCACAATAATTAGCGAGAACAATGTAATATTGATAAAGCTGATAATATTATGTTTCACAATAATTAGCGAGAACAATGTAATATTGATAAAGCTGATAATATTATGTTTCACAATAATTATCGAAGACAATGTAATATTGATAAAGCTGATAATATTATGTTTCACAATAATTAGCGAGAACAATGTAATATTAATAAAGCTGATAATATTATGTTTCACAATAATTATCGAAGATATTCATAAATCTGATAATATTATGTTTCACAATAATTAGCGAGAACAACGTAATATTAATAAAGCTGATAATAATATGTTTTACAATAATTCCCGAAGACAATTTAATATCATTGACACTGATAATATTATGTTTTACAAGATATCGTTAATAGAAATAAGACAATTGAATAAGAAATGAGACACAATAAGACAACAACTCAGTATGGTAAACAAAGGTCTGTAGATATATTTCTGACTGTAACATAAATGAATTGGTGTCTTTATTAGGTGATAGATAGAATGTTTATTTAAGGAATGTAAAGAATGATTGAAAACGCTTCTATATAACTCTTTATCATTATAATGAATCAATTATAGTATTATTTAAATAATAAAAAAAATAATATATTCATTAAGTGATACAAAATATTTAATAGTAACATTTCAAGCAATAACGAAGAATAAATAAAATAACAAAACCTACGTGTAAAAACAATTGTTCATGGCATAACCTATTACAAGAAATCACCTGTTATATGAAATCATATGTTATCAGGTGATTTGTTTTGAATACTGTATAACATCGTTGTGTCTCTTGAATATCACGGAAAGCCCAAGATTTTTCTCCCTGCAAAAATGACATTTTTCTCCCTGCATACATGAGGTCTGCCATTAGAAATGGCCACCCCTACTATAAATGGCCGTTGCGGAATATTAAACCAGGGGATGGAAATTAAAATAATAATTTTAAGTACTTTGGTTCGCGTATAAGCTCTAACAATAATGTTTGGGCTCAACATATTCTTTTGAAACCCAGTTATTGAAGAAATGGGTGACATGAAGAAATTCGAAAATTGAATGGCGTAGAGAACATGGAAATTATTGAAGTTAGAAACCGGAAAGAACTGATATAAAGGTAAATAATGACACTTGTGCCGTAAATCAGAGTCTTAAGACTTTCAGAGTGGGTGACACCTACTGCTGGTATAGTGGATGCCAGTCGTCGTAGCTTCACTGCTCCCACCGTTACAGTCACCACAGTGACGTCATTCGCATAGAATGGACTGTATGGACCTGGCTAAGTAAACGGTAAATTTCAAACATCTCTACTTCACACTTAACCACCATGATTACGTCCCCTTACAACTTCTACAAAGAATAAAACTAATATTAATATCAAATATTTAAAAAAATCAATCCGTAGTAGACGTAGAATACGAGCGCAAAGTCTCCTAGTTGAATATTTCAAGAAGTCTGCGATAGAAATATTGACATTCCGGAATCGGTGTTCAAAGTTTAATTCAATATGAAACTTTGACAACACGTCTAAACGTATTCGCCAAGTTTGGAAAAGTTTTCGGAGTTGTAAAAGGGACCACAATATGGTGAAAAACTTCAGAAATCGACATTCGTTGGAGTCGACAAGTCGGCGCGACGTAAACCTCTTACATTACCGTGACTAAGTCACAGCAAACGCCAACAGTCGTATATATAATATTACAGACCTATTCTCGTATTACCGTTTCGAATAAAACTCAAACAAATTATTGTTAAATGAAAACGTTGACTTGCGAGTCCAGTACAACTATTTATTTACACAAGCACGTTTCTGTAACGGGTTGATTATCGTCTTCAGGCGTTATTCCTCCTGGATTCTATTAAAAATAACTCCGTGACATAACCTTAATATATTTATAAAAACTCACAAGTCAACCACTTTTATTAAATTCCCTCTATTAGGTCACACTATTGTACAATATATATCTTGTGCCAATCTTAAAATCTTTAATAAATAGGTTTTTATTCATCCAGTAAACATCAAATACTTTTTCATTAAAAAAGGAGAGATGGCGTATATTTTTTAATAGGAAAAGTTCCTGACGAACCTCTGTCGGTACTTCGAGTAAGGGCACATATCTGGACAGAGTTTCCTAATGGAGTATATTACATTCTTGCATTCGATGAAAGATTGCAAACGTGGGTAATTTCTTGATTTTTTATTTGGTATTGATTTTTGACGCTAATTTGATGGACATGACGTTAATATAAAATAAACAATTACTCTATCAACAATATAATACGAACAATATAAGAAAATCTTTTGAACTTCGAAATATTATACTTTAAGCAAAAATCTTAAGACTCGCCTAGTTTTCTTTTCTACATGGAATAAAAGTAACCATTTGACGTCAGAAGAGGTGTAGATTTCCGTAAGATAAAAGAATTGTTCCGAAAATTTCCGGAAGCCTAACCCGAAGATAAACTCTGGCATCCGTTTCGTTTTTACTTAGAGGTTATTTGGGAGTTATATTTAAATTATTTTGGAACAAAACTTTTTTATAAATTCGAAAATATCGTATATTTTATTAAAATTTGTGATAACATATGATTTCATATTGCAGTCTTTTAGCTTGCATTATTTTCTGTATTGTACAATAGCAGTAAGTTGAAATGTATCAGCAAGGAACATTATATTATTTTTTAATACATGTACGGTGAGATAGTTGTAGTAATATGCATTTCCTAATAATTTATTCCATTAATTTATACTTAAAAACAAATTTAACAAATTAATTAGTTATAAATCGTAAATATTTAAATCTAATTTTGTAATATAAATAAGGTTGTGTTTATCATACTCCATGAGTTTTTTTTATAATGTTGTTATAATGTATGTTCTTCAATATAACATTAGGAAATACTGTAAATAGCAAACAAAAACATTAATTACTAGAAAGAATAATGACGTCATATTACGTTCTAATGATACTTAATGGCTTACACGTTTTTACCTTATTTATTGCCACAAGAAACACACACATACCATTATGCTGTCTTCCACAAAAACAACTACGTTTTTGTAGTTGGAAAATAATTAAGAACAAAAAAAAATTATGTCTATAGAAATGTGTGTAAAATTAATTTTTGGGGCTAATCTTAAATAAGAACAGCGAGTAATTTATGTAAAAGGATAAGTTTTTATAGTAATAAAATGTTTTATAAAGCAAAACATTTGAGGATGAATAATTTTTCAACAATAAATTGAACTCAAACGATGACCGACGCCGAGTTTATTATTTTAATATTATATAGCAACGTTTCGGTCACATTTTACGTAGCCATTTTCAAACATTAGGTACACAGTCTACAATTAAAAATTAGGTACACAGTCAAATTGTCTCATAAGAGATTAAAGTTTTTATGGTAATGTAAATATTGCCAGTTGTTTCCTAACCATTTCTGTCACAGTTTTGAGTAGATAAAGAAAAGTATATATTTTCAGCAGGGAATTGAACGAAACATTTTCTAGAAATATGAAAAACAGTTAATTAACATTACTTAAGTTAGAAATTTCAGATCTTAATGCATATATATCATTTGTTAAAATTTTATTGTGTATCTAATTTTTTAATTACAACGATTATTGTTTTATGTTTGTAGATTTTAAAGCTTGAAAAGGGTCATGAAAAATGTGACCGAAACGTTTTTTTATAATATTAAAATAATAAATTTGGTGTTGACCATAGTTTGAGTTCAATTTATTTACTTTCATGCCGTTAGAAGCTAAACCCAATAGTTTTTTTTGCTTTATTTCGAAGAGCAAGTAAACTGTTGCCTGCTTTGGACGTTTATTTCTATTTACGAAGTAAAAAATTGATAAAAATATTAATTTTAAAATTTTCAGAATTCAACTCTTTCATCTTTAACCGTTTATTATTGTATTTTGTTTTGTTAAAAAAAATTATTATTTTGTTGAAAATAAAAGCTGATGGTAGGAGAACCTTATTAAAATGTAATAACATAGATATATGGTTGCGCCGCTTTGAGCAAGAGTTGATTAAAACTGCCATACACACTGTGTGCTTGAGGCGGATAGCGAATGCACGGAAACATATTGCCATCAAAGAATACCGAATACATAACCAGTGTTAGCTTACACAGTAGGTTCCCGCTACCTGTTGTTAATAACCAAAACCACTGCTTTCTGTGTGGGGAGTAATAAATATTGAGCCTTATATAGTAGCAGATATTGAATTTAAGAGAATATTGTGAAAAATACACTTTCTCGCTAATATGTATCACATAATGAGAAGATACTGCATTTAATTCAAGAACGTCTGTTACAGAATGTCACCCCCTCCATTGGTACTATGTTCACTTTGTCAAAGGGCGTACATTCAAATGTCCCTGAATCGGAAAATTGTGTCAGAATTAATGAAAAACTCTGAACAGATTTCTTGTTCGTTTTAAGCAAAGAAAGTGTTAAGGATACATGAATTTGGAGTTTTACACGATGTTGAGAATTATGGACTGAATGTCGGTCTATGCCCATGGGCTACGGGAGTGAGGCATGAGGAGCCACGGCCTGGTTGGCGTCTTTAAACTTTTGCTTTTTTATTGCAAAAATTATATTTGTTACTGATTGGAACGATGTGAACTTTAAGTGAATCATGGCTCGAGTGATAACTATTGCTTTCCAAGACCTACTGCTTTGCTCCAGATTGTTATCAACTACTTGCATTCACTAGATCTGGACGTATCGTATAACGTATAGCTATTCACGCGTAAGCTGGCGCGCGATCGATCGATAGAAAACAAAAAGCTAGTTCTATTGAAACACATTGATTCTTGTAGTGCATGCTGCATCAGAGGTCCTAGCAATCTAAGAAATTGCAGACTGCTGTCGTTTAGAAAACTGATATAAGTAAATTTGTTCAAACCTTTATATAAATGATCTGGTTAATACGACAAATCAAATAACATTTATGGCGGCATTTCAGGGTTTCTAAAACTACACTATTGTAATATAAATACTATACCCCATGTTATAATGTTTTTGGAACGATCTTTGGCTTCCTCTACCCTCCCCCCATCTATGCTCGCCCTAGGAGTTTGCGCGCCAGCATACATATGACTAGCCTATACATCCCTAATATTATAACATATAACCACTTTTAGGGTATACTACAATCCTACATAAATACGATCCTACAATCCTACATCCATATTTTTAAAATAGTATATTCAAAGCTATTGTTATCCAGCCTACACTGGTTTTAGTTCGAATTGTTAAATGAGTTTAAAGCCTTAAAACTTTTCAAAATCTTCTGTTTTGTAATAAGATAGTTCTAATTATATAAAACATTATCTCTTGCAATAAATATTTATACAAACTTGACATACATTTCGCTGACAAAATTAGCATCAGAAGGTTACAAACGTACAAGCATTTGGTATTGTGTGTAACCTTCTGATGATGCTAACTGTATTAGCGAAACGTACATCAAGGTTGTATAAATATTTATAGCAAAGGTTATTGTCGTTCATGGTTATAACTACTCTACTATGCTCTAAATAGTTTTTTTTATAAGGTAGTCTGTTTCAGTGCTGTGAATAGCATCATCATATTAATTTGTTTAAGGTTAATGACAGATCACAGACCAATTCAAGCTACTACAAATAAACTGTACGTTTCGATTTTCTATCCAAAAATCTTTTTCAAGAGCTGAAAAATTATTAATCTAATACTAAATCATAGTTTACAGTTTATAACATTCTTAACAATACTTTTAACATAATTAAAATCACATATTTCAATAGTTTTAATTTGTAAATCAAATTGCACTACTAGACAATTCAAATTTTCTAATAAAAACCATAAAAGAAAAAAAAGAACCAAACCAATTAAACCAATTATTGAATTTTTTTAGTCAATCGTTTTTATTAATCTAATATTAAACCATAGTTTACAGTTTATAACATTCTTAGTAATACCTTTAGCATAATTAAAATGAAATAATTCATTATTTTTAATTTGCAAGTCAAATTTTTATTACAATTAATGTAAACAAATCACAGATACATACTCAAACTCTTCCATACTTATTAATAAATAGTTAGAGAACCGAAACTTAGAGTGTATTTGTAAAGGTATGAATTGGTCTGTGATCTCAAATTAACCTTAAAAACAATAAATATTTATCAACATATATTAAATAAACTTTACGTAAAGCCATCATATTAATTATGTACACTTTAATCTGATCTCTTGCACTAAATACTGTAAGAAATCAGTATTGTATTCACTGATACAGTTTAATGAAATGAAACACGAATTTAATATCATACTTGTTGTATAAATCCATTAGGAAAGGAATCTGTGATTGTTACTAAGAGTACTATCAGGATTCTTTCACGAACGTGTTGGATTTAAGAGTATCTCCACTACACTGAACTTACTGAAATGTATTTAACATATATTCAAACTTGGATAAACCCGTAATCGTTCATATATGTAGGCTCTACATAAATACTTAGCGAAATATAAAGTGGGTTTTTGCTCTGTGGGTCACTTGACAAGTGTGTATCTTAAAAACAAAATCAGTCAGTTGTTATGAGAAGGAGTAAGGGTGGCCATTCATTTCTCCTCATGGCCTTATAATGTGCGTGTGCCGCAGATTTGTTTTCGATGAACGGCGGACGAGTACTGGAACGGTTACTTTAAACGTTATAAAATAACAACTACAACTTATAATTAGTAATTGGATAGAAATCTGTATTCAGAAATATTTTCGTACTAATATTTCAACTGTAAGCTTGATAAGCCGTTATTTTAAAACTAATTTCAAATTTACGTATATTTTTAACGCAATTAAAGGCTTACCCAGTTTTGTAATTACTCGTAATAAGACATTTTAAAGATTACTAAATGAAACTGATAAAGATGGTTACCTAAACCACAAACTCTACTAAATGAACAGCTGAATGTTTTGACGGGAAACATAAAATTACATCAGCTAATATGTTTTACATCAAAAATGTAAAAAAAAAATCTTTTAAACAACATTTACAGACGATTGCGAAGAAATCGCCTTCGATAAATGATGACTAAGACAGGAGATAAGGTAAGCCGCATAATATGTCTTACAAAATACCCTTGCTCAAATTGCAGTACATGTTCAGGAAATACAAAACCAACACGCGTTTAACTAACGAAGGCATTTCTGGAAAACTAATTAGAACGACGAGGCAAAAAAAAATTAATTAAAAGGGTCCAACGTTAATGGAATGATAAACAAGATTGCATTGTTTACCTTCCTGGGGCATTGATGTCAGCGTCAGATGTGTGAATATTAAAAACAATAAAAAATACTATGTAGTATCTAATATACGTATATTAATTATAGTATTTCTAATAAAGTGTTTTCTTCTGAGACTTTAGGCTTATTGTGAGATATAATGCATATGATACCCAAAACAGAAACATACTCATCATGCATTTTCATAATTTTTAATAATCACTTAAACAATAGTTTATGACTATCCGAACTTTGAATTTAGTAAATTTGTTAAAACCTACTGAGGCAGAACATGCCATCTTCATCAGTGTCTTCTGCTTGGAGATGTTGGGTCAAGCTCTGACGGTTTTAAAGGTAGGTTTTCGATAGTATCAAAGAGTATGTGTGATTTGTATTGTGTTTGTTCGTTTAATATGTTTGTACTTTGTGTTTTTGTGTGTCTGTAAATTTCATATTGTTCTAGTGTGTTGAGATGTGGTCCTTTTTTGTTGATGTGTATGATTTCTAGGTTATGGTAAATGTCTGTGTATTTGTGTCCTGTATCTTTTATGTGGTTGTAGAATGTTGAGTTTGTGTTCTTCGACTCTTTGTTTAAAGCTGCGACCTGTTTGTCCAATGTAGAATTTGTTACATTCGTCGCAGTTCAGTTTTATACGCCTGGTGCTTGTAGTTTATCCTTGTTGTTGGTGTTGTGTTGTATTTTGTATTGTAACTTGTTAATAGTTTTGTATGCTCTTTTGTAACCTATTTTTTGAAATTTGCGGGCTATTTTGTTTGTTGTTTTGATTATGAATGGTAATATGATGTATCTGTTCCGTGTCTGTAGTGTTAATTTTAGTGTTTTTGTATTTTGTACCATAGTTTGTCTATTATTGTGGTGTTGTATCCATTTGTGTATTCTAGATATTTAATTGTGTCTAGTTCTTTGTTTATGTTTTATGTAGTCATTGGGACTTCTTTAAGTCTATGGAGCATGGATCTGATGGCAGCGTGTTCGTGTTGGATGGTGGTTTGAGGTGTTGTGGATAAGTGTGTCTGTTGTTATGGGTTTCCTGTAAATGTTGAAACTGTGTTTTTGTGTGTGGTTTTTTGTTATGGTTAGGTCGAGGAAGTTAAGGGATCGGTTGGTTTCAATTTCTGAAGCAGAGTGGAGTTTTGGGTGTATTTTATTAGTGTAGGTGAGGAGTTTTTCGCATTGACGGGAGTTGCCTCTGTAGTGTCATGATATCGTCGACATTGATGATTAAGAAATTCAAGAATTTAATTATTTCTGTGTATGATTTACGTTTCTTGTACAAGAATATGTCAGGCGTTATTATTATTATTTTTTGAACGTTTTCGTTCACTAGCTGGCTACGAACATTTTCAAATCGTAAAATGTACTATTAGACAGCATTAGTTGTATTTTATTTCTCTTCTGTTTTTGTATGAACTCTACTGAGTAAATACATTTACATATAATATTTCTATACCCAGTAATATAAAAAAAATTCAAGTCAAAGCATACTGATGTCGACATTTTTTTTTGCTTACAATTAACTACAATTAATACAAATATATATATATATATATATATATATATATATATATATATACATGCTACATATTAACAATATTTAGTGGCAAAATAAGAAACGAATGTTTTTGCTATTTTTCATTTTCTTCTTTATACAGTACATGGTGTAGAACTATTATCATTGTTTTGTTGCTATTTATTCAATTTTCTTTTTTCGTTAATAAATCATGAAGCTGATGGTGGTCTATAACTTCTAATTCGATACATCTCTTGTAATACTTTATTCCTGTCAGGAACATTTCTCTTTTAATTTCATAAACATCTTTTTAAATAATTGATTTCTAGCTGGATTTCGAACATGCAGATCCACAGTTCGAAAACCGACCGGACATCAAGTTTTTAAACTTACATTAATGGATAAATATTTGAAAAATATTTTAACTGTATTAACAACAATTGCATTCACTATAGATTTAAAAATATTTGAACTTGATTGGATGAAAAAAACATATTTTATTTACGATTGGAAATTTGTACAAGATATATATTTATAAATATCAGGAGAGTGAAATATACATAATAGAAGAAATTGAGAAATACACATTTGTGTACTATATACATTTCATTATTTCTACGGAGAAAGAACGGATATATACGGCTGTTATGTTGCACCTTCCAAATTTTTCCAAAACTAAACTATTTTTATGTTTTCTTAGGAATAGGAATGGCAAATCTTGTAGTTCTGTATATCCCATTTACCTGGAGTGAAATGATGTGTTTTTGTAATGAGAGCTATTTATTCTATAGCGAATAAGTTATATATATATATATATATATATATATATATATATATATATATATATATATATGTATATATATCACTGTCTCCCCTTCAGGATATAATAGGAAATTCATAGTCCTACGTTTTGATAAAGCAAGTAAGAATGGTCGAGAATGTTGGAGAATATAAGATCAAGAGATGTAGGAAACGTGTCGTCTCATAATAGAGGTCAATTTTACGTCTCAAAGTATCCGCAAGAAAGGCACGTAAAGATATTTCTCAAATATTGGGGAGATTGGTTTTTTGGGGAAATTATTTCCCCTTTTCAAATATTCTACAAGGAAAGGTTGGAAAGGGTTACCAACCGCCGCACACTGAAAAAAAAACTATACAATTGATACAAATTTTTACCAACAAACACACTTAGTTAAAATTGGCCTATTTATTGTAAACGGTAAATCATTCACGAGTAAATTACGTCGCTGATAACAGATATAATTTATTACCGTCAACCAAGAAAGCCAGTTGAGTCAAACTGACTGATTTACTTAAATGTAAGAAACACTAGGTAAACATAACAAATTACCGGAATGCTTTACAGCTAAACACGTTGGTCATTCTTGCCGATTACTTGTTAGTTCTAACAAAGACTTGTAAGAACAGAGTGTTTGAGAAGACCTACCTCCTCGATGTACCATTTACAAAAGGGAACGCAACACCGGCTGGTGCAACAATAAACATTTTCACATTTTTAAAATTTTTACAGCATAGTCCATTTTCAGAGTACGCCGCAGATATTCTCAAGATTTGTCGACCAGGTAGTAAGCGGTGACAGTCCCTTCATTCTCCGGCGAGACACAACGCGATTCAACCCAACTCGTTTAGGATAGTTGAAAGGGTGTTGCGTTGCTTGCCCTTCGTCCACTGGTACAACGCACTTTCAACATACAATCAAGACATAGAAAAGAAAATATCGATATTCGATATTATCAATTAAACTACCAATGAATATCGATATTTCGATATATCTTTAAAACCAATTGATATATTGGTACAAAATTCCGAAATTAAACCTCTCTGTGTCCAGTGATTTTTTAAATATCTTTAACGTCAAGATATAGCAAAAAAATGTATATTTCACGTATAAATATACTGCCTCGAGATATAAATGAATATGATGTATCGGATATAACAGTATCAGTGAAAAATATCGCCAATCCATCTCCGATATAACTATGTTTCGATATCTCATTTTTACAAGACAGTGGTGTTTCCATCAGTCTGCATCAGAATGATGAGCCTTGTGAATCTCAGTAGTGTCGTTCTTGCGTACTGGTAACTTCAGAGGCTTCAAAATAGAAAACCTGTGACATTTCCTACTGTCAGATTACAGTTGCGTTGTGCCGGCGGACGAATGTACTTAGGGTTCCCCCGGAGTTCTAATTGTCTGAGACTCGGATATTTTGAACACAAAATCCTAGGAAATATTACAAACTCGTCTTAAAAGCTTCCCGGGTAGCGTAATGGTTAGGAGTGGGCAAACAAAGATGCATAAGTGGATTTAATCACCAACAGAGCCCAATAGAGATTGGTTGTGGCGTTTATTTATCCTTATTTTATTTTATCTCTATCACGCTGTTAGGAAAACCAATAATTCGGAACGTTACGTGGAATAAGTTCAATATGCAGCTGCAATTTTATTAAAAGTAATTTCTGTCTGAGGCTGTCCCGTTATATGCAGTATTTGACTGCGTGATGTATGCGTTCCAGTCTTGTGGTACCTTAACTCAACAGAGAGCAGTTAAGCTAGCTAAAGCTCATGTAGGCACATTTCGTGTTTTTTACAACATAAATATTCAAAAACATAATTCACATCTAAAATATTTAATATGTTCATGCACAACTACCGAACGAAGTAAAACATTCAACTAACTCAGTGGAAAACTGAGTCCAAGAAGGAGGACCCAAAGTTCATTAATACCTGGAGCACATCCCACTGTAGAAGCGTTTATATTCAGTATATAATGTTTTCTAGTATTATTATAAAAAATAAGATAATATCTATTTTATTGAATATGTTTAGCTGTGCCCTGTTGGGCCTAAATTGAAGACAAAAGCTCAAGGGGCCTGTGAATAATACAAAAACGGCTTTTCTAATTTCTATTACAGTTTGTTAATATTTAAATTAACTCTATTCTCTAGGTAATCTTAATTCTATTGTTTAGATACGTAAGTCTTAAGTTTTTGTTGTAAAACGTTTATTTTGTAGTTATAAATAAAAAAGTATAAACCGCCCATCCGGCCATATAGACGTTAACTCATGATTTAAAGATATAATTGTATGAAGGTGTTTTATTCAAGGATAGCCCTTCAAGCATAATCAGGTAAATGAGTATAATTAATAATAATTTTAACCTCGATTAGAGGGCTGGACACCGCGCACATCTCGAAGAGGGTTATTATTCGAAATTCATTTATCTGCTCAGGATTCGAAATTCTTTTCTTAGGTTCAACAACAGATGTATAACCCTGATTCATCCCCTAGTTTTTAAATTGTCAGGAGTTGCTGCCTTTTCCCCTCTTCTTCTCACTAATAAAATAATCCTAGCATTCTGATCAGATTTTTGTCTCAAATATATTAACTTTGTTTGCAACCTTGAATTGCCAATACTCTGTTACTGTGCCTTTTAGTACAAGACGTCCCTCAATAGGCAAAAAACTGTCGCTCTAAATAAAATGCGGAAGAAAGAACACATACAATAAAATGTACTAACTGACGGATATACTTTGCATTTGTAAAATCCAAAATTCCTTTCCACTTCTCCACTAGAATAAATCACACTTTATAAATATTGTATTCTTACAGGCTCACTCCAGTCTCCTTCATCGTGTTTCCCATCCGAATAAAACGTGTAATTTAGGTTTCCAGCCAGAATAATCCTTGGGGGGGAGGATACAATATAACACCGATTAGGGAAGCAGAGCCGCGCCTCAAGCGGCGGAGTGATGAATTACTTGTGCAATTGAGTCAACGTACCCTGATTATAAAGAAAATCTTGCTGAGTGCGATGCAGTGCTTTATTTATTCTATTGTTGCCTTTTCAATTGTTTTCTACATTGTCCACAACTTCAACAGTAAACAATTTTTTTAATCAAAACTACAAGTTTTAGTTGCATTTAGTAATCTATATTTGTAAATGCAAATAATTAACCTATCGAAACGAGTTGCTAAATGTTTATTCATTGACGACGATTGACCTTTCCTTAACAACTACGTTTTGGGCTCTATGAAGCAGAACACCCCGAGTAAGGGGTGGATTTAAATATTATTAGCAGGGTTCAATGACATAGGCCTTACCTGTGACGTAAAGGATCACGAATGTAAATAGTTTCATGAGTACTGACGTCTTGGTCAAAGGGTAAAAGTCCTGATTAGAGACCGATTCAAACGGAGAAAAAACGTCGTTCGTAAATTTAGTTTCAGAGCATTTGCCACTGTCACTGAAGAAAGGTGTAAAAGTTACAACTGTTATAGAGCTTGTAGTGATACAGTCGTAATGAAAGCTTTTGGCCTAAATAGAAAAACAATAATAGAAGCAAATGTTTAAAGAAATAAAGCCTCTAAACGACAAATAACTTTTATTTAAACCTTATACCTTTATATTTGATGTAGTAAGTTGTTTTAGCTAGTTGTATTTTTAAATCCTCTGAAGATGATTGCTGTGCAATTGAAATGTACATGAGGTTTAAATAAAAGTTATTTGTGGTTCAGAGGCTTTATTTATTTAAAAATAAACATTACGCCACAGTTGCTTCATACAGTTATTAATAGAAGCAAATGTTTAAAATTTTTAACGAATATAGAAGCTGCCAGTGAAAACGAGATTCAAAAACTTTAACGGAATTGGTTCTTATTATTACAGGATTATATAAAAATTTATTGGCCCAGAATTGATCGGTTAGTTCTTTAAGGAAACTTAATTTCTATAATGTCTAGGAAGAATCAGTCACAATTTTTTAATTTTATAGTTTAATATATCTAAATATCATAATAATTTAAATATAATAATTATATTATAGTCTATTGGTTTTAATAACTTGATATTTTCAAATATTTGTAAAAAATTAAAAGTACAAATAAAAATCTAAATTGGTTTCAGAAACCTTAAACTTTATATTCTCTTAATTTTAAAAAGATCCTTTTAAAACACTTTACTCTAATTAATTCCCTGATCAAACATAGTCCGTTACGCAACAGGTATATGGCATTTCAATCTTTATTAAACTTACTAACATTTCATATTACACAAAATCTTTTTGTTCAGTAGTAAGAAGAGTTGAAGTAACACGCATTGGACGAAAACGTAGTTTCATTCCAATTGAAATATTGAAATGTTTTTTTTAGATGCAAAATCATTACGTATATTCATTAATAATACAGTAACTAATTGAAAACTGAAACTAAAAATTATTACGGAAAATATAATACCGAGATTGAAAATTATGGTTACAATAAAAATAAATGTAATTATTTAAAGAATGAAACGAATGAAAAGTAATTAGAAGAGTGAAAAACAATTTAACTATACAGATAGTCAATTTCAAAAAGGATGTGTTGGGCTTTAATTTAATAGACAAAATAAAGTATTTAAGTTTATGGAGTATATTAAATGGTCGGTTGGTGACGTATCCTCTATAGTATAAAATATTATGGTCTGCTTGGTCTTTGCAATGAAGATCATCATATGAAGAGGTGGATTTGCTAGAGCCTTAGAAGAGGTTGGACTTCTGGTCTGCGGGAGATATTTTATTTCGCTCCCACCACCAAAGGCTAGAGGCATCCCCCTATCCGCCACCTGGGGGACGAGCCATGTAGGGGATACAGGCTCCCCCCATGGAGTTGGGATGATAAACGGTAATGTAAGAATATAAGAAAGTATTTATTTTGAATCTAAGATAAGAGTTACGTCTTCAGATGCGGGATTGTATTTCTGACGCGAGAATTCCTTAACGTGGTTTTAGAAGTTTGTCAGCTACACATCGGAGTAGTAGGTAGGAAAATATATGTGGGGTAGATTTAGGGTTGAAGGATTAAGGTTCTCTCCTGATACTTCAAAAAGAGGGACAATGTTTGCATGAATAAGAAAGCTTTCCTTTAGTAGAGATGTTCTCTATCGGAGTAAAAGGAAAATGTCAATCCTTTTATAATATACAGGTACCCACAGTAAATCTTTAAGGGTATTCCCAACATGATTTTTATGAAGTTTAGTATAAAAAAGAGAGAGAGAAAGAGTGACAATGGTGTCTGAAACTACAAACTGGACCTACAAAAACAATTTAGTAAAGGAAATGTTGGAACGGGAATATTCGCGAAAGAGGCATATTTAAAGATATAGGTTCATTAAACACGAAGAAAAAGCAACGAAAGAAATGAAAAGCTCATCAGAAACTAATTATCCAAAACAAAAACCATTCTAAGTATGTGAAATATCATACTTAGGAGGACTTTACATATAAAAAAATGGAAGAAGAAAAAATTATCACAAAAACACACATATATTTGCAAATTTAACTACAACGGGGAAAAACTGATTCATTATTGTACTTAGGTACGAAACTTAGGAGTAACAATATAAAAAATATATTTAAGGTTATTTCACAACGTAACACGAAGGATATACGAAGAATTAGAGTATACTAGAGTAATACTAAATTATGTTTAGTAGTAAAATGCAATCCTTTATCAGAGTTAATTTTTATTTAGACTTAAAGAAGTGATCCCATGCGTATAAGGTACAAAGATGCAACTGCATCGTAAGATTCCCGAGTTGTACGTAACTTTCCGAAATCTGTAACAACCACAGATGTAAAACAGCGTTATGTAAAGAACTGTCTCTTTTATTACTTTTGAGTTTACTGAGGTGAGCGTGACCAGAGCTCGGTTACAGTTTCCTAAAGTCGACGTAATAAATTGATAGGAAGGAGACTGGGGTCTTAAGTTTGTAACGAATGTCGCACTTGGGAAATAGAGGTGATGCATAATTCCTGACTCCTAGGAGAGCGGGAGGCAAGATAGTCTTGGAACGCTAACCGTTCAGATTGCCCAGGTTAGTTTAGATCCGTCTGACCAATTATTTTTGATTAAAGGGGAGAAACGGGTTAACAATTGATAAACGTAGCGTGGGTAAACCTAAAATAGAAATATTCTATGATATTATAAGGATATATGAAGTACTTGTAATACGTTCAAAAACAAGATTATTAGTCTTTCGACAAATTTGATTTTTTTTCACTTTAAATTACTAAGTAGAAAACTGAAATCAAAATTAAAAATATCAGTTGGTTCACATAATTCCTTAGGTCGGTTCCAAATAACATGAATGACGTTGCATTAGCAATTATAAAATAAAAACGCCCAAAAAACATTACTACTGACAACTTTAAGGGAGAAAATTCATATGGGAACTCTCCATATGAGAACGTGTGTTTACGGGACGATTTTTACAGGACAGAATTATTAATGGTAGGTTTAGTAACAGATCCTTAAAATATTTCTTAGAGGAAAATAGAACATAATCAGTTTTCGGCTAGATATTAACCTGCAAGAAGTGCTTATCTAAAACGAAGACATCTTTTGCAGGAGATGTTTCGAGTAAGTCTTGGTTTATGTGTTTTCGTTAAGGCATGGACAGGAATGCAGACAGTTAATTTTAGAATATGATAAAAAATACAATAATGAATATAAAGCGAGAGTATTCATTGAGAATGACTGCATTATATTTTAAAGGGAAACGGAAGAATTAACGACTACCGAGTGAGGGAATAAAAATTAAAAAAATGTAGAAATTTAAAAATATGTCAGTAAGCCAACAAATTAGGAGATTGAATTTATTGGTTTGAATATTGTAGTTATTTCTTTTATCGAAAACAATCATTCGAAACATAAATATACGTTAAGTTTTGGTGTATTTCTCGGAATATATTAGTTAAGCTAGTCATTTTAGATCCTCACTTTCCTATAGAATAACATAATAGCTTTTGCGTTACAAAACTGCCTTTGGCGCAATGCCATGTATTAACAGAAGGAACAGTTCTTAACAAACTACAACACTTCACATTTACAATCAAAATACTTTTACTCAGACTTTAATTTTAATATTTACAAAATTACAGTTCATTCGCACAACACAATTGAAATTACCATGACGACTATGAAATCGCTAAATATTGCTCAGTGCATAGGCCTACAATAGCTACTTTCAAAAGGAAAATTGATTTGGAAATATTTACACCAGAAGTGTTATACTGAAGAGATTAGTGGGTCTTGACAAACGAATTAAATACATAAAGGAAAGAAATTTGTAGAAATATTATACCGAAAAAATAATAAATATTAAAATAGGGTGTAAAAGCAAGGGCCATTTATTAATCTAAGTACGAAATATTATAAATACCATGGTAATTGTTGCAATTCTATATAGAAAATAATGACTGCACTACAACTATTGCATGGATAAAAAAAGAAACAAATATGCGGTCGGGGAGTGGAGAAATTTGTGGATAGAGAGAATTGATAGTAAAATATTTTTAAAAAACTAAAGAGGGAGAAGCGATTTAAAGGGTAACTTATAATCTAACAAGAATAGATTAAGTGAGTGAGAAATGATCGCTGACAACAGAACACTGTTGAAGACTGTTTATGGAGGTTTCAGAGTCAAATCTTCAACGGCTCTGTATCATGTTGTGTAACTGCAAAGACTGCATAACATGTAGGTTATTAATAATGCATTATAAACTCTTACCTACAAATTTAGATAATTTCACAACCTCTATCATGGCATATTGAAGGGTCATGAACCTGAAGCAAACCCTGTCGCTATCGGGGTCCTAAGGAGTTTGACATAAAGCAGAATAGGAACGAATCTGTGCCGAGGTAGGGACGCTATGTTGTCAGTTTGAACGCTGTGACAGTGATCGACGAACGGATATTTAACGTATATTTGGCATTAAGGCTCACCGACCCGGCAGGATGTGAATTTCCCATTCGCCCAGACGACGGTAGCCTCCACCGCTTCTGGCCAATTTCGCTTTCGTCCTATTCTTTTTTAAATCAAACTATAACTATTGCAATCCCTTGTAGAAAGGGCGAGGGCCGTTATTAATTAGTAATAAGGAAGGAAAATAATAATGATCTGGTACTTAGCATAGGGGAAATTATTGCGTCAAAGTGGGGAGGGGTGATAAACTGAAGTAGGGGTGGGAAATAGAACGTGGTTTAAAATTTTGCAAGTAAAACCATCACAGTAATAACAGAAAATTGTGTTTTCTATTGTCTAGCAGAGTATTACACAGTAGAAATCATAAAGGTTCAAAATGTTTTCAAGAAAATAAATTTACAACGTAGTTTAGGCGCTTCAGAACCAGAATGTTACAATAATTAAAACAAACATTTATGCTTGTTAAACACGGTCACCTAATCTGAATAAAGGATTAGATACGATAGTTCGTCTATGTAAGGGAGATCAGATGTCTTGCGCAATTGTTTTTTTTTAACTAAACTGAAAACAATTATCCAATTATGTTCTTACCTAGAACTCACAATTAAAGGCAATTAGATTGTTTCCTTTAACGCTAATTGCATCGTTTAAGATTTCGCCTAAGTTTTTATTGGTACTGTGATTTCATTCAATTTGCAATTATAGCAAATCACTTAATCACTCCTATTGCAAACACATTCGGCTTTCTGTGTATGTTTTGGAAAACAAACAATTACGTAGGAATTTATCTGTGATTTATAAGGCGGAGCACGGGCTTGCTGCGCGAATTTCTGTCAATTTCTCAGTCGATTTGCACAGTATCTTTCGTTCTCTTGATCGCTTATTAGCTAGCATTAACCATGTACGTAGCTGGTAAACTGTTTCTGTACTTTTGTTTCTTGGGTGAGTTTCTATTTTGAAACTAAATCATTTTTAGAATTTTTTAATATAAATATTTAATACAATTAAAGATTTTTATTTGTATTTAAACATTTTAAATCTTAAAAATTTATCTATTTATATCGATTGTCTGCTTTGACTTTCATTTTTGAAACTGAATAATTTTTAGAATGTTTTTCATATTATAAATATTTAATACAATTAACGTAATTAATTTGCATTAAAACCTTTTAAACCTTACACATTTATCATGTTCACAACGATAATGAGTTTTTATTTTTACTTTGAAACTAGACCATTTTTAGAAATTCCGCTTTTTTATAAATATACATTAAAATAAAAGCTTGTTATTTACATTTAACCTTTGAAATCTTACACATTTAACATGTTCAAAGCGATTGGAGTTTCTATTTTTATTCTGTTACTAGATTATTTTTTCTAAAAGTGTTTTCTATGATCATATAATAAAGTTAATGCGTTTTATTTGCATTTAAACATTTTTAATTATAAAAGAGTAATAAAACATAGATTTAGTAAATATATGCTTTCATTATAATGGTAAGTATTTCAGAGAACTTCAAAAAGAAAACTTCTGTATTAAAAAGTAACCAACGGAAAAACTGATGATGTGTAGAAAAATGTTTTGCAATAAATTAAACGTAGCTCAAGTCAGTTTTACTTTTTTTCTAATATCTTCTTGTTTAATAAAATGTTAACAATTTAACTTGTCTTGTTTTGTAAACGAAACTTTACATACTGCTTATTATGTACAAGGAGATGGTTTTTGTTTACTGTTTAATTTATGAGCTTCAATGGCAGAATGTTTCAATTTCAGGACTATAATCAACCTACAATAAATGTATGTTAGTGGCTATTTTACTCTGATTGTCGACATTTCGAGCAATCTCAGTAGTTTAATAGTCTTATGAAGACTTCAAGCTTACTAGCTACACCGACAGCTAAATATAAATTGTAAAATCGTTTTGGAAGGGTTAAAGTATTGGTAAGGACCATAGGATTTGTTTAATGGTCGAAAAGTTAACAAGAATAATAAAATAACTAATAACAAAAAATATGCTCTCTTGGAATCCATAAATATTTTTTTATTGCCGTTTACTACTTTGGACAAAAGAATCTTACAACAAGCATAAAATGGAGGGTAGCTTTGAGTTTATGTTACAATATTTTTTAAAATAATATTACTCACATAACAAACCTGATAATGGTAATATTCGAAACTTACGTCCACTATTTTTAAAAAGAAAACCTTCAAAAATCTTCTGCCTTCTAAATAATCTTACAGATTGTATGGAAAATTTTAAAAAAATAGTATTATTTGATTCAATCTTTTTTGAACTACTAGTTTATATATTAAATAAAAACAACCTCTTACCGCAAATTCAACAATTTTTATTTTAACCTAATGTACATTTCGATTACAAAGTAATCATCTTCAGAGGTGTTTTACAAATGACTAACTTTAATAACAGTTAATAATAGTTAGTCATTTGTAAAATACCTCTAAAGATGATTACTTTGTAATCGAAATGTACATTAGGGTAAAATAAAAGTTGTTGAATTTGTGGTAAGAGGTTGTTTTGTATTTAATATAAACATTTACGCCAGAGTTGCTTCAAGTTGTTACTAGCTTGTTACTAGTATTTTACACTTGCCTAAAGTAGCACTTACTTTGTTGAATATTGAGGACCGCTGCTATTGGGAGATGTGTCCCATTGTTAACTCAGGCCATCACATCTCCCGAAACAACCGGCCTCATTAAAACAATGAGAGCTGCTATAGGCAAATGTAAAATACTAACTTAAGTACATGTGTGTTTTTCTTTTGTTACAAAATAACAATCCTTAGAAATATTCATCCTTAGTTTTTAGGATTCTTGTTGTTACTGAAAATTTGTACTTCACTTCTTCCTTCCTTCTTTAGATTAAAACTAGAACAATTACAACGGCAACAGAACATCACTCCTAAAAGAGCTATCTGTATTTTATAACCGGTTTAAAATAGGAGATATTATTATTAATAATATTTCTCACATCTTTTGAATAAATCAATAAAAATATTCCCTTATTTTAAATATGTGCGATTCTTATCCTAAAATTAGCCGAGCTTGTAATAGAAACATGAACTTGTTCAAGTTTGTTACTTTCTGTATTTTTAAATGGCCTAGTTTTTTTTTATTTGGTTAATACAACAACAATGAAATTTTTTTTACTGCGTTCCAAGAAGCAATTGCAAATTCGGATTTAAAATTTTCCTTATCTCTAATAATTTGCTTCAAGAGAAATATAGAGGGATTTTATTGAATTATTAGGGAAATTATACATTTGGTTGAAATAGATGTTACATTGGGATTCTAATATGAGATTGTTTTCGGAGCCTGCCTCGGATTATTCACGCAAGTGGAATCCGCGCAAGGATCAAATAATGGGAACCATGTGTCTGGGATTTCGGGCGGAAGAGGAACCAACATCAAGAAGCATCCTTACCAGGTAAAGTAAAATTCAATTATTTTGTTTCAAAATAAACGAAATATCACTACTAAAAACGGTAATGTATGGAAGAAACCTCATAAGCCTATAAATAGGTAATTTTCTCGTTAAAACTTGTATAAATTTCAGAACAACTCTGTTTAATCAACTGCAATGATCTAATAAACTATTAACACATAAAATTAAATATTATACAAATTCAAATCATACATTTGTTCTTTTTAACTTTTTCAACGCATGGCTATAGAACCCGTTTCGGATAATCTCCATATTTTAAAACAGGAGGTCTCAGACAGGGCCATAAAACGTCTCCTTAATTTATTTCATATTAAATTGTAAATAAATACAGTAAGTTTACACAACAATTTTTACTTGAGTAATTTTAAAGAGCCATCTTCTACAATTTCGTTTCACAAAATTTCATTCTCGGGATTTCTTTACAAATTTGAAATAGCTTAATGTACATTATAATTTATTTTGTCCTGTGAATCTGATAGTTATTATTTATAAACCCTTAAATGCTCAAAAATAAATTATTATTTCATTAATCAAATGTTTATCAGTTGCCATCATCTGTGTGATACAGCTACAGTAAAATTAAAACTCAATTTTTAGCTTAGGTTTTAATTTAACATGATTTAATCAAACTCCGTGTTCATTTTAATTGACTACTATCTACTTTTGATCATATAGTTTTCAATTTAATCAAGTACTGTAATCAATGTAAACCTGTTGCGGTCTCTACCGTATTTATCGAGTTGTTCCTATCAATTAATCACCTTGTTTTACGTAGAGCTTGCAGATAAATGGCAATAACATCAAATACTATCGTAAATAGATAAATTAAAATATATTACCGCTAGAGGCGCTAGGAGGCCTGCCGGCTTGACAGCCGAAAGGATGTAGCTTTAAAAGACTCTACAAAGAAGTGATAATCGAACTGTTAGTTCGAGAATGATATAACGAATATTGTATAAGGGAAAAAGATAAACACTTGTAGAATAACAGCAAACATCGTAAAGATTATGTGCGTAACAAGTAGTGCATATATTGACTTGTAATAGATTATTTTCAAACGTAAAGATTATGTGCGTAACAAGTAGTGCATATATTGACTTGTAATAGATTATTTTCAAACGTAAAGATTGTGTGCGTAACAAGTAGTGCATATATTGACTTGTAATAGATTATTTTCAAACAATATAAAAACATACGAAGAAAGAAATGCCAATAAATGACAAACACAGTGATACAAAATCTACCAACACTAATGTGTAACCCTCTTTAAAATAAGATTTTGCGCATTTACAGCATTTGGTTCCTTACACCGTTGTTAATACTTACCAAAGTATTAGGCCTATATCAAATCCAACTAGTGCATTAGTACTTTCTTCACATGAAAGAATGAATACTAAAGATGACAATAGAAATAATCGTTATTTATTTTAGAATTTGTAGAAACGTAGGGCTTAACACATTTCCTAAGGCGCAACACGTAGGTCACATTTCGTGTTGTGAAAGTTATTGTTGCGGAACAAAGTTGTATGTAGATTCCGGTAAGATTACGTGCCCGAATTCGACTCCTTTATCCAGAGACTGTGCTAACTCATCCCTTCCAGCCCGAATCAGTCGACTTACTTGTAAAACAACTAAAAGTTATTTGTAATTCATGTAACGGCTCCAACTAAACTTTCAGGATTAAATGCAACCTTCACAAAGCCACTGTGTTTATCGCTGTCCTGTGAAAAGTGGATTCATTTTAGGTTTTCACATTTACTTTCCTATCGATTTCAAGGTCGTTGAAAACGTTTATGTTGTCGTCTTTGTATATTTTACAACGCAACGTTAGGCTATTTGTTTCATACCAAACTAATTTTTGATCTTTTGTTAAAAACGAAATAGTTATTAGATATATACTCACAATAAGTCTCGTAACATAGTGAGTTCATTGTAAACAAAAGCGTTAAACCGCTGGTGAAAGAAACGAATTTTATTTACTATTTGACATATTGCTTTTATTTTACTTGTGTTGTATTAAAGGAACGTAACGGTTTTTTCATATATTAACCGCAATCCTCGATAACCGTAAACGAAAGACAGTTAATAGTTTTAAAGGTCGCCGCTAGAGACCGGCACTATTCAGCGGACCGATAATAAACAGCTGTTTGTGACAAACATGAATTTTCCGATCTCTTATTGAACTGAAAGAATCAAGTTAAGAAAAGTTGGAGTCTTATAGCAAGAGTCGAACAAAAAAGCTCATCGACGTTTACCTGGTGTCTGCGGGAGCGGTAAAGACGACTCGTAGATGTAACCTAGTATATATTCTACCCGTAACAGGAAAATAATTCAATTTTTTTCTATTTTATTTTGATATAAATTTTATATACGCGCACCGTCCACGGCCTGAGGAGGACTACTTGTCAGAATTCTTTAAAGAGGGGGGTATTCTAAATTCTTTTTTTTTAATATTGATAACCTCGCTATTTAATCGTCCGAAGGCGGTGTGTGTCACAAATAAGAGAGTATAAGATTGCAGTCTTATAGTAGGCTGGTAAGAGATGACAGCACATTCCCTTGACTAGAGTAGGGTATTTTATTTGTTGTACGATCACCTGATAATAGTGTGACAAATATATAATAAAACGTATAGGATAATAAAGGGATTATAATGCGGATAGAAAACTAGCGTGGAATAAAAGGAGGGATCAAGGCACCACGTATGCAGGGCAATCTTACCCGAAGAAGAACTCCTCAAGTTGTATCTACCAAGATCGTACGCGGTGTTTACTTACTAGAGATTGATATTAGAGATCCGTAATTAATATTTCTAGAACTTATTAATTACAGTATATGAGAGTATTATTTTGACTATGAGGAGGGCTATTGCGGGCTCATAAATCAATCCTTACTTGTAAGATTATGGGTGAGGGAGGGGAGGAAAATCATAGCTGCATGTTCAGTAGATATCATAGCTGTTCTCTACCGTACGAAATTACACTGGCCCTAAAAGTAAATTAGAGCTATAACAGGTGCTAGCTTAAAATTTATCGGCCCTCGAAGGACCAAACGTAAATCCTGAAGTTAACCCTTAGCTTTCCACTATACCAAAATAGTACTAATCAATAAGATGTGTCGAAAAAAACAAAAATTTATATTCGGCTGATGTAATGGGCAAAAGTCGTTTAATGTAATTAGAAGGAAAACGTCACAAAGATTGTAATTATCTTTCAATCGCGCAACATACTAAAACATTTTGAAAAGTTTTAAAAAACACAATTCTTTGTTAAGTTTTTATATTATTTAAAATGTTTATAATAAATATGCTTTAGTTTTTAATGTTTCATGTATGGTTTAAATAACTCAAAAGTATTACATACTGATCAGAAATAGTTTTTTTTCAGCCCACAATGTCCTATAAAGAAGGAAACTTACAAATATTTTTAAATCTCACTGTGCAGCTCTTCGCTTGTTTTGCTTGGCCATAGCAACCCAGAACTCAAGACTTAGGTGGTTCCACTTCGAGTTCCACCCACACCCTACCCAACCAGCCATCCAACTGTAGGGTGTGGTGTTTACAATATTTACATTACATTTAAAACAACTTGGTAGAATTATTTTCCATAGTATATCCTTCTTCAAAAACTGTATTTTTGTACTTATTATAGGCCTATTACACAGTTGATTAGCAATAACTAACAGTCTTCTCTTTTACTGAATAGAAGCAGTTTAGGGTCTTAGGAGATGTCAGAAATGGATCTGGCGAACCCTAATAAGGATACCCAAGGTTTAAGAAGATACGTTTGTAGGAATAGTAACAGATGATAGTAGCGAAGAATAGTTAACATTGAGATTTTTAAAGTACCACTAGAGTTTATCCATAGACAATAATTATTTACGGTTGTCTTGTAGTAGTTAAAACGCATAAGGTGTAATTAGTTATTGTAACGATTCAAAGAGCTAAAATAACTTCTAAAGTTGTATTTATCAAAAGCATTTTGTTTGTATAAATGTTAAGTTTGTTTTTATTTTTTTTTTTTTTTAGGTTTCAATATTTAACCGAAAAATGAATTATCTGTGTTCTGGAGTCATCATAGATAAATCATGGATTCTTACAACAGCTACATGCCTCATGCAATACAAGTACGTCATGAAATTTATATAATAACAAGCAAGCTTAATCTCCTTATATAACTTATATCAATCTTTAAATCTTGTACATATTTTCAACCGTTATTAAAATACTTTTTATTCGTTCACTCAAGATCAAATACATTTGTTTAAGACTTGAAGTGGGTGACACTTGATGTTAATTCAGTTTTTTCAAATAATAATTCATTAACTATATTTAATAGATTTATTCAGTGAGATATAGGAGAAAACCTTTCACTGAAGGGGCAAGTTATGCAATATAGTTATTTCGTCTCATTTAGCTTAAAATAAACATGATTACATAAAACAGCTGATTTTAAATTATAGGTTATGTGACAGAACAGCTGTTTTAACGTATAAGTTATGTTACTTTATTTATATTATTGTGTAATTATTTAATAAAAAGTAATTAAACTTTTTCTCTGTCGAAGAACTTTTAAACTGTATCAGGTAATTCTGATTTTTCAGGATGCGTCCGACTTCAATCGTCATTCGTGCAGGTTCCACTGAGCTTTCCCAAGGAGGCCAGACATACAAAGCCGAGAAAATCTTCTACCACGGAAGCTTCGAACAGTCTACACGTAATTATGACTTTGCGCTGATCAGAACCAGTAAGTTGATCAAGTTCAACAAGGAAACCAACATGATAAAGTACGCTACCGAGCCCGTCACTGAAGGCGAGATCGGCATCGTCAGCGGATGGGGAGTTGACAAGGTATCATTATACATCATAATCATTAAAAACCTAATTTTTTCGAACTTAACTAGCTGTTGAAAACTCCGTTCAAGCATTATTACTGATAATGGTTTTGTGTTAGGGTAAGAAAGAGAAACGAGTCTATAAGGATTTGTCAGTGACCGCTGTGGACTTTGAGGACTGCAAGGATAATCATCCAGATATAGTCGGAGACACGATGTTGTGCGTTGAACCCAGTGGTAAAAACCTCAACGGATATTGCAATGTAAGGTTTAAATTTAAGGTTCAATATTTTTTTAAGTTGTAAGATACAGGCAAATGTGAATACTTAGTCTCTGGCTGGAGCACTGTGTCTCGTCCTAGTGGCAGAGCGAAGACAGGTTTAGACAGGGCTTTACAGCGAAGTCATAAGCTTCTTAGAGACATGAGTCCTACAAGAGCGCGCGGACACGCACGCACGTACACACACTCACTCACACACACACACACACACACACACACACACACACACACACACACACACACACACACACACACACACAATAGGCGATAGACAATAGGGGTAGACAAATATGTATTATAATAGGTACATTTATGGTAACTAATGGTAACTAATACGGATTACAACAAACCCACTCTCTATTTAGGTCGTACAGATTTTTACCCCTGGCAACTTTAACTTTAACAATATTCTGTAATATTCCAGTCAACTCTACACTTTACAACTTTGCATACCACTTTCTAAGTTGAAAAAGTAAAATAATTATTGCATTTTTCAGTGGGACTCACAAAAGTTTTGAATTCCAGTTATTTAATTTAGATAGTTATGGCGGATTGTACTGTTAAAAATCTAACCTTTTGAGTAAAGTAGGAGGTCTTCACTCAACAGGGTAGTGGAAGCAATTGCATCAGAACTATTATCCAAATCCAGTTGTGGTTCAATTAGATAAAACCACCAGTTTCATCCTGTGATACGGCCTTTTCCATGAGATAGTTTTAATTTATGGCTATGGAAAGATTGCAACTCAGTAACTGAAATATACCAAGGAGTAAACTTTAGTAATTATATTACTAAATAAACGAATTGTAAGTTTAATTTACAGGATAATAGTAAGAAACAAAATGGCACATCTTTGTCAGAGAAATATAGCTTTTAATTTGGGAGATTAGAGTGGGCGGGTCGATCATATTAATAGAATTGTAAAAGATTAAAATGCTTTTTAAATCTTTATAGGAAGTTCACTGGGTAAAAGGTCTCCATAAAGCCTTTACTTACAAAGAAAATTCAAATTTATCATTAAGAAATTGAAGCTGAACACGCAAACTAGATCCAATTGCTAAAGTCGCTAATAGAACATCGGTATAAACAATAACTTGGTTTTATTACTAATGTCAATGTTACTTATGTATTGGTTTTACATTACAGTACACTTCTGGCGACGTGATGGTGTCACAAAAGAAGGTGATTGGGCTATTCGCAGCATATCCTGAATGCCTTAAGACCAAACACCCTGCTATATTCTCCGACGTAGCCTTCGCCGCTCCTTGGATGCAAGATATTATTGAATCTTAAAATGTTATTTGTATCACATGGAAAATATTTTATATATGTAATCATAAAATAAAGAGTTAATCGATTTGGGAAAACAGTTTAAAATATATATTTTCTTACATTGACTTTGAAATTTACTTTAATAAGTATGAGTAATTGTTATCGTTTGATGCTGAGAAAACGGTGATGAGTTTTTCGCAAAGACATCACATTCTCTACTAAGAGATAGCGTATTTAACCAGATTGACTATATCTGAGCCTTAGAGACTCATCTACCACCTACGAATCCACGATAGAGTTTAAAGTATCGAATGTAGATGTAACTGTTAGTAAAGTTTTTCAAATATCGATAATTCTTTCAGAATTCAAGCTCCAGTAAACCACTTGCGTTTATTTTATCAGTAGCCTAAAGAAGAATAATGTACTGTAGTTGCTAGTTCACTGACAGTCAATGTATTTTTATTTAGGAATATTTAAAATTCACTTTCAGAAAGTTTATCTGCTTTATCAATACGATTTACTTTTATTACTGTAAAATAATATAATTAAATAATAAAAATATATACAACTCACAAATATACAATTTTTTATTTCAAACGCGTTTCGACGACTACTTTGTCGTCATCTTCAGTGAAAATACACAAATGAAATTAACTAAAAAATATATATATATTAAACATAACCTATAAAGTTTTAGCAAAGGTAAAAACAAAAGTGAAAATCAGATCTGGGCATTGTCAAATTTATAGCCACAGCTACTAATATAATTACATTAAAATGACATATGTTAATTATAAATATTTAATTTTGATGAGCCTATATAGCTGGTAGAACATAATAATAACAAAATTATTTAAATAATTTAAAAAATTTAAAAAAGATAGTATTTAACAATTAATAAATTTAAAATAATATTGAATTTTGAATTGGTCCTAATTCATTATTAACAATTTTATCTTTATTTCTATTTATAAATAAAGTTTCCCATGCATCTAATTCATTAAAATTTATCACATTTTTTAAAAGGACAACATTTTTACTTTTAAATTCATGTTTTTCGTCCAAACAATGTTTTGCCATAGCTGATTTTTCAGGCCTATTAAATTTGACATGGGAAAAATGTTCTTTTGCTCTAACTAGTATGTTTCTTTTTGTTTGTCCAATATATTTCATCTGGCACATATCACACTGCAAACTATAAATTCCTGATTTATTTTCATTTTTTATTATATCTTTTTGGTTCCCTAATAGATTTTTTAGGTTAGTTCTTGTAACTAACGTTACTTTTACATTACTGTTCTTCTCCAAAGCTTTTTTAGCCAAATTAGATAAAGGTGGATGGTAAGCTAATCTAATCCATTTTCTTTCTTCTCTATTTTTTAGTAACGTGCATCTTGAATTATTAATTTTCGTCCGTTTCATTTTGTTATGGATGTTATCTATAACTGATTCATTATACCCGTTAAATTTTGCTACACAGTAAATATAATTTAATTCTTTTATATAATCTTCTTTCGAAAGAGGTAGAGTAATTAATCTATGTATCATAGAGTTAAAAGCTGCTCTCTTATGTATTTCAGAATGAAAGGAATCTTTAGTTATGTATCTATTTGTATGTGTAGGTTTTCTATATATGTTAAATTTTAAATTGTTATTATTTCTAGAGACCAGGACATCTAAAAACGGTAAACTTCCATCATTTTCAATTTCTATGGTGAAAGTTATGTTTTTATGAAAACTATTAAGTTCGTTGCAAAAATCTTTTATGCTATGTTTTTTATTAAAGACTGCAAAAATATCATCAACATAACGTACCCATACTCTAGGGAAATAGGCCATCTTCTCTTTAACTTTCGTTTCAAAATATCCCATAAAAAAATTAGCTAAGAAACTTGATAATGGATTTCCCATAGCGGTACCATCATTTTGTGCATAGTATTTACCGTTGAATTGGAACCCGTTTTGCGCCATACATAAATTAATAAGTAATATATATTCTTCAATTTCATTCACATCTAAATTTAATTGTTCTAGCCATTTTCTAATTATATCAACAGTTTTTGAAATTGGTACACTTGGATAAAGAGATACTACGTCAAATGAAACTAAATATTCTTCTGGTAATAAAGAAATGTTTTTTACTTTATCGACGAATTCATAAGTATTTTTTACCATATACGAAGGAGGTGGGACTAGTTCTTGTAGGCGTGATACCAACCATTTTGCTATTAAATATGTTGGTGAATATTAAAAAAAAAAAAAAAAAAAAAAAAAAAAAAAAAATTGTATATTTGTGAGTTGTATATATTTTTATTATTTAATTATAACTTTCACTCACAAGCCAGCTCGAATATTATTTATACTGTAAAATAACTTTAATAAACATAGTGGTACCTATTGCATATAAAATATATTTGTTTGTTTTTAATAATTATTATATGGTAAAAACTTCCCGTTAAATAATAAACACATTCTATTAGTGGACCAACTAGTGTTTTTTGGGAACTATATATGTCACATGGAATAAGAAACAGTCATAGTTTTAGGAGTCGCGGCCAATCTAAAACCCTTCCGCTACCCACAGGTTGGGAACCCCTGCAATAGACCATTCACCGAAGACCAACCACGAAAAGTTAAAGCTGCGTAGTCACAAAGTTAAAACACTCTCATTATAAGTTCACTATTTAATAATAATGATCCAATACATTATCATGAATAAATGATATGTAACATTTGGTTGTTTCTCTTTACAGAAATAAGGTCAAATGTAAAAACGTATTCTTGTTTCCCAGTTGTTTAAGTCAACTTTTTCAACTAATAGTGTTCTTGTAGCGACCGCTTAACTAAATATTGCATTATAATTCCCATAACTGTTATGCAATGTAATTATATAACAGTATTATGTAGGAATAACACATTAGCATTTTTAGACAATGTAATCTACAGGTGAACTAGAGTGTATGTTCTTTGACAAAATAATTTACTAGTTCTAGCGAATGTTATCTAGGTCTCCAAATGTTGTTTTGTTTTTGAAATGGCTACCTATTTTGAAAACAAACATGTTACGATTGACAGGTAAATTGTAAATACAACAGAGATAAGATCTTAATTATATTTGTTAAGTGTTTTATTGTTTAAAAGCTTGAAGTCAGTTGTTTGAAGGCCGCGTATTGAAACCGGACTTTATTCTTTTGGATATGGTTTAACCAAATGCTTTCTTCGATCGCAAACCCTTACATAACCTCAGAAATATTGGTATCAGAAAATTCTGAGAACCAATAGCCTTTACTACTTAAAATTATTACTAGATTTTTGTTTCTTTTTTTTAGCATAATTGAAAACTATTCCTAACTTACTATTAATAATAATAATAAAATAATTTTATAATAATAATAATAACGCAGTGTTCCCATACAAACACGCTATCTGCTTCTAGAAACTTTTAAAATAACTTTTTGTATAAAATTAGCAACTTTTAAGTTTAGGTTCTGTGATCAACAAACTCTGGTACGCTATAGCCACTGATGACAACCAATTTTTACAAACCAATCTGAAAACTAATAAACGTTTCTTTTCTAAGACTTTTGTTCCATTTTAAATACTTTATAGTTTCTGTTATTTTTGTCTACTTCTTCATTGTTATGAAGTTATCTGTGTGGTAAAGAAGAAATCTTCTGTTTGGCCAAATATAGAAACTTTGAAGTTATTACTACAATACACAAATATCTATATTTTCCAGAAATGTTTTAATTAATAAACAGTTTGGAACGTTGAGTATTATTTCTCGAATAAAATAGCCTTAATTTGAGATTAAGTATAATAGTCACTGACTATCACATTTGTTCGTATGTTTTGTTAAAGTATTGATTATTAAATCCAAGATTATTTACGCTTGTAATAGGTTTTAGATTGGCGTTCAAGTGTTAATTCGCAGATAAAATTTATTAATATAAAAGCGAAAATCAGTTACAGGTTTTTTAATGTGTAGAAGATGTATTTATTGTGGGGTTTGTTTTGCTTTCTAGGTAAGTAAATATGATATTTTAAAACGTTTGTTAAATTTTGATTTTTTTTCACTCAATAAATATTAGTTTACTAACAAATTTTTAGATCGAGTACATTTTCAATATAAGAAAATTTGTTTTGCAAGAGAAATATTTTCTCCAGTTTTATTTATTTTTTTTTATTTATTTCCAGATGTTAGAAAAGTTGTTTTTCAAACCTTTCACAACTGGGTCTCACATTTACACATATTATTGGGATATTTAGGGAATTTATATCTTTGTTTAACATGAAGCTTACCGCTTGAAGAGTAAGGAAATTATTTGGATTTATTAGTTTTTAAAATATAACCGTTTGATGACCATTTTTGTAAACGGGTTACTTTTAGTCGGAGTTTCTGAATATCACGACTAACATATGATATATGTTCTCTCAATCGAGTGTGGGGAAAAAATATCTAACACAAAAATGTGGGACCTGATGTCTGGATAACGTCTAAGGGTTCCAAATGCACGAGAGCGAATATGAAAATATTATATATATATATGTGTGTGTGTGTGTGTGTGTGTGTATATATATATATATATATATATATATATATATATATATATATATATATCGCAGTATGTTTTCTTGTGTATTAATAAAGAACAAAAGTATAAATACAAATACAAGAATTATAATTGAATTTACAATTGTAAATTCAATTATAATTCTTGTATTTGTATTTAGACTTTTGTTCTTTATATATATATATATATATATATATAATCACAAATACGTGGGAGCTATAACTCCAGATATCTTGTAAGGGTTCCAGAGGAGAAAGAAACTGGAGAAGATAAAGAGACATGCTTGAACACTGTATGGATGAGGATATCAGGAGAAAAATGCACGAGAGCGAATACAAAACGAATATCTAACACAAAAAAGTGGGATCTAGGGATCCGGATATCTTCTAAGAGTTCCAGAGGAGAAAGAACCTGGAGAAGAAAAATAGACAGGAAGATGCAAGAAAGGCTACATAGAGAGCACGTTGGCTTCACCAGAGAGATGTTTGGCTGTAAAGGGTACAAAAGGGCCTCGACGATAGTCGCATACAATCTCTCTTAATAAAACATGACTAGTCTCGCATTATTAAAAACGAATTTGTACTCAATTATTTGGGGGAATAAAATCGTCTATCTTTCCTAACAAATACGTTAGGGAAAAGTAATAACAGATTATATAAAATGCCTTGAGTGAATATAAAGTAAGTGGTTGACATAAAAACCGAACTCCGAATTTTGTCAAGTCAATCTGTGGAAATGAAACCCTTAGGTCAAACCGAAAGTAATAATAGAAAATTAAAGTTACGTACTGGGCACGTTACCGTCATAAAACGCTGTACTGCATAAAGAACGTATTTTCTGCGTTATTTTTCCTATGCCATTTTAATGGTATTAAAAATGTATTAATATGCTCAAAAATCATAAGGAAGAATTGCTAAGAGGAAGAAACAGAAAGAGCAAAAAAGAAGATTACCTGCAAGAAAGCAAAGAACAACAAAACATTAAGTGAAAACGAAACGAGTTATTTTAGTGACTTGCTTGTCCTGCGTGATTTAGTCTGCGGTCACTGTTAGGTTTATCTAACTGCGATTAGTTTATAAGTTGACAACAAATTTGTAAAAACATCTGAGGAAAGGAATTTAGTGTTAACTTGAAATAAAATTCTGTGGTAAACCGTTAAAATACCCCAAACCAAAAACACAATTCGGAGCCGAAAGAAACAGATCAGAATCACAGGATCCAGAATCATGGTAACCCGGAAATCCAAATGGTTTAAGCAAATCCGCGGACTGAACCGGAAGCCCCGAGATACGAGAGGATTCATGAATTAAAAGTAGCTTCTAAAACTTGTTTAGCCAACAAAAATAAAAAAAATAGTGCCAATAACTTATTGTAAATCTTTAAATCTAACTAAGAAAATTTGTTTACATTATCAACTGTATGGAAGCCTATTGTATTAACGTGTCTAAATATGGAATTCAATTTATAAATTTATACTTTTAATAATTGCTTGGTAATTACTACGTATTAGTAAAATATTATGTTTTCATTGACAACTTTTTTGGTGTAGAATAATTGTGTCTATATTTGTTGATTATAAATTATTGTTTTTATTTTTCTCTTGGCAAAAAATATATAAATAGAGGCTGTTACATAGAAGTCAATGTTGAAATTATTGGCTATACTGATGGTAATATGTAGTTAAGAGTTTTATATGTTTCTTAAAAGGTTTACTGAATAAATATTTATTTAATGAATTTAACTTTGTCATTTGACCAACATTAGGACGTCACAACTAAATTTGTATAAAAATATACTGTTCATTATAATTGTATTTATTAAAGTATATTTCAATATTTTCAATAATTAATGAAAAATATAGAGTTATTTTATTTTAAAGACAAAACGTCCTGTAAAACGGCCAGTAGCGCAAGTAAAATAGCCTGAGTTAGTGAAATCTGCTGTAGCATGAATTCATACTTTTCACTTACATAAATCAATTTAGGATAATTTTCATTATATAGAAAATTGCATGTTAATAATATAAACATATAAACTGATGAGGATGGAAAAAATTAAAAAAATTAATAATTAAAATACAGCAATGTGTAAAATTACATGACAATCAATCATCTTGATTCTTTAAAATGACGTGGGTCACATAAGGTTTATCACTTGTTGTCTAAAAGGTTTTAAGGAGTTGTAGATCCAAACTTCTAGGAGATGAGGGTTTATTAGTAGTTTTTTAAATTTTCACTGAATCTACTGCTTTAGTTTAAAAAAAATTCAGAAAGAATATTTATTATCTTAGAAAACGTGAGTATTTTAAATTTCACTAGATTATAGTAGAAATTAATTTTTGTTTTGGCTCTTTTCTGACAGCAATAACAATCATCTCAAGTCATGAAAAGGATCAAAGGAAGTTACAAATTATTGGCGGCAAGACAACGAATATTTTGAAACATCCTTACCAAGTAAGTAACTGTAAACATTCTTCCTTAGATTATTTTAAAATACCAAAATCAAAAAACAATAAATTAGACTGAACAGTGAAAATTATTTTTTCAACATACAGGTAAAGAGATAACTAAATTATTACGAAATTAAATTTTACAACTAAAAATAAGCCTCTAAATTTAAAGAATAATCGTATATGAAACGCTCTCATTTGGCCATGAACATGTATTGAAACGCACTCATTTGGCCATGAACATGTATTGAAACGCACTCATTTGGCCATGAACATGTATTGAAACGCTCTCATTTGGCCATAAACATGTATTGAAACGCTCTCATTTGGCCATAAACATGTATTGAAACGCTCTCATTTGGCCATAAACATGTATTGAAACGCTCTCATTTGGCCATAAACATGTATTGACTGTTTCAATGTTATGAATCAGAAATATCTTTTTAAGGATTAAAATGTTATGTGAAATCTACTGATTTAAGTAAAATGAAATTGTGCAAATCCGAGAAGGTAAAGAACATACTAACATTAAAGGTAACGAATCTGAAACAATAACGTAGGTTTAATGCCCAAATGACAGCAACATAGAATCTTCAGAAGAAAGATATCATCCTGAATCGTCACACAGAATTAAAGATGTCCTTAAAATAGATATCAATAAATAGCATTTGCCAAAATTCACGACCAGAATCAATATGGTGAATAAATTGAATCCTTCCGTGTAGCTACCTTGGCTGCCATACTCATATAAAATATGCATTAAATAGAGTAATTAAATAAAAGGCTAAATACAAACCACAGTTTAAATTTTAGTTTAAATTTTCGCTTAAAGAAATATTAGAAATGCAGATATAATCTGCAATATACTTTAAAATATTGAAACGCATTAAGAAATGTACTTTCTAAGCAAAAGTTGTGTTTAGATACAGCTTTCCCCCACTTTCCAATATGAATGCGGCTCACTCTCTCTCTCTCTCTCTCTCTCTCTCTCTCTCTCTCTCTCTCTCTCTCTCAGTCTATTTTCTTATATATATATATTTACATATGTATAATGTGTTGCTCTTAAATATTTTATCTTATTAGTTGCTTGATACTTTCACGAGACAATTATTATCCGTTCCGTCTATAATTTAAATTGATGTTTTGATTAAAATATGGTAGTGAATTCTTATCACTGATGAAGGCTATTTGGTCGCCGAAACTTGTCTGATTAAAGTGAGAGGATAATTCTGTGAGAGTTTCTTTTACAATTTTCTTTGACTAAATGAATTTATATGATAAGCTCTAGTTGACAATTTAATAATTCTTGATTTTCGCAAGGGTAGACTATAGATAGATAAAGATGAAATATGTTTGATGATGTTGTAATGATAAGAACATAGTTTTATAACTTTTTTATAATATATTAGAGGTTATTTACCTATTTTTCTTAACATGCGTTTCGGAACTTAAATACTCATTTACGGGATACTATTTAAGTTTTGAAAATGGAGTCATTCCGAAATGCGTCAACTAATGAAAATATTGTAACGTTAGGAAAGGCAGAACCCTTTACTCAAGTATATACAAATATTTCTAACACAGGTGAAAATGAATATATTAAGAATTTTAACCTATTATTTGAAAATTTGTTCGAATATTGCTTAAATCATAGAGAACAATTTAAACCAAAATTTTTGTTTTATAGGTAACCGTCATGACCGACTGTTCTGGCGTTATCCTCAATAAACGTTGGGTCCTAACTTCTGCAACTTGCATCATTCCGTACCAGTAAGTAAAATTTTCATTTCTCTAAGGCTTGGTTAAAAATAAATCCAGTTCAAATTCAACTGGACACGCACAGGTAAACATGATATTCCCCTAAAAGAACGTCTGATGAACAAAAAGTGTTTTCATCCTGTTACGAAATTTTCTTTTCAAATTACTTTAATTCATGGTATCCAAATGACGTCACCATGGCAACATGTAAAACGTTTTTTCCAGCAAATAATAATAAGGTCTAAAACACAAAGGTTGTATTAAAATCATGTGTCCCCAAGTAAGTAAACAATGCAGCATTTTCCAACTTACAAGGACTCGAGAGGAGCCATTCGCGTTTCACTATTTTAAAAACACACACATCACTATTTAGGAAATACTTTTATATTTCAAGCAACTGAAATTCACTGATCTTTTTTCAGTTGAATATTAAAATGTATTTCACTGGAACGTATTTTATCGTAGATAATCGTATAACCTTAGTGCAGTTTCCTTTTGTTACTGATAACTAGGCTCTAGTTGCTATTACCTTTAAAAATATTGTCACCACATTATAAAAATGCCCACTTGACTAGAAAAAAGATTTTTTCAGTTTTGTTTCAGTCTTTTTATAAACAAGGTGCATAAACTATTTATCACTACGTTTTTACAAATAGTTTATTTAAAGGTAATTATCTTTAAGGCACAGAAGAATCACGACTCGTGTGTCAGTCAGTCAGTCTGTCTGTCAGAGAGGGAGGGAGTTTCGAAGCACCCGAGGGTTTCCAGCGTCTGTCAAGCAACACTGGCTGCGGTTAGGAATTGGGGATCAGGGATTTTGGTTAGGGCTGGATCTTAGGAGGGGTTTTCGCATGGCAGGACGTTTTATCGGGTGGGATGGCTCATGGGAGCAGGGTGGCTTACCTGATATAGAGCTGTCCTTTACTATTGGCGTAGACAGTGAAGCTGCTGTACCCTTGCTCTATCATGCCTGGTCACTATGCCCGTATTATCCCCTTGCTATACCATGCCTGGTCACTGTGCACGTATTATCCCCTTGCTATACATGCCTGGTCACCAAGAGCGTATCATCCCCTTGCTATAATATACCTGGTTCCTGGTCACTATGCACATATTACCCCCTTACTATACCAAGCCTGATCACCATGCACGTATCATCTCCTTGCTATACCGTGCTTGGTCACCATACACGTATCATCCCCTTACTATACCATGCGTGGTCACTATACACGTATTATCCCCTTGCTATACCATGCCTGGTCACTGTGCACGTATTATCCCCTTGCTATACCATGCCTGGTCACCATGCACATATCATCCCCTTGCTCTACCATGCAGATCACCTATCACGTATCATCCCCATGCTATATCATGCCTGGTTACCATGCAGGTATCATCCCCTTGCTATACCATGCCTGGTCACTATGTACTTATTACCCCCTTGCTATACCATACCTGGTCACTATGCACGTATTATCTACTTACTATACCATACCTGGTGCCTGGTCACCATGCACATATCATCCCCTTGCTATACCATGCCTGGTCACTATGCACGTATTACCCCCTTGCTATACCATGCCTGGTCACTATGCACGTATTATCCCCTTGCTATACCATGCCTCGTCACTTGCACGTATTATCCCCTTGCTATACCATGCCTGGTCACATGTACGTATTATCCCCTTGCTACCCCATGTCTGGTCATAATGCACGTAACATCCCCTTGCTATACCATCCCTGGTCACCATGCACGTATCATCCCCTTACTATACCATGCGTGGTCACTATACACGTATTATCCCCTTGTTATACCATGCCTCGTCACTATGCACGTATCATCCCCTTACTATACCATGCGTGGTCACTATACACGTATTATCCCCTTGTTATACCATGCCTCGTCACTATGCACGTATTATCCCCTTGCTATACCATATCTGGTGCCTGGTCACACTATGCACGTATTACCCCCTTGCTATACCATGCCTGGTCATCATGAACGTATTACCCCCTTGCTATACCATGCCTCGTCACTGTGCACGTATTATCCCCTTGCTATACCATACCTGGTGCCTGGTCACACTATGCACGTATTACCCCCTTGCTACACCATGCCTGGCCATCATGAACGTATTACCCCCTTGCTATACCATGCCTGGTCACCATGCACGTATCATCCCCTTGCTATACCATCCACGCATCAGCCAAAAAACATTTTTATGCTTAATATTACACTCACTAGGTTTACATTTTATAGACATACGAGTATAGACTGATATTTATTTATAGGTCGCATATTAAATAAATGGCAATAATTTACTCTAACACCAGTTTTATATCTACAAACATTTTGGCAAGTAAACAATAGAAATTGCTGAAAAGGTCACTATTTTTCGGATAATAGTATCCATTACCCTAGATTCTGAATTTGAAGTTTTTATTCTCCCTGAAGATACGGTTCTCGCATGGTCATTATGCGATTTTATATATTTTATAATACAGTAAAAAGTAAGCATCAATGCTTGTTTCAGAACAAACATCACCTACTTCAGTATCCGAGCTGGATCCGACTCTCATGTCAAGGGCGGGAAGGTGTACAACCTTGAACAGGCCGTGGTGCACAGTATGTACGACATGGTGACGTACGTTTACGACTTCTGTCTGCTCAAGACAAGTTCACCGATCAAGTTCAACAAGAGAACTAAGAGTATACGGTATGCTACGCAACCTCTGAAGACCGGATCCAAGGGCATTGTCAGTGGATGGGGTCAACATGAGGTAAAGTAGTTTTACGTCATTTAAAACTTGGTCAGAGATTTCTCTGTAGGGAGAGCTTAAAAGCTAACATCCACCGAGGCTGTAAATTCATTTTATATTTTAAAAAAAACTTTGCTTTTTATAGCTGATTTAAAGTCGAAAATAACAAAATAATAAGCTTGCAAGAGCCGGAATCAAAATAAGAAAATAGTGATTCACAGAAGTGCCTCGAATCCTGCCAGTGAAAACCCATCACTTATACTCACTTTTAACCTTTCTTGGTTCCTCTTCAACATAACCATACCACAATCCTTTCTTCCTCATCTCTTACGGATTTCGTCTGCTTCTACTCTGCTAAGTTTTTTAACAGGACAAAAAGCTCATCATATCCACATATCGGGGTACTCAGCTACTCGACTGGACATTTTCTTATCTTGACAGTTCTAAACTCCTTCAGGAAACCCATAGTGCCTCCCTCTAAAATAACATCCGTTGCAAAGTAAAATTGCAAGAAAAATGTAATAACTACCTCTACATACAATCACCAACCCTTCATATTATTTGTTCACTCTTAAGTACTTTGAGGTAACTATAAGCAGTTGTCAGATGTGAACTCTACGCTTGATGTATTATATTCTTCAATCTTATATTCCTTGTATTAATATTGTTCCTTTCGTCATACGTGATATTGGTTTTATTGTACTTCTTGACTTTTATTATTTTTTTATTCTTCTTTATTGTCCGCTAATAATGTTCTTTACACAATTTACTTTCTATTTCTTCATGCTTTAACCATCTTTAAAAACACATCTCTGCTGTAAATCTTCCAATTATATAGAGACACTTTGCATTACTTTATATTTATATTAAATTAACAAGATAAATCTACTAGCTTATAATATTTTGTTATACTCAAAAGAAAATAACCTTCATAAAGTAATCATTACAAGTCACGCAATATATATATATACATATATATATATATATATATATATATATATATATATATATATATATATATATATGTAGCTTTACATCACTGTTTTCTTGTATTCACTTATCTCTTTCACTATATGTACTTAAACAAGAATCTTACTTGGTATTTATGCGAGTTAACTTTCAAAGATTGGTCGTATCTCCATCATCGGGCATCACTGTCCGGGGGGTGTAGTAGACTGCTATATAGAGTTGTAACTAGTAGGCGCTAACGCGCTAACGAGTCTACTACAAACCCCGGCCAGTGAATCCCGATGATGGAGATACGACCAATCTTTGAAAGTTAACTCGCATAAATACCAATTAAGATTCTTGTTTAAGTACATATAGTGAAAGTTATATATATATATGCCTATAAGTTCATGTTATTCAGTGAAATTCTTCTAAAAGTGTCAATGAATATTGTCTTAGTATTCAATGCCTTACTTTAATGTTTCTATTTTATCTTTGAATATTTCAGAAAATCAAGCAGACTTACGCATTTAGAGAAGTGCCTTTATTCGTGCTTGACTTCGTTAACTGCCAGAGAATGTACTCAGGGCATGTTAGAGACACAATGTTCTGTGCTACTTCGAAGAACAGCGACGAAGGCCCGTGTTTAGTAAGTTATTCTTGTAGATTTCAACGTAATATATTTTTTCAATGACAAATGATCACTAACGAAACTCAGCAGAAAATCTTTATGGAGTTTAACTATGGCTGGTTAAAGTGATGAAAGTACGTTTCTTTGCTATAAACATTGCAACACGTAACCGACAGGCAATATTGACAGAAAATGTGACGGTATTTATTATTGACAACTAATACTAAATAGCAAAACGGCGATATAAATAAATCTGTTAGAATTATTTATGTACACTACAAATATTTTAAATTTTGCATGAAGCATATAATCGTAACAACAAAATATATTAAAACTCAATTTTTAGATTTTCTAAATTTTATATTTAACTGTAAGTAAATTTAAATACAGATTATCAGCTCGCATTTAAAATTTTCAATAGCTTTTTATGTTATATGTAGATTTTATCTATTTAAAGGTAGATTCGTTCTCTGCTAGTATTTTGTTATTTCACAAATTTTATTTGAAACCCTGATAAATAATTAAATTTATATTATAACACTACAAAATCTAAAGCAGGTACTTTATTATTAAATACAAATATTTTACTTAATAAACCGGCAAATAGGCTGAATTAAACTTAGTATTTTTATTATGTAAGAGTAGGAAATAGGTCGCAGTTTTTCTGCCCAACTTTTCTGTTTCGATTCGTGCTACAACCCCTCCCGTCTGGAAATATTTCAATATTCGGATCCCCATTCTAGTTTTCCAGTGTTTTTTGCTTACAGAAAATAAGGACCATTTACAGCTCCAATACAATGTTACTGTGCAGAAGGTTATAAATCTTAAATAAATAAATAAGAACCAAATCATCAGACGGTTAAAATATTAGGCTCATACAATAGTAAGACTTTCAGAACTTCTATAGAAAACACTTTAGATAACCGCTCAAAATGCGAGACCAACTATAACAAGGTGTTGAAACCAACTATAAGAAGGTACTAAGACTAACTATAAGAAGGTGTTGAAACCTACTATAAGAAGGCGTTGAGACCAAGTATAAGAAGGTGTTGAGACCAACTATAAGAACGTTTTGAGACCAACTATAAGGTGTTGAGACCTACTATAAGAAGGCGTTGAGACCAAGTATAAGAAGGTGTTGAGACCAACTATAAGAAGGTTTTGGACCAACTATAAGGTGTTGAGACCAACTATAAGAAGTTATTGAGACAAACTATGAGACGTTGTTGAGACCTACTATAAGAAGGTGTTGAGACCAACTATAAGAAGGTTTTGAGACCAACTATAAGGTGTTGAGACCTACTATAAGAAGGCGTTGAGACCAAGTATAAGAAGGTGTTGAGACCAACTATAAGAAGGTTTTGAGACCAACTATAAGGTGTTGACACCAACTATAAGAAGTTATTGAGACGAACTATGAGACGTTGTTGAGACCTACTATAAGAAGGTGTTGAGACCAACTATAAGAAGGTGTTGAGACCGACTATAAGAAGGTGTTGAGACCAACTGTAAGAAGGTGTTGAGACCAACTATGATAAGGTGTTGAGACCAACTATACGAAGGTGTTGAGTCCAACTGTAAGAAGGTGTTGTTGAAAAGATAATATGAACTATTATTTTTTATAATTTTAGCTAAAAAAAATAGCAAATTATAAACCTAGGTATAACTGTATTTTCCCCTTACATAGACACGTTAAATTCAATATACTAAATCCTCCTTTCTAGGCCTACATTAAATTGTTAATTACTTGCCGTTAACTGTTAATTACCAATTGTGAATTTTTTATTATCACCTACCTAAGTGCTGTTTAATTACCTATTTTAACTTATTTTTTTCTATTTATGAATATTTGCTAATAATTCTAACTGTATACTATATTAGTAGCATAACTATGTTTTAAATCGTAGATTGTCCAACAATGTGTTGTATTAAACATAAATACGTAATCTGTTAATGTTTCAGTGGGACTGGGTGGATCCCTTCGTCTCCAAGGGAACATTGTACGGTCTGTACGCCAGTTGGTTGCTGCAATGTCCTAGCGCTGAATACCCGTCTGTCTTTAGTGACGTCAGTTCCGTTGCAGGATGGATCAAGGATACGATACAGAACTGAACTCAACTCACAAGAAATTAATAGCAACTTTTTCTTTTCTCTATTGTTTATTTTATTAAAACATGAATTTTATAAAACATATTGTGTAAATTATTGGACACTAGCAGAGTACCCGTCCTCCGTACGGGGTTGACGTCTATTTGTGTTGATTTAATTTTTATATGTATTTGGGGTGAATTTAATTTACTGAAAGTAAATCCCAATAAATATATAGAACTATAGTTTATAAGCTTACCGATTATTGTCTTGAAAAACCAAAAGAAGGAATAGCTTCTGCTTAAAACATGGCATTTGAGAAGTATAACTAACCTTGAAAGAATAATAACAACAAACATTTACTATCACCTGTTTTGTAGTAACTTTTACAGGTGATTAAAAACACATTTACTGTCACCTGTTTTATAGTAACTTTTACAGGTGATTAAAAACACATTTACTGTCACCTGTTTTATAGTAACTTTTACAGGTGATTAAAAACACATTTACTGTCAGCTAATTAAGCCAACTATATAATAGTGTATAGAGCATTGAGTGTTGGGGGAGTTTTCAAGGCCAGTGGGGCGGTGCCCTGATAAAATTTCTAAATAAAAGGCCTACATGTTAACCAGGGATCCTACGAATGTCGATGTAAAGATTCAGCTCAATGGGTTCAGTAACACAGAGAGAGAGAGAGAGAGAGAGAGAGAGAGAGACCATTAGATTTTTATATAATACTGTAAACTGAATCCAAATAAATATAACAAACAATAATTTTTTATGAAAAACCAAAAGAAGACAAATCTTCTGTTTGTAAACACAACATTTGTAAACTTAAACTAACCTCTAAAGATGATTGACAACGGACAATTAATATCAGGTGTTTCAATGTGTTTAAAAGTGACGTTTACACGTGATTAGCAGCTGATAAGGCCAATTCAAGTATATAATGTAGTATAGACTATTGAATGTTAAGAGAGTTTTCAAAGCCAGTGGGGCTGTGCCCTGATGGAATTTCTAAATAAAAAAAGGCCTACGTATTACCCAGGGACCCTAAGAATGTCTATGTAAAATTTCAGCTCAATACTCAAATACAGCTCAGTACTTTTTACGTGATTGAGTAACACACACACACACAGACACCACTAGATTTTTATATATAAGTAAAACCAAGTTTAAGACATAGTTCTAGCATTATTTTGTAAGATTGTTTCCTTGAATGGCCCTAAAAACTCAAGTGCTATCGCTTCCAAGATACAGACAATAAAGAGACTGCTAATGGCGAGAAAGAAATCATGCTGACATTTCAACGCATTTTTCACAAGATCCTGTTATTTTCAGGCCTTCTATTAGTGCAGTGATGTAATATATATATATATATATATATATATATATATATATATATATATTTGTAGATTATGCAACACTGTTTTCTTGTATACATTTATCACTTTCACTTATGTACTTAAACAAGAATCTTACTTGGTATTTAGGCAAAAATCTTGGGGCAAAAAGGCCTCAAAATGACAATCTGGGAACAACTAGAAATTTATAAAAATAAAAATAACATCATCAACGAACAGATACAAATAAAATCAAAAAACGACAAATTATTCAATCTAATAGACAGTATAAACCCCAAGACAAATGCTGAAAACTCGCACAGTGCAGTGAAACTAAAAATAGAAGTTAACAGTACATCAAGGTCAACAGCAGATTCAACGCAGCCCGCAGTCCAAATACGTTTAGTATGCCAGAAGATGGAAGCACTCGCTAGCTTCTGAAAGCGCTCGCATAAATACCAAGTAAGATTCTTGTTTAAGTACATAAGTGAAAGTGATATATATATATATAGTGTAATATATAGTGTTGTATATCCATTAGTTGATCTTTAGAACAAGGTAACTACATAATGAAACCAATGCATAGTAAATTTACAAGGTTATAAACGGCAGTAAAGCACAATCACACTAGAGAAAAAATTGCTACAGAAAAAAATGCTATAAACACACACGAAGTAAAGCGAGGTTTGAACACAACAAAAGATTTCGTCGTGTAAATAAATAACTTATTTGTTTTGTAGTTACTGTATTTTTTTATTTTGAAAAAAAACATCGATAACAGAGTTACGCAATCACTTATATGCAACAATAAATACACAACGATTCTATAGATACGCCGAACATAAGTTAATAAGTCTAAAACAATGTATAACATAGGCTAAAGAGGTTAGGTTGATATATTAAAGAAAGAAACATGCTTAATTACGTATGAAGCTTACTTAGGCGTTCCAGTATCGTCCTCTGATGTTACAGCGACATCACTACCCTAGAATTAAAGTCTCCGCTACAACTGTAGCTCTACTCTACTTTGTTGTTACCATAGTAACCTAGTAACTCAAGCGAACGTTATTATGGCAAGTTCTAGTGACGTCACAGCGCTTCCCAGAGGCGAAACGTAATGCAGAAATAATTCACCGAACCATAAACCAGGTTTACTTTATTTTAAATTAAATTTAAAGTAGAAATTAAGATAAAATTAGATAAAATAATCTGATTTTCATAGACTTAACGATTTCCAAAGACAATGCATAAGACAGAATCAATCGAAATATATAATCTAGAACTTTTAATGTGTTTTAATATAAATTAAAATAGAAACGAAGATAACACAGTAGAAAACAATCTGAACTTGAAAACATGTTGAATAAACATTTATCACGACATACTTCAAATTTAAGTACTTAACAGTGCTTAGAAGTGTCAGTAATAGGTTCCTGTTTTACGATGTTATAGAACGAAATCAATCCAGCGATATGGTTTGGAGTAGCTTACGTGTTACTGTGTTAACAAGTCGTTAAAAGATAAAATTTAATTAAGAAAGTTAGGCCAATATGAAGATACAACTGCTGACGGGTTGGTTTCAGTGCCACTATGTCCAAATTACTGTTGATTTTGTTTTGCTGGGCAGGTACGTAGAATACACAAAGTATGTTTAAAAGTAAGAACTATATATTCGAAATATAATTTATTAAATAATAAATGAAACTGAACTTCTGAAGCATTTTTCTTGTCTTCTGTTAAGAATTGAACATTTTTGTATTATACATTAAGCAACGACAATAATCAGTCATGCTCATCTCTCCGTCATAAAAAGAGAATTACAACTTTATTAACACTGAAAATATTGTAACAAATTATAACTACTGTCAACTAAGTTATAAAAATGAAGATTGTAAAACCTTACCGATGGACAACTACTCTATGTTTATTACCAAATTTAAAGAGAACATTTCCCCAATATTTATTGTGTATATTTAGCCACGTTTATGTCTGTTATACTACAAAAGCTGTTAACATTTTATATTGAATAATAGTTTATCTATGTCGCTCTTTGATATATAAATATCTACATTTGTTTAGTTACAAACTCAATCCCGATTCAATTTTTATTTTATAAAGATTCTCTCTTAAACTTTCTTCATTTTTAGTGTCAATTGTAATTATAATTATTTTACTACTGAAATTTAATATTGTTATTAGTGGATTACTCTGGCCTATAATTTATTCCAGAATAGTAAGAGTCTGTAGACGATTGGGAATAGTGGTCTGTAGAATAGTAATAGCCTATTTGTAGACGGTAGGGTTGTAAGAAACGCACAGGTTACATGAATATTAAAAAAGGACTAAGATTCTCTTTAATTAAGTCATTCTTAAAACTAAACTTTTTCAATATATTTTTAATAAACCAGGTTTTATATTTCAATTGTTCCCACAAATTTTATTATTTCGAAATTTAGGGTTAAATAGATTAAAGCGAAATCTTCTCTTAGTCATAAAAATTGAACGACTGTGTCGATCTGTACAACTGTGAGATGAAAATGATGAATTCCCGTGTCAAATTTACATCCCTCCTCCGATTATCCCCATGTAACCAAAAACTTCATTTAGTAACATTTTTGTTATAAATTGTTTTAAATATATTCTCATTACGGAAATGATTAATTTTTACTTATGTTTTATTGTACGATAAACACTTGTCCAGTACACTACTAGCTTGCATTATGTTTCTCAACGAATCACTGGCATATTTTCTCACAGCTCTTCTTCAAGGTTTTTGTAAATGACTAAAATCTTTTAAATTTACCAATTAAAATTATTAAATTTTACAAACCATAATAAAATGTTGCATTAAGTGCAAAACTCTATTTTACTCGTAAAATATAAACTAAAATATTTGTACATTGTATCTAATTTTATCCTCAAGAATAGTGTTCTTAAAATTAGGATTTCAAAAGATTTACAAAGATTTCACAAATTTTAGATCCTTGTGCTTTAACAAATGCTGTATTCAATTTATTCCAACCATTTCGATGTTCTATATATAAATAAAATTTAGAACCTTGTATTTGCACGGTTCTTTTCAAATAGGAAAGGTCGATCCAGTGACTTTAACGGATCGGTGATTTTAATGACAGTGCTAGGTTTGGATCGGTGACTTTTACCAGTGACAAAGCATACTGAAACTGCTCTGTATACGTATGCCAATAACATGCAGGCATACCTTGCTGGTGAAATGATTCCACACCTCGCTTTTTTGTGGAGGACTTGTTTTATTTAAAAATAAACTCCTACGAAATTAAGAACAAACTACCGAGTGCGACGTAGCGTCTACTGTAAACAACACTGTCACTGTCGTGAAACCTGACACAAATCTACCACCCTCATGAGTACAACCAGTAATAGCGAAAAATCAATCAATGACAGCCGTGGTAAAATATCAGTAACTTTTAAGTCGCGACAGCGACATGTTGCCCAATCACAACCTACACAAACCCCTCTCTTCCCTTCAGTCAACGACATTGTACGATAATCGGTGCCGTGAACCGAGTGGTGAGAGCAGAGTCTGTTATAGCGACTAATTAACCAATGACACCCATTGCATCCAGTGTTTGCGACTTTTGTCCAATCACAATAGAAGCAACTTCGATCGATTGTCACTGCAACTGGCATTTTCCATATTTTGCCATTGATACTACCAGCGACAAACGAATATCAGTGATAAGTCACCGTGATAGAAAATATCGACAATCCCTATTCTCAACGCGGACTAGTGTGATGATTCTTCCAACCAGACTGGGAGCAAGTTTAGTTTAGGTGAACGACCCTTTTCAAGCATGCCATTAGATTCCCCTATTCCCATTACTAGGGACTTTAAGGTATTTCCTTCGATCATACTTCCGTCTACCCTTCTTTCCCGAATAAAGAGATGTAACACTTTTTCTGCCTTATTCGTACCGATACTGACAATCCTTTACTATCATTCGTTAGAAACTGTAATATTTATACTAAAAGATTCCTTAAAATTGTAGAAATTATCGTCTCTCTGAGTCTATTCAAATTTACTTCTGAGTGAAATATTTTCGCATGTTGTATGTTTCGCCCATTTAATTGTATCTCTTATGACGTATTTTCATATTAATAATAATTTCAAACTCTTTTATTCTCCATTTTACCAATAACGTAACTGATCAAGCAGTAAATCTAATTTATTATATTTGGTATTCAGTTTTAAATAGACGTCATGAGAGAGATACGAGTTTTGAAATTTTTGAAGTGATAAGTTCTTTACGCATGGTGAACCAAAAATGAGATTAAATCATTGCTGTCGCGTCACGCTATTTCTTAAACTCGTACCTTACATACGGTACAACATATGATTTCATGCAACAGCTGATTTTGTGTTATAGGTTATATTGTAGAACAACTGTTTTACTCGTAGAATAAATAGTTTTGACCAGTTAATGGATATATTAATTTATTTAAATTTTGATAAATCTTAACACAAATATTCCAATATAACGATAATAAGAAGGTTATTTATTACGATGGTATAATTTTTTAAAGCAAAACATTTTTAGGACCGTCTTATACATCTTAAAAATCTGATTTGAATTATTTAAAAAATTGTATTCAGTAAAGATCTAATTGTTTTTTTTATTATTTACCAACATGTTTTATGTTTACCATAACGTTTTTGTTATTATATACATACCCATGTTATTTTATTATTAACTACAATTAATATTAGTCTTTAATAAATATATTCCTCAAATAAAGATGTAAAATGTGATTGAAAACGTATAAATTCATATTTTCTTGAAAGTTTTGAGATATGCTTATCCCTTTTGTCGGGATTCCCTGGAGTGTCAGAACCAATTTTTTTCTATGTAGTACTTTGACATGTCATTGTTGTACACTAACAAGGTTTTACTATATAATAAGCATATTTTAATCGAGGCAAAACTGCATAAGCTAACGCCTATAACTTTAGTTGCAGGTAGTGTGTCCACTGCGCTCGGCATTGTTGGAGGGAAAGTCACCAATATTAAAAAGCATCCATATCACGTGAGTGTTCTAATCATTGTTTAAATATTTGTCTATCATATAGATCATGTTTTTTAAATCAATCTGTGAGCCGGCAGCAAAACGACAACCTTTAGCAAAATAAAACCCAAGAGTAAAGATCGGGAAGAGAGAGAGACAGAGCAGAGATTAAAAATGTGAGCTGAAATGTACGCTGACGAGAAACATCGTGATATTCAAAAAGTGATTCTCCTCGTCGGTAAGACATTTATCCATAGCTTGGCACGTTTTTTACGAAATTCCGTGGTTTCGAAAAAAGTTCAAACCTCTTCAAGCCACCTCTGTGTGCCTGTTTATATGCGTGTATATATGTGGGCCTGTCTAGATGTGTTTCTACATGTTATTTTTTTAATGTAGTTCTAAAAGGATAAGCTAATGAGGTTTCTTTTGCTTACAAATAATAAAACAAAATTCTAAATATAAGACCAATGTTAAAGGATAGGGGGGGGGGTAATAATGGTATAAAGGGTGCAGGTGCGTGCTTCAACCCCTACTTTCTATTCGTATTATAACGAGTTCCCTAGTCATTGCATCCCTTTGTACAAAGAAGAGCTAAAAAAGTATAGCAAAGTAAAGGTAATATTGATTACCTTATTCTGGGAATACGCGTAAAATTATGTCCCGTATGGGAAGTACCGCTTCCCTGAAGTAAACTTGCTACTAACTGAAGAGAACCAGATAACCATTTTCCGGATGCGTGTTAGTATAGATCTTGTGTTTCTTGGTGAAGTACGAACTTCATGTGCGAAAGCCGTCAGCCAGTTTTGTAGTGATGGGGTCGTGCGGAGCCAGTCTGTTTCGAGCCGATTTCAAACTAACATAGATAGCCAGCAAATGTTAGTTTGTAGATTGGTAGCTAACACTGCTTGTTGCACGTAGCCACTCTAGAAGCGGCCGTCCACATTTCGCCCATGACATTCCCTTACCAAGCTTCACGACATTCCGCAAGACCTATCTCTTGGTAAGGAGTAAGGGGTAAGGAAATTTTCTACCGTTCTTGCCATGACGTCTATAACATGTGGCATGTTATGAAGAATGTTTTGCCTACCCTCATCTCATTATAAAATGTCTTAAAATCTAAATTCGCTAAACAGAAATAAATGGGGGAGCGATAAAACGGACACCTAGGTTTAACTTACGTCTGTAGTTTGTTAGTTAATTACTTATTTGATTTGCTTCTTTTCTAGGTGACGATCGTAGGACAATGTTCAGGAGCTATAATACACAAACGCTGGATTTTAACATTGGCCTCATGCGTCGTGCCCTATTAGTAAGTTCATACTATCTACTGCTGATAACATTGCCTCTGGGAGATGGGGAACGGATGACACCACGTGATAAACCAATTTACTACTATCGTTAATAATAATAGTTACCCTTGTTATAATTGAGTAGTAACTAGTATTCATAAGATAACAAGTCGCTTATTATCTTCGTGGTGTATCCCCATCATACCTTTGAGATACAATTTTAACATCGATGTACTATATTAAACTCTATCCCTACACTTTTTTAAAATGATTTTTATTATTAAAAGAAACGAGTAATATGTAAAATGTTCAAGTCAATTCCTACTGAGGTCAAAAAATCAATATTATTTGTGTTACTTTTTATTTTATAATTACAATTATAAAAAATATGTGTTTACTTATGATAGAATCACATTATTAAGGGGCAAAGTAGATATAAAATATCCTTGCCAGTTTCCATTTACATATCTTTACAGTATTTGGTGTTTGACTATTATTAGCTTGTTATTATTTATCCACTTTCTCTTTTTCTTGCTTAATTTATGATGTTGATGGCGGTTTAGAATACTCATTCTATTCATCACTTATAATGCTTCATTAGGAACATTTCTCTTATAATTTTATAAATATCTTTAAGGGATAGATTTCTATCTTGGGGAATGTTGGCTCTGTGCCAAAGTCCTGGATTTCAAACATGCACTTATTCAGTTCGAATCTGTCCGAGACAACATTTTTTTTAAGTTTAATTAATGAATAAATATTTGAAAAGACTGTTTTAATATCAATTTTCATCGACTACAGGTTTAAAAAAAATTATATTTCAACTTCATTGGATGAATAAAAACGTATTTTATTAACGATTGAAAATTTATATAAGTTATATGTAAGAAGAGTGTGCGCTAATAGAAGGAATTGAAAAAAACAGAGGTTTTTTGTAAATAAAGTTTTAAATGTCAATTACCTTGAAAACGACTATAAATTTTTAAATTCGCAAATAAGAATCTGGCCTAAAATATCACGTTACATATTCCCTAAATTTCCGATCTGTTTATTTCTATTTCAAAATATCTAAAACGTATTTGACAAATTACTTTAGGCCAACACACATAGCATACTACGCTCCTTTTCTCATGAGGACGGATCAACTTACTGGATAGTTTTAGCCTGTAACAGTATAAAGCCGTAATTTCCTCAGCATATTCAAAACCTAAGCACAGACGGCCTCGGCCAGAGTTATATACTGAGTCGTCATGTTCCCGAACAAATTATTTACTAGAAAATCTTATTTGGCTGAAGTGTGAAGTAAAACCCTGAGGATAAAACAATTTCCCTTATCCTCTAATACTCTAATATTTGCTTACTAAAATGAAAACAAACACTGCAAAATAAAGCTACTAGAAAAGCTGTAGAAATTAATAAATTTGTTGAGCACTGTGGACTAATTTTTTAACTAAATAAATAATACCCTAAATTACTTTATACATTTGTATTACATAGTAATCATCGTCAGAAGTATTTTCTTTATTTTACATAAAGTAATTGTAATAAAGATTTCTGTATTGTGGCTAGTGGGTTTTATTTATTTGGTTAAAACAAATCTGTAGAACGTTTATTCAACACAGACTTTGTACAAGTATCAAAGAGCACATTTTGTATCTCAACGCTAAGACATGATTACTAGTAATTAAATAATAAATAAAGTAAAGAAGTTTTTCTATAAAGTGAACTTGTAAAGGAATTATAGAAACTATTCAGTGAATATAATTGTATAACAAAGAAAATAAAGCAAAAGTTACAACAAGGATGAGTTTTTTTCGCCGAGTAATATTTCTTTAATAAAAGATGATCTGTAACATACCTGATTTTACTACTCAAATTGTCCCTACAATTTACAACAACAGCAAAAAATGCATTTTTGGCACATCCCCTAAGGCCCGTTCTGCATTCTTACATCGGACGGATATACATTCAACTATCTCGAGAAAAGCACTATTACCTTTTAAAGTTAGGTATCTTAAACATTTAGTGTAAATGCTTGGTAGAGAAAAAACGAAAATAATATTTGAACTTTTGAGTATTAATAATATGTAATTTTATGTTCTTGGAAATTTCGTATTTTCTATTACTGTACATAATCTAAAAACTAGTTGAATCATATTGAGAATATATAGGTGCAAATAGTAGCTATAGTAAACAGTGTTCGCGTGAATCGACCGTAGGGTATGTTTAAGTTTGAAATAGATAAAGGGAATCGACCGTATAGTATATTGAAGTTTGAAATGGATAAAGGGAATCGACCGTATAGTATATTGAAGTTTGAAATGGATAAAGGGAATCGACCGTATAGTATATTGAAGTTTGAAATAGATAAAGGGAATCGACCGTATAGTATATTGAAGTTTGAAATGGATAAAGGGAATCGACCGTATAGTATATTGAAGTATGAAATAGATAAAGGGAATCGACCGTATAGTATATTGAAGTTTGAAATAGATAAAGGGAATCGACCGTATAGTATATTGAAGTTTGAAATGGATAAAGGGAATCGACCGTATAGTATATTGAAGTTTGAAATAGATAAAGGGAATCGACCGTATAGTATATTGAAGTTTGAAATGGATAAAGGGAATCGACCGTATAGTATATTGAAGTTTGAAATGGATAAAGGGAATCGACCGTATAGTATATTGAAGTTTGAAATGGATAAAGGGAATCGACCGTATAGTATATTGAAGTTTGAAATAGATAAAGGGAATCGACCGTATAGTATATTGAAGTTTGAAATGGATAAAGGGAATCGACCGTATAGTATATTGAAGTTTGAAATAGATAAAGGGAATCGACCGTATAGTATATTGAAGTTTGAAATGGATAAAGGGAATCGACCGTATAGTATATTGAAGTTTGAAATAGATAAAGGGAATCGACCGTATAGTATATTGAAGTTTGAAATGGATAAAGGGAATCGACCGTATAGTATATTGAAGTTTGAAATGGATAAAGGGAATCGACCGTATAGTATATTGAAGTTTGAAATGGATAAAGGGAATCGACCGTATAGTATATTGAAGTTTGAAATAGATAAAGGGAATCGACCGTATAGTATATTAAAGTTTGAAATGGATAAAGGGAATCGACCGTATAGTATATTGAAGTTTGAAATAGATAAAGGGAATCGACCGTATAGTATATTGAAGTTTGAAATGGATAAAGGGAATCGACCGTATAGTATATTGAAGTTTGAAATAGATAAAGGGAATCGACCGTATAGTATATTGAAGTTTGAAATAGATAAAGGGAATCGACCGTATAGTATATTGAAGTTTGAAATAGATAAAGGGAATCGACCGTATAGTATATTGAAGTTTGAAATGGATAAAGGGAATCGACCGTATAGTATATTGAAGTTTGAAATAGATAAAGGGAATCGACCGTATAGTATATTGAAGTTTGAAATGGATAAAGGGAATCGACCGTATAGTATATTGAAGTTTGAAATAGATAAAGGGAATCGACCGTATAGTATATTGAAGTTTGAAATGGATAAAGGGAATCGACCGTATAGTATATTGAAGTTTGAAATAGATAAAGGGAATCGACCGTATAGTATATTGAAGTTTGAAATAGATAAAGGGAATCGACCGTATAGTATATTGAAGTTTGAAATGGATAAAGGGAATCGACCGTATAGTATATTGAAGTTTGAAATAGATAAAGGGAATCGACCGTATAGTATATTGAAGTTTGAAATAGATAAAGGGAATCGACCGTATAGTATATTGAAGTTTGAAATAGATAAAGGGAATCGACCGTATAGTATATTGAAGTTTGAAATAGATAAAGGGAATCGACCGTATAGTATATTGAAGTTTGAAATGGATAAAGGGAATCGACCGTATAGTATATTGAAGTTTGAAATAGATAAAGGGAATCGACCGTATAGTATATTGAAGTTTGAAATAGATAAAGGGAATCGACCGTATAGTATATTGAAGTTTGAAATAGATAAAGGGAATCGACCGTATAGTATATTGAAGTTTGAAATGGATAAAGGGAATCGACCGTATAGTATATTGAAGTTTGAAATAGATAAAGGGAATCGACCGTATAGTATATTGAAGTTTGAAATGGATAAAGGGAATCGACCGTATAGTATATTGAAGTTTGAAATGGATAAAGGGAATCGACCGTATAGTATATTGAAGTTTGAAATGGATAAAGGGAATCGACCGTATAGTATATTGAAGTTTGAAATAGATAAAGGGAATCGACCGTATAGTATATTGAAGTTTGAAATGGATAAAGGGAATCGACCGTATAGTATATTGAAGTTTGAAATAGATAAAGGGAATCGACCGTATAGTATATTGAAGTTTGAAATGGATAAAGGGAATCGACCGTATAGTATATTGAAGTTTGAAATAGATAAAGGGAATCGACCGTATAGTATATTGAAGTTTGAAATGGATAAAGGGAATCGACCGTATAGTATATTGAAGTTTGAAATGGATAAAGGGAATCGACCGTATAGTATATTGAAGTTTGAAATGGATAAAGGGAATCGACCGTATAGTATATTGAAGTTTGAAATAGATAAAGGGAATCGACCGTATAGTATATTGAAGTTTGAAATGGATAAAGGGAATCGACCGTATAGTATATTGAAGTTTGAAATAGATAAAGGGAATCGACCGTATAGTATATTGAAGTTTGAAATGGATAAAGGGAATCGACCGTATAGTATATTGAAGTTTGAAATAGATAAAGGGAATCGACCGTATAGTATATTGAAGTTTGAAATAGATAAAGGGAATCGACCGTATAGTATATTGAAGTTTGAAATAGATAAAGGGAATCGACCGTATAGTATATTGAAGTTTGAAATGGATAAAGGGAATCGACCGTATAGTATATTGAAGTTTGAAATAGATAAAGGGAATCGACCGTATAGTATATTGAAGTTTGAAATGGATAAAGGGAATCGACCGTATAGTATATTGAAGTTTGAAATAGATAAAGGGAATCGACCGTATAGTATATTGAAGTTTGAAATGGATAAAGGGAATCGACCGTATAGTATATTGAAGTTTGAAATAGATAAAGGGAATCGACCGTATAGTATATTGAAGTTTGAAATAGATAAAGGGAATCGACCGTATAGTATATTGAAGTTTGAAATGGATAAAGGGAATCGACCGTATAGTATATTGAAGTTTGAAATAGATAAAGGGAATCGACCGTATAGTATATTGAAGTTTGAAATAGATAAAGGGAATCGACCGTATAGTATATTGAAGTTTGAAATAGATAAAGGGAATCGACCGTATAGTATATTGAAGTTTGAAATAGATAAAGGGAATCGACCGTATAGTATATTGAAGTTTGAAATAGATAAAGGGAATCGACCGTATAGTATGTTTAAGTTTGAAATAGATAAAGGGAATCGACCGTATAGTATATTGAAGTTTGAAATGGATAAAGGGAATCGACCGTATAGTATATTGAAGTTTGAAATAGATAAAGGGAATCGACCGTATAGTATATTGAAGTTTGAAATAGATAAAGGGAATCGACCGTATAGTATATTGAAGTTTGAAATAGATAAAGGGAATCGACCGTATAGTATATTGAAGTTTGAAATAGATAAAGGGAATCGACCGTATAGTATGTTTAAGTTTGAAATAGATAAAGGGAATCGACCGTATAGTATATTGAAGTTTGAAATGGATAAAGGGAATCGACCGTATAGTATATTGAAGTTTGAAATGGATAAAGGGAATCGACCGTATAGTATATTGAAGTTTGAAATGGATAAAGGGAATCGACCGTATAGTATATTGAAGTTTGAAATAGATAAAGGGAATCGAACGTAAAGTATATTGAAGTTTGAAATGGATAAAGGGAATCGACCGTATAGTATATTGAAGTTTGAAATAGATAAAGGGAATCGACCGTATAGTATATTGAAGTTTGAAATGGATAAAGGGAATCGACCGTATAGTATATTGAAGTTTGAAATAGATAAAGGGAATCGAACGTATAGTATATTGAAGTTTGAAATGGATAAAGGGAATCGACCGTATAGTATATTGAAGTTTGAAATGGATAAAGGGAATCGAACGTATAGTATATTGAAGTTTGAAATAGATAAAGGGAATCGACCGTATAGTATATTGAAGTTTGAAATGGATAAAGGGAATCGACCGTATAGTATATTGAAGTTTGAAATGGATAAAGGGAATCGACCGTATAGTATATTGAAGTTTGAAATAGATAAAGGGAATCGAACGTATAGTATATTGAAGTTTGAAATGGATAAAGGGAATCGACCGTATAGTATATTGAAGTTTGAAATGGATAAAGGGAATCGACCGTATAGTATTTTGAAGTTTGAAATGGATAAAGGGAATCGACCGTATAGTATATTGAAGTTTGAAATAGATAAAGGGAATCGAACGTATAGTATATTGAAGTTTGAAATGGATAAAGGGAATCGACCGTATAGTATATTGAAGTTTGAAATGGATAAAGGGAATCGACAGTATAGTATATTGAAGTTTGAAATGGATAAAGGGAATCGACCGTATAGTATATTGAAGTTTGAAATAGATAAAGGGAATCGACCGTATAGTATATTGAAGTTTGAAATGGATAAAGGGAATCGACCGTATAGTATATTGAAGTTTGAAATGGATAAAGGGAATCGAACGTATAGTATATTGAAGTTTGAAATAGATAAAGGGAATCGACCGTATAGTATATTGAAGTTTGAAATGGATAAAGGGAATCGACCGTATAGTATATTGAAGTTTGAAATGGATAAAGGGAATCGACCGTATAGTATATTGAAGTTTGAAATGGATAAAGGGAATCGACCGTATAGTATATTGAAGTTTGAAATAGATAAAGGGAATCGAACGTATAGTATATTGAAGTTTGAAATGGATAAAGGGAATCGACCGTATAGTATATTGAAGTTTGAAATGGATAAAGGGAATCGACCGTATAGTATATTGAAGTTTGAAATGGATAAAGGGAATCGAACGTATAGTATATTGAAGTTTGAAATAGATAAAGGGAATCGAACGTATAGTATATTGAAGTTTGAAATGGATAAAGGGAATCGAACGTATAGTATATTGAAGTTTGAAATAGATAAAGGGAATCGACCGTATAGTATATTGAAGTTTGAAATGGATAAAGGGAATCGACCGTATAGTATATTGAAGTTTGAAATAGATAAAGGGAATCGAAGGTATAGTATATTGAAGTTTGAAATGGATAAAGGGAATCGACCGTATAGTATATTGAAGTTTGAAATGGATAAAGGGAATCGACCGTATAGTATATTGAAGTTTGAAATGGATAAAGGGAATCGACCGTATAGTATATTGAAGTTTGAAATGGATAAAGGGAATCGAACGTATAGTATATTGAAGTTTGAAATAGATAAAGGGAATCGACCGTATAGTATATTGAAGTTTGAAATGGATAAAGGGAATCGACCGTATAGTATATTGAAGTTTGAAATAGATAAAGGGAATCGACCGTATAGTATATTGAAGTTTGAAATGGATAAAGGGAATCGACCGTATAGTATATTGAAGTTTGAAATAGATAAAGGGAATCGACCGTATAGTATATTGAAGTTTGAAATGGATAAAGGGAATCGACCGTATAGTATATTGAAGTTTGAAATAGATAAAGGGAATCGACCGTATAGTATATTGAAGTTTGAAATGGATAAAGGGAATCGACCGTATAGTATATTGAAGTTTGAAATAGATAAAGGGAGTCGACCATATAGTATATTGAAGTTTGAAATGGATAAAGGGAATCGACCGTATAGTATATTGAAGTTTGAAATGGATAAAGGGAATCGACCGTATAGTATATTGAAGATTGAAATAGATAAAGGGAATCGAACGTATAGTATATTGAAGTTTGAAATGGATAAAGGGAATCGACCGTATAGTATATTGAAGTTTGAAATAGATAAAGGGAATCGAACGTATAGTATATTGAAGTTTGAAATGGATAAAGGGAATCGACCGTATAGTATATTGAAGTTTGAAATAGATAAAGGGAATCGAACGTATAGTATATTGAAGTTTGAAATGGATAAAGGGAATCGACCGTATAGTATATTGAAGTTTGAAATGGATAAAGGGAATCGACCGTATAGTATATTGAAGTTTGAAATAGATAAAGGGAATCGACCGTATAGTATATTGAAGTTTGAAATGGATAAAGGGAATCGACCGTATAGTATATTGAAGTTTGAAATGGATAAAGGGAATCGACCGTATAGTATATTGAAGTTTGAAATAGATAAAGGGAATCGAACGTATAGTATATTGAAGTTTGAAATGGATAAAGGGAATCGACGTATAGTATATTGAAGTTTGAAATGGATAAAGGGAATCGAACGTATAGTATATTGAAGTTTGAAATAGATAAAGGGAATCGACCGTATAGTATATTGAAGTTTGAAATGGATAAAGGGAATCGACCGTATAGTATATTGAAGTTTGAAATGGATAAAGGGAATCGACCGTATAGTATATTGAAGTTTGAAATGGATAAAGGGAATCGACCGTATAGTATATTGAAGTTTGAAATAGATAAAGGGAATCGAACGTATAGTATATTGAAGTTTGAAATGGATAAAGGGAATCGACCGTATAGTATATTGAAGTTTGAAATGGATAAAGGGAATCGACCGTATAGTATATTGAAGTTTGAAATGGATAAAGGGAATCGAACGTATAGTATATTGAAGTTTGAAATAGATAAAGGGAATCGAACGTATAGTATATTGAAGTTTGAAATGGATAAAGGGAATCGAACGTATAGTATATTGAAGTTTGAAATAGATAAAGGGAATCGACCGTATAGTATATTGAAGTTTGAAATGGATAAAGGGAATCGACCGTATAGTATATTGAAGTTTGAAATAGATAAAGGGAATCGAACGTATAGTATATTGAAGTTTGAAATGGATAAAGGGAATCGACCGTATAGTATATTGAAGTTTGAAATGGATAAAGGGAATCGACCGTATAGTATATTGAAGTTTGAAATGGATAAAGGGAATCGACCGTATAGTATATTGAAGTTTGAAATGGATAAAGGGAATCGAACGTATAGTATATTGAAGTTTGAAATAGATAAAGGGAATCGACCGTATAGTATATTGAAGTTTGAAATGGATAAAGGGAATCGACCGTATAGTATATTGAAGTTTGAAATAGATAAAGGGAATCGACCGTATAGTATATTGAAGTTTGAAATGGATAAAGGGAATCGACCGTATAGTATATTGAAGTTTGAAATAGATAAAGGGAATCGACCGTATAGTATATTGAAGTTTGAAATGGATAAAGGGAATCGACCGTATAGTATATTGAAGTTTGAAATAGATAAAGGGAATCGAACGTATAGTATATTGAAGTTTGAAATAGATAAAGGGAATCGACCGTATAGTATATTGAAGTTTGAAATGGATAAAGGGAATCGACCGTATAGTATATTGAAGTTTGAAATAGATAAAGGGAATCGACCGTATAGTATATTGAAGTTTGAAATGGATAAAGGGAATCGACCGTATAGTATATTGAAGTTTGAAATAGATAAAGGGAGTCGACCGTATAGTATATTGAAGTTTGAAATGGATAAAGGGAATCGACCGTATAGTATATTGAAGTTTGAAATGGATAAAGGGAATCGACCGTATAGTATATTGAAGTTTGAAATAGATAAAGGGAATCGAACGTATAGTATATTGAAGTTTGAAATGGATAAAGGGAATCGACCGTATAGTATATTGAAGTTTGAAATAGATAAAGGGAATCGAACGTATAGTATATTGAAGTTTGAAATGGATAAAGGGAATCGACCGTATAGTATATTGAAGTTTGAAATAGATAAAGGGAATCGACCGTATAGTATATTGAAGTTTGAAATGGATAAAGGGAATCGACCGTATAGTATATTGAAGTTTGAAATAGATAAAGGGAATCGAACGTATAGTATATTGAAGTTTGAAATGGATAAAGGGAATCGACCGTATAGTATATTGAAGTTTGAAATGGATAAAGGGAATCGACCGTATAGTATATTGAAGTTTGAAATGGATAAAGGGAATCGACCGTATAGTATATTGAAGTTTGAAATGGATAAAGGGAATCGAACGTATAGTATATTGAAGTTTGAAATAGATAAAGGGAATCGACCGTATAGTATATTGAAGTTTGAAATGGATAAAGGGAATCGACCGTATAGTATATTGAAGTTTGAAATAGATAAAGGGAATCGACCGTATAGTATATTGAAGTTTGAAATGGATAAAGGGAATCGACCGTATAGTATATTGAAGTTTGAAATAGATAAAGGGAATCGACCGTATAGTATATTGAAGTTTGAAATGGATAAAGGGAATCGACCGTATAGTATATTGAAGTTTGAAATAGATAAAGGGAATCGAACGTATAGTATATTGAAGTTTGAAATAGATAAAGGGAATCGACCGTATAGTATATTGAAGTTTGAAATGGATAAAGGGAATCGACCGTATAGTATATTGAAGTTTGAAATAGATAAAGGGAATCGACCGTATAGTATATTGAAGTTTGAAATGGATAAAGGGAATCGACCGTATAGTATATTGAAGTTTGAAATAGATAAAGGGAGTCGACCATATAGTATATTGAAGTTTGAAATGGATAAAGGGAATCGACCGTATAGTATATTGAAGTTTGAAATGGATAAAGGGAATCGACCGTATAGTATATTGAAGATTGAAATAGATAAAGGGAATCGAACGTATAGTATATTGAAGTTTGAAATGGATAAAGGGAATCGACCGTATAGTATATTGAAGTTTGAAATAGATAAAGGGAATCGAACGTATAGTATATTGAAGTTTGAAATGGATAAAGGGAATCGACCGTATAGTATATTGAAGTTTGAAATAGATAAAGGGAATCGAACGTATAGTATATTGAAGTTTGAAATGGATAAAGGGAATCGACCGTATAGTATATTGAAGTTTGAAATGGATAAAGGGAATCGACCGTATAGTATATTGAAGTTTGAAATAGATAAAGGGAATCGACCGTATAGTATATTGAAGTTTGAAATGGATAAAGGGAATCGACCGTATAGTATATTGAAGTTTGAAATGGATAAAGGGAATCGACCGTATAGTATATTGAAGTTTGAAATAGATAAAGGGAATCGAACGTATAGTATATTGAAGTTTGAAATGGATAAAGGGAATCGACGTATAGTATATTGAAGTTTGAAATGGATAAAGGGAATCGAACGTATAGTATATTGAAGTTTGAAATAGATAAAGGGAATCGACCGTATAGTATATTGAAGTTTGAAATGGATAAAGGGAATCGACCGTATAGTATATTGAAGTTTGAAATGGATAAAGGGAATCGACCGTATAGTATATTGAAGTTTGAAATGGATAAAGGGAATCGACCGTATAGTATATTGAAGTTTGAAATAGATAAAGGGAATCGACCGTATAGTATATTGAAGTTTGAAATGGATAAAGGGAATCGACCGTATAGTATATTGAAGTTTGAAATGGATAAAGGGAATCGACCGTATAGTATATTGAAGTTTGAAATGGATAAAGGGAATCGAACGTATAGTATATTGAAGTTTGAAATAGATAAAGGGAATCGAACGTATAGTATATTGAAGTTTGAAATGGATAAAGGGAATCGAACGTATAGTATATTGAAGTTTGAAATAGATAAAGGGAATCGACCGTATAGTATATTGAAGTTTGAAATGGATAAAGGGAATCGACCGTATAGTATATTGAAGTTTGAAATAGATAAAGGGAATCGAACGTATAGTATATTGAAGTTTGAAATGGATAAAGGGAATCGACCGTATAGTATATTGAAGTTTGAAATGGATAAAGGGAATCGACCGTATAGTATATTGAAGTTTGAAATGGATAAAGGGAATCGACCGTATAGTATATTGAAGTTTGAAATGGATAAAGGGAATCGAACGTATAGTATATTGAAGTTTGAAATAGATAAAGGGAATCGACCGTATAGTATATTGAAGTTTGAAATGGATAAAGGGAATCGACCGTATAGTATATTGAAGTTTGAAATAGATAAAGGGAATCGACCGTATAGTATATTGAAGTTTGAAATGGATAAAGGGAATCGACCGTATAGTATATTGAAGTTTGAAATAGATAAAGGGAATCGACCGTATAGTATATTGAAGTTTGAAATGGATAAAGGGAATCGACCGTATAGTATATTGAAGTTTGAAATAGATAAAGGGAATCGAACGTATAGTATATTGAAGTTTGAAATAGATAAAGGGAATCGACCGTATAGTATATTGAAGTTTGAAATGGATAAAGGGAATCGACCGTATAGTATATTGAAGTTTGAAATAGATAAAGGGAATCGACCGTATAGTATATTGAAGTTTGAAATGGATAAAGGGAATCGACCGTATAGTATATTGAAGTTTGAAATAGATAAAGGGAGTCGACCGTATAGTATATTGAAGTTTGAAATGGATAAAGGGAATCGACCGTATAGTATATTGAAGTTTGAAATGGATAAAGGGAATCGACCGTATAGTATATTGAAGTTTGAAATAGATAAAGGGAATCGAACGTATAGTATATTGAAGTTTGAAATGGATAAAGGGAATCGACCGTATAGTATATTGAAGTTTGAAATAGATAAAGGGAATCGAACGTATAGTATATTGAAGTTTGAAATGGATAAAGGGAATCGACCGTATAGTATATTGAAGTTTGAAATAGATAAAGGGAATCGACCGTATAGTATATTGAAGTTTGAAATAGATAAAGGGAATCGACCGTATAGTATATTGAAGTTTGAAATGGATAAAGGGAATCGACCGTATAGTATATTGAAGTTTGAAATGGATAAAGGGAATCGACCGTATAGTATATTGAAGTTTGAAATAGATAAAGGGAATCGAACGTATAGTATATTGAAGTTTGAAATGGATAAAGGGAATCGACCGTATAGTATATTGAAGTTTGAAATAGATAAAGGGAATCGACCGTATAGTATATTGAAGTTTGAAATGGATAAAGGGAATCGACCGTATAGTATATTGAAGTTTGAAATAGATAAAGGGAATCGACCGTATAGTATATTGAAGTTTGAAATGGATAAAGGGAATCGACCGTATAGTATATTGAAGTTTGAAATAGATAAAGGGAATCGACCGTATAGTATATTGAAGTTTGAAATGGATAAAGGGAATCGACCGTATAGTATATTGAAGTTTGAAATAGATAAAGGGAATCGACCGTATAGTATATTGAAGTTTGAAATAGATAAAGGGAATCGACCGTATAGTATATTGAAGTTTGAAATGGATAAAGGGAATCGACCGTATAGTATATTGAAGTTTGAAATAGATAAAGGGAATCGACCGTATAGTATATTGAAGTTTGAAATAGATAAAGGGAATCGACCGTATAGTATATTGAAGTTTGAAATAGATAAAGGGAATCGACCGTATAGTATATTGAAGTTTGAAATAGATAAAGGGAATCGACCGTATAGTATATTGAAGTTTGAAATGGATAAAGGGAATCGACCGTATAGTATATTGAAGTTTGAAATAGATAAAGGGAATCGACCGTATAGTATATTGAAGTTTGAAATAGATAAAGGGAATCGACCGTATAGTATATTGAAGTTTGAAATAGATAAAGGGAATCGACCGTATAGTATATTGAAGTTTGAAATGGATAAAGGGAATCGACCGTATAGTATATTGAAGTTTGAAATAGATAAAGGGAATCGACCGTATAGTATATTGAAGTTTGAAATAGATAAAGGGAATCGACCGTATAGTATATTGAAGTTTGAAATAGATAAAGGGAATCGACCGTATAGTATATTAAAGTTTGAAATGGATAAAGGGAATCGACCGTATAGTATATTGAAGTTTGAAATAGATAAAGGGAATCGACCGTATAGTATATTGAAGTTTGAAATAGATAAAGGGAATCGACCGTATAGTATATTGAAGTTTGAAATAGATAAAGGGAATCGACCGTATAGTATATTGAAGTTTGAAATAGATAAAGGGAATCGACCGTATAGTATGTTTAAGTTTGAAATAGATAAAGGGAATCGACCGTATAGTATATTGAAGTTTGAAATGGATAAAGGGAATCGACCGTATAGTATATTGAAGTTTGAAATAGATAAAGGGAATCGACCGTATAGTATATTGAAGTTTGAAATAGATAAAGGGAATCGACCGTATAGTATATTGAAGTTTGAAATAGATAAAGGGAATCGACCGTATAGTATATTGAAGTTTGAAATAGATAAAGGGAATCGACCGTATAGTATGTTTAAGTTTGAAATAGATAAAGGGAATCGACCGTATAGTATATTGAAGTTTGAAATGGATAAAGGGAATCGACCGTATAGTATATTGAAGTTTGAAATGGATAAAGGGAATCGACCGTATAGTATATTGAAGTTTGAAATGGATAAAGGGAATCGACCGTATAGTATATTGAAGTTTGAAATAGATAAAGGGAATCGAACGTAAAGTATATTGAAGTTTGAAATGGATAAAGGGAATCGACCGTATAGTATATTGAAGTTTGAAATAGATAAAGGGAATCGACCGTATAGTATATTGAAGTTTGAAATGGATAAAGGGAATCGACCGTATAGTATATTGAAGTTTGAAATAGATAAAGGGAATCGAACGTATAGTATATTGAAGTTTGAAATGGATAAAGGGAATCGACCGTATAGTATATTGAAGTTTGAAATGGATAAAGGGAATCGAACGTATAGTATATTGAAGTTTGAAATAGATAAAGGGAATCGACCGTATAGTATATTGAAGTTTGAAATGGATAAAGGGAATCGACCGTATAGTATATTGAAGTTTGAAATGGATAAAGGGAATCGACCGTATAGTATATTGAAGTTTGAAATAGATAAAGGGAATCGAACGTATAGTATATTGAAGTTTGAAATGGATAAAGGGAATCGACCGTATAGTATATTGAAGTTTGAAATGGATAAAGGGAATCGACCGTATAGTATATTGAAGTTTGAAATGGATAAAGGGAATCGACCGTATAGTATATTGAAGTTTGAAATGGATAAAGGGAATCGACCGTATAGTATATTGAAGTTTGAAATGGATAAAGGGAATCGACCGTATAGTATATTGAAGTTTGAAATGGATAAAGGGAATCGACCGTATAGTATATTGAAGTTTGAAATGGATAAAGGGAATCGACCGTATAGTATATTGAAGTTTGAAATGGATAAAGGGAATCGACCGTATAGTATATTGAAGTTTGAAATGGATAAAGGGAATCGACCGTATAGTATATTGAAGTTTGAAATGGATAAAGGGAATCGACCGTAGGGTATGTTTAAGTTTGAAATGGATAAAGGGAATCGACCGTATAGTATATTGAAGTTTGAAATAGATAAAGGGAATCGAACGTATAGTATATTGAAGTTTGAAATGGATAAAGGGAATCGACCGTATAGTATATTGAAGTTTGAAATAGATAAAGGGAATCGAACGTATAGTATATTGAAGTTTGAAATGGATAAAGGGAATCGACCGTAGGGTATGTTTAAGTTTGAAATAGATAAAGGGAATCGAACGTATAGTATATTGAAGTTTGAAATAGATAAAGGGAATCGACCGTATAGTATATTGAAGTTTGAAATAGATAAAGGGAATCGACCGTATAGTATATTGAAGTTTGAAATAGATAAAGGGAATCGAACGTATAGTATATTGAAGTTTGAAATGGATAAAGGGAATCGACCGTATAGTATATTGAAGTTTGAAATAGATAAAGGGAATCGACCGTATAGTATATTGAAGTTTGAAATGGATAAAGGGAATCGACCGTATAGTATATTGAAGTTTGAAATAGATAAAGGGAATCGAACGTATAGTATATTGAAGTTTGAAATGGATAAAGGGAATCGACCGTATAGTATATTGAAGTTTGAAATAGATAAAGGGAATCGACCGTATAGTATATTGAAGTTTGAAATGGATAAAGGGAATCGAACGTATAGTATATTGAAGTTTGAAATGGATAAAGGGAATCGACCGTATAGTATATTGAAGTTTGAAATAGATAAAGGGAATCGACCGTATAGTATATTGAAGTTTGAAATGGATAAAGGGAATCGAACGTATAGTATATTGAAGTTTGAAATAGATAAAGGGAATCGACCGTAGGGTATGTTTAAGTTTGAAATAGATAAAGGGAATCGACCGTAGGGTATATTGAAGTTTGAAATGGATAAAGGGAATCGACCGTATAGTATATTGAAGTTTGAAATAGATAAAGGGAATCGACCGTAGGGTATGTTTAAGTTTGAAATAGATAAAGGGAATCGAACGTATAGTATATTGAAGTTTGAAATGGATAAAGGGAATCGACCGTATAGTATATTGAAGTTTGAAATAGATAAAGAAATACCTTATTTATTAATTATTAAACGTTTTGGCATTGAAAACCTTTTTTAACAAAATATTTTGATATTGCAACATTTTTATCAACCCTTATATTTTTTAATATAATGGATTCTTCTTGTTGAAGGTTGGGATCTAATTTTAATTTTTTTTTTAATGTAATGTTATTTCTCAGTATATATTTTAACTTAATTTATTTAACAACTGTAAGGCTGAGCAACGTCAGTTATTTAACAACTGTAAGGCTGAGCAACGTCAATTATTTAACAATTGTAAGGCGGAGCAACGTCAATTATTTAAAAACTGCAAGGCTGAGTAACGTCAGTTATTTAATAATTGTAAGACTGAGCAACGTCAATTATTTAACAATTGTAAGGCTGAGCAACGTCAATTATTTAACAATTATAAGGCTGAGAAACGTCAGTTATTTAACAATTGTAAGGCTGAGCAACGTCAATTATTTAATAACTGTAATGCTGAGCAACGTCAATTATTTAACAATTGTAAGGGTGAGCAACGTCAACTATTTAACAATTGTAGGGCTGAGCAACGTCAGTTATTTAACAATTGTAAGGCTGAGCAACGCCAATTATTTAACAACTGTAAGGCTAGCAACGTCAGTTATTTAACAATTGTAAGGCTGAGCAACGTCAATTATTTAACAATTGTAAGGCTGAGCAACGTCAATTATTTAAAACCTGTAAGGCTGAGTAACGTCAGTTATTTAATAATTGTAAGACTGAGCAACGTCAATTACTTAACAATTGTAAGGCTGAGCAACGTCAATTATTTAACAATTATAAGGCTGAGCAACGTCAGTTATTTAACAATTGTAAGGCTGGGCAACGTCAATTATTTAATAACTGTAAGGCTGAGCAACGTCAATTATTTAACAATTGTAAGGCTGAGCAACGTCAACTATTTAACAATTGTAGGGCTGAGCAACGTCAGTTATTTAACAACTGTAACGCTGAGCAGCGTCAATTATTTAACAACTGTAAGGCTAGCAACGTCAGTTATTTAAGAATTATAAGGCTGAGCAACGTCAATTATTTAACAACTGTAAGGCTGAGCAACGTCAATTATTTAACAACTGTAAGGCTGAGCAACGTCAGTTATTTAACAATTGTAAGGCTGAGCAACGTCAGTTATTTAACAATTGTAAGGCTGAGCAACGTCAATTATTTAACAACTGTAAGACTGAGCAACGTCCATTATTTAAAAACTGTAAGGCTAGCAACGTCAGTTATTTAACAATTGTAAGGCTGAGCAACGTCAATTATTTAACAATTGTAGGGCTGAGCAACGTCAATTATTTAAAAACTGTAAGACTGAGCAACGTCAGTTATTTAATAATTGTAAGGCTGAGCAACGTCAATTATTTAACAATTGTAGGGCTGAGCAACGTCAGTTATTTAACAATTGTAAGGCTGGGGCAACGCCAATTAATTAACAACTGTAAGGCTGAGCAACGTCAGTTATTTAACAACTGTAAGGCTGAGCAACGTCAATTATTTAACAATTGTAAGGCGGAGCAACGTCAATTATTTAAAAACTGCAAGGCTGAGTAACGTCAGTTATTTAATAATTGTAAGACTGAGCAACGTAAATTATTTAACAATTGTAAGGCTGAGCAACGTCAGTTATTTAACAATTATAAGGCTGAGAAACGTCAGTTATTTAACAATTGTAAGGCTGAGCAACGTCAATTATTTAATAACTGTAATGCTGAGCAACGTCAATTATTTACCAATTGTAAGGGTGAGCAACGTCAACTATTTAACAATTGTAGGGCTGAGCAACGTCAGTTATTTAACAATTGTAAGGCTGAGCAACGCCAATTATTTACCAACTGTAAGGCTAGCAACGTCAGTTATTTAACAATTGTAAGGCTGAGCAACGTCAATTATTTAACAATTGTAAGGCTGAGCAACGTCAATTATTTAAAACCTGTAAGGCTGAGTAACGTCAGTTACTTAATAATTGTAAGACTGAGCAACGTCAATTACTTAACAATTGTAAGGCTGAGCAACGTCAATTATTTAACAATTATAAGGCTGAGCAACGTCAGTTATTTAACAATTGTAAGGCTGGGCAACGTCAATTATTTAATAACTGTAAGGCTGAGCAACGTCAATTATTTAACAATTGTAAGGCTGAGCAACGTCAACTATTTAACAATTGTAGGGCTGAGCAACGTCAGTTATTTAACAACTGTAACGCTGAGCAGCGTCAATTATTTAACAACTGTAAGGCTGAGCAACGTCAATTATTTAACAACTGTAAGGCTGAGCAACGTCAGTTATTTAACAATTGTAAGGCTGAGCAACGTCAGTTATTTAACAATTGTAAGGCTGAGCAACGTCAATTATTTAACAATTGTAGGGCTGAGCAACGTCAATTATTTAAAAACTGTAAGACTGAGCAACGTCAGTTATTTAATAATTGTAAGGCTGAGCAACGTCAATTATTTAACAATTGTAGGGCTGAGCAACGTCAATTATTTAAAAACTGTAAGGCTGAGCAACGTCAATTATTTAACAATTATAAAGCTGAGCAACGTCAGTTATTTAACAATTGTAGGGCTGAGCAACGTCAATTATTTAACAATTGTAGGGCTGAGCAACGTCAGTTATTTAACAATTGTAAGGCTGAGCAACGCCAATTAATTAACAACTGTAAGGCTAGCAACGTCAGTTATTTAACAATTGTAAGGCTGAGCAACGTCAATTATTTACCAATTGTAAGGCTGAGCAACGTCAATTATTGAAAACCTGTAAGGCTGAGTAACGTCAGTTATTTAATAATTGTAAGACTGAGCAACGTAAATAATTTAACAATTGTAAGACTGAGCAACGTCAATTATTTAACAATTGTAGGGCTGAGCAGCGTCAATTATTTAACAACTGTAAGGCTAGCAACGTCACTTATTTAACAATTGTAAGGCTGAGCAACATCAATTATTTAACAATTGTAAGGCTGAGCAACGTCAATTATTGAAAACCTGTAAGGCTGAGTAACGTCAGTTATTTAATAATTGTAAGACTGAGTAACGTCAATTATTTAACAATTGTAAGGCTGAGCAACGTCAATTATTTAACAATTATAAGGCTGAGCAACGTCAGTTATTTAACAATTGTAGGGCTGAGCAACGTCAATTATTTAAAAACTGTAAGGCTGAGCAAAGTCAGTTATTTAACAATTGTAGGGCTGAGCAACGTCAATTATTTAAAAACTGTAAGGCTGAGCAACGTCAGTTATTTAACAATTGTAGGGCTGAGCAACGTCAATTATTTAAAAACTATAAGGCTGAGCAACGTTAATTATTTAACAATTGTAGGGCTGAGCAACGTCAATTATTTAAACACTGTAAGGCTGAGCAACGTCAGTTATTTAACAATTGTAAGACTGAGCAACGTCAATTATTTAAAAACTGTAAGACTAGCAACGTCAGTTATTTAACAATTGTAAGGCTAGCAACGTCAGTTATTTAACAATTGTAAGGCTAGCAACGTCAGTTATTTAACAATTGTAAGGCTGAGCAACGTCAGTTATTTAACAATTGTAAGGCTGAGCAACGTCAATTATTTAACAATTGTAGGGCTGAGCAACGTCAATTATTTAACAATTGTAAGGCTGAGCAACGTCAATTATTAAACGAATGTTTATTAATATTTTAGTATTTGACTACTACATGACGCTACTACATGACGCTACTACATGACGCTACTAATGTGTAGTAAATGAGGTTTTCACAAGTATATATTTTTCTAAATTAAGGACAACTTAAAGTAGGCTATCCCATGAAATTTTAAACATTTCTGGAACAAAATGTATTGCAAATGCAATAAAATGTAAATATTAGAACAGTTTTAATTGTATATATGTTAAATTAAAAAACAAACTCCATCAAATGACAGTTTTCATTATTTTTTGAGTTGTAGTTCTGTGTATTTTCCTGGATATTTTGTTTCTGTTTTCATAGATTTTACAAGCTCTTCTTACTCTGACAATTTCATAAAATGGTCTCCCTTAATACTAAGAGAGTGTCAAGTTACTTTCCGAAGTACATTTATTATATTCTGTATTAATTTCAGTGCCTATATAAAGAGATACCCCATCAGAACTGGTTCCAACAGCCAATCAGAAGGAGGCAAGCTATATTATCCTGAGAAAGCTGTGTTGCATAACAAGTTTGATTTTGCCACGGGAATGTATGATTTCGCTTTGTTGAAAACCAACCAAACAATAGCGTTCGACAAAAAAACCAAAATGATTGCGTACGCAAGGAAAAAGTCCAAAGTGAGATCTCCAGGAGTGGTCTCTGGATGGGGCGAAGCCAAGGTAAGTTTTGGAGTTACAGTAAACGTTTTTAGTAAAAACAGTTTTTTCGGTCAACATTTATTATTTTTTTTTATTAAGTTTTTTCCTCCTTAGCAAAACCAAAAAGTTGCTTTTAAACACGTAAAAATAACGGGAAAATCTATTGGACACGAGTCACGGATACAATTCGTGCACAAGATGCACGACTACAGTGTACTCTACTGTCGTAATGAAAATTGTTCCCATCTAAATGTTTCTATAAACAGCCCCCAGCAAGCTGCTCAAAGTCTACTATTAAACCAATGAAAAGATGAAACGTCACAAAAAAAGATATTTTTTTTCAAAGCATAATGGAGTATTTTTAACTACTTTTCTTTATTTTGTGTTTTACTACCGTTGCGTTAAAAACGGTTAGTAAATACGCGTACTTAACTTTCGTCAATATTAAATAAGCTAAGACAATTTCTTTCAAACACATGCTACAATAGAGCATGAAAGATTTCTTTTCTAATAGACCTCTGTTTTTTTATAGCCAAATAACGAAACCGCCTTCAAAGAGGTAACCCTAAATACCATAGATTTCATTACCTGTCAGAAATTGTACAATTCGGGCGATGTCCACGTCTATGATACCATGTTATGCGCAGCATCAAAAGATAAAGTCCAAGGACCTTGCACAGTAAGTACAATTACAAGACTAAGTTGCCATCCTTTACACCAGTGAAGACAAGAGGTGTAATGATTTGGGCTATTATTTTCAGTGGGACTACGGAGCTCCGTACGTGATCAAGAAGAAACTCCAAGGAATTTTCCAAGTGTACGTGAAATGTCCTGCCAAGGAGTATCCTTCAATTTTTTCAGACGTCTCATCAGCGGCGAAGTGGATTAAAAAAACTATATCAACATTTTAAATTTAACTCATTTAAATAAAGTATGCAGTTTTTGTGTTGTACATCTTGAGGTTTTTATAGAAATTTCACTTGTTTGTATTATCTTAGCAAAAAAACACTACTTACTGATTTATACAGCAGACGCGTTTCGCACTAGGTCAGCGTTTTTTCAATGCTGCGAATTACTGACAAGACTGTTGCTCAGGTGTGAGTCTGTGGTGTATTTCTGTTCTGTTTTGTGTTATTGTTCATAGAGTAGATGTTAATTATGTGCTCAAATATAGTGTTTGATTGGGAGTGTGTTTTGTCATTTAGATGTGTGGTGGATAGTATTTATGGTGTTTATATATCTCATAGTTTTCTACTATGTTAGGTTTTTTTGCTTTTATTGATATTTAAGAAAGACACAACCCGTATCAAATTTCGCCATACACATACAAAACGCACTACACTCACAGACTGGCATAGACACCAATCTAAAAATCCTATATTACATCAATAAACGCAACAAACTCAACACAGTAGAAAACTACGAGATATATTAAAAAAGCACCATAAATACTATCTACAACACATTCTAAATGGCAAAACACACACACAATTAAATACTATATTTGAGCACATAATTACCAACTACTCTATGAACAATAGCCCACCACAGAAAATAAATACACCACAGACTCACACCAACACAACACATCTGAGCAACAGTCTAATCAGTAATTTACAGCATTGAAAAAGCGCTGACCTAGCGCGAAACGCGTCTGTTGAACAAATCAGTAAGTAGTGGTTTTTGCCAAGATAAAGTATTTCAATGAATTACTGTTTTAGTTGAGCACATTCAACATCACTTGGTTTGATCCATGTCCTCTTGGCAGACGTAATTAAGAAACAATTTAAACATAATGTTCACCGCAACAGATCCTTATCAGGATATGACTCTCTTATATTACCTACACTGTTACCTAATATTCTCTGGTTGATCCTTCAGACCCTTCAGTGCGTTATTCAATGAATATTTCTCTTGTAGGCTACGTTTCCTCTTCCTTAGTAGTTTCGCTATCCATAGAAGTGTCCTTTATAACCATCTACTCTTATCTAAATCACATGTTAAATGTTTTCATCTTGTTATGTTCATAGTGTCTTGCCATTCTGGTTTTACAACTTTGAAATGTTCTCCGTTTAAAACCACTTCAAGAGAAATTTAATGTAACAGACCAAAAAATCAATGTCTTTGTTTATCACTAGACTTAGATATAAAAACTTTATATTCTTAGACTTTATATTCTTGCAGGGTTTCTGTAATGCTTTTTTGAAAAACATTTGACATCTAAAAGACTATTATTTTTGATACTGTAAGCTATTTTGATAGAGTGAGAAAGAAACAAAGACAGAGCGAAACAACTGACAGATAGATAGATAAAACGCACAGAGTGAAAATGAAGGGTATAATGGAGTCAGTGTTTGTAGTTCTGTTCATTCTGCAATAGAACAGAAGTTTAGGCAATATCTTTAAAACATTTAAAAGCACAGATGCAAATATTAATCACAGATGCCCAAGGGATATATTTCCCTGTGCCACGCGTTGCATTATACAGCACTTGGGTTAAATATTTCTCCACTGTCTAATTTATAGTGTATTCCAATGAACCGCTTTTTGTACCCGTAGCAAAACCAGAAATGATAAATTTAATAACCAGTTATTTAACTTGATGATATTTTTTGTTATTATTTTTGTTTTGCCATTTTATTGTACTAGATTGTCAACTACCGCATTAGTTCAATATTTTATTAGTCTTCATTGTTAATTCAACTTTTCATATAGGTAAACGTCTTTTCGTTTCAGATATATGGTCTATTTCGCTTCGTTTCTGGGTATATTCTTTCATAATTCGTTCTTTATTACCGGTTATTTTTCACCTGGTGTTCAAAAAAAATGTGATCTCACTCTATTTCACAACTATTTTAATTATTATCTCTCGTATCAAATGTATTAAACACCTGTTTTGGTACAATTTGATTTGTTTTGACTGATTATATGATCTTATATCAGGCTCAGAAATAAACGACAGATTTACTATACGACTGAGTTACATATTCAGAATCTGAAATCTGGTCAAAATGGAGGTCAACACGGAGAAGACAGTCAGTCAGCTTTTCACCATGTCAACTAGAGCTCCACAAATAAACTTATCCTATAACGGTCTATCAATTCAACAAGTCTCTACAGCGAAATATCTAGGAATCACGCTAGATTCTAAATTGTTCTGGAGCAAGCATATTAATTCAACCACCGAAAAGGAGAACAAACGCTCGAACCTTTTGAAACGACTTACAGCTACGAAGTGGGGCGCTACGCAAGATGTCCTATCAACTGCTTACAAGACGTACGTCTTGTCATAGTGTACGGCAGTGAAGTGATCTATGTAGCTAGTAAAACGAGTCAAGCCAAGTATGACGTCGTACAAAACAATACCTTGAGAATTATATGTGGTGGTGCTAAATCAACACCCATAGTAGCCATGCAGATACAAACGGGTATAGAGCCTTAGCAGCTCGCAGCGACAAATACACATTAAATTTCTGGGAGAGAGCAAAAGAGAGTCGACTGATACTACTGGAACAACTACAAAACTGCCACGCAACGACTGAAGACTCAAACTTCACCTATTACTCATGCTGAAGAACTAATTGATAAACATCATATTTCCATTGACAACCGTGCACCGCTTCCACACTTTACAACGGTCGCACAAGCACTCCCCAGCAAAAGCATGCAACTCCTTAACCTCAATGCAAGTAAAGGTTCAATCTCCCCTGCAGAGCTGAAATCATGCGCTCTAGAAACAATGCACACTTTGTACCCGTCTAGCAAATGGCTGCATATTTATACTGGCGGTTCATTCATTCCTCATACTGGAGGTGCAGGCGCCGGTTGGTACTGTAGCTTATTTGAAAACTCACTAGCTGTCGGGAGGATTGCAAGCAATTACGACGGAGAAGTATGTGCCATTCACGAAGCTACTCACTATCAACCTGCCTGCAAGCAGAACCGTCTTCCTTGTAGATTCACAAGCTGCAGTATCAGCTCTTAGCAACAACACCCCCACTGACTGCTTGCGCACCATCCAGTGCCGTGCCAAGCTGTCTGAGCTCATCGCCATCGGCTGGGTACTGCGACTCCAATGGGTTCCAAGCCATGTCGGAATCCGTGGCAACGAAAGGGCCTATGTTATGGCGAAGCGTGGAGCAGAAGCTAACCAACCCACTATCCAGCTAACCCTACGATAAGCTCAGAACCTCATCACCTCTTCGATCAAACAGCTTACCAATAAAGAACTTACAAATTGCTTACAGCAAGCACAAAAAATGGGAGTCCCTTGCAACGGTGGGACCAATTTCATCGTACCTGGAGAGAGCTGAAGCTGTCGCAAGATTCCGTCTTACCACTGGCCATGATTATCTCCAAGCACACCTTTATGACATTGGTTTGGCTGAGAATGGCATCTGCCCCCTATGTAACACAACAAGAATGGGTGGCGATCACCTGCAACACTGCCATGAACTCGACCTTCTACCCGACGACCTGACGATACGATACTGGGAGGCTCGGCGTCGAATGGTCCAACAGCCACGGACGGGCGTTGGCTAAATAAATAAATAAACATACACCAATAGATATTAATCTAAAGATCCAACATAAAACGAAAACAAATTAAATACAACAGAAAACTACGAGATATACAAACACCACAAAAACTACTCAACGCGCATTCTAAACGACAAAACACAAAATTAAATGCTATATTTGAACACATAATCAACAACTACTCTACCTAGTGCGAAACGAGTCTGCTAAAAATATCAGTAGTTGTAATTTTTTGCCAAGTGATACTAAAAGAAATAATTTATTATTTTATTTTTTGTAGTATCTCTGTAACGTCTACAGTAAATGTCTTTTTACTAAAGATTGCCTTTAATAATATTGTACTTATATTTACTTTTTCGATATCTAATGGTTGATAACGATATTTTCAGCATTTAGTCGTAGCTTGTCACTTAGAAGTTACGGACAATTTACTGAACTAATATGTTACACATGTGATGTAAGATCTGTTTAAACTTGTGAAATTAAAATCAATGTGCATAATTAACTATTTATTTTGCATGGAAGTTGTACAATACCGCTCCAAACGTTTCGCTCCTGCCCTCCAAAAACAGAACAAAGGATCGGACCATGAACGTCATTGTTACGGGCTGTAATTGAATTTTAGATTATTGTTCAAATCGCCAACAGGTTGTGCAGTACATTTATGTACAGTGTGTATTGTTTTCAGCATTTCCAATTGTTTGGCCACTCAGTCTATTCAACGTACCTTTAAGGATATTACTTTGATACGTGGCAGCGTGCAATATATACAGAATACATTTGTGGCGAATAATGATAGGGTTGGCGTACATTGTGAAACGGATATGATGTTGGACATTAGCGTGAATATCTGTCAGTCATTCTTCTGTCACGATCTATCGGTCATCTCTAGAGACATCTCCTTCTGTAAAGATCGATACTGGTAAGTGTAATATATGTATATGTATATAGGGGGAACGATAGGATAAGTAGCTTCCTTCAGCGGCGCACTCAGAATTCGTTAAGGGAGGCCAAAGACCTCAACACCAGGGGGGATCAATTCGGTTGTAATATTCCCCAAATCAGTCAAGTTTTTCAGTGCATACTTTGTTACTTCGGAGCGTAAACTCAACAACTGTGTACTTTAAAGGGATAAACCTGAAACTTTTCATTATTGATCCATTTAAATATTATTCATATTTTAAATCCCTAATTAACTACAAATAGACCTGATAAATATATTTATAACAATAATTTTTAGTAAATATAGATAGATAACTCTATATAACTTGGTAGTTAAAAGCCATATATAAATTTAACTACCAATATATACCAAGATATAAGTGCTATTAAATTATAAATAATTAAAAGAGAAGGGCTCCTTGCCCCCTCCATTCGCTGCGCCACTGGCTTCCTTGAAATGAACGTCGCTCATCAACAATCACTCAAAGTCTCTTTTAGAAAGTAGACAATCCTACTGACACCGACTTCCAAATAATCAAGAAGTATAGCGGCAAGTATTTCTGTACAAGAAAGTAGACAATCTATTAAGGTAATAAAGAGATGATAGACTCCTACTTCCAAACAATAAATAAGCATAGAGGCAAGATGATGTACAAGAAGGGAGACAATCTACTGAGGTAATAAACAGATGACCGACTCCTACTTCCAAACAATAAATAAGTATAGAGGCAAGATGATGTACAAGAAGGGAGACAATCTATTAAGGTAATAAAGAGATGACTGACTCCTACTTCCAAACAATAAATACGTATAGAGGCAAGATGATGTACAAGAAGGGAGACAATCTACTGAGGTAATAAACAGATGACTGACTCCTACTTCCAAACAATAAATACGTATAGAGGCAAGATGATGTACAAGAAGGGAGACAATCTATTAAGGTAATAAAGAGATGACTGACTCCTACTTCCAAACAATAAATACGTATAGAGGCAAGATGATGTACAAGAAGGGAGACAATCTACTGAGGTAATAAACAGATGACTGACTCCTACTTCCAAACAATAAAAACGTATAGAGGCAAGATGATGTACAAGAAGGGAGACAATCTATTAAGGTAATAAAGAGATGACTGACTGCTACTTCCAAACAATAAATACGTATAGAGGCAAGATGATGTACAAGAAGGGAGACAATCTACTGAGGTAATAAAAAGATGACTGAATCCTACTTCCAAACAATAAATAAGTATAGAGGTAAGATGATGTACAAGAAGGGAGACAATCTACTGAGGTAATAAACAGATGACTGAATCCTACCTCCAAACAATCAAAACGTACAGCGGAGAGATGATGTGCAAGAAGGCTATCTAGAACTAGAGACATTAGAGAGCGGAGCTTCTGCAAGTGCCACAACTACATACATATAGTTAGCGATAGCAGGGGATTACTTCTTTGAGCCTTGAATGTTGTCCTTTCTTTAAGAAAAGTCATTAGTCATAGCAGCTATCTGGCACTCACAGGCATACCCACCGACTATGTGGACGAGCTACTACAACGATGGTTACCTACCGTAACGGACAAAAAACTTCATTAAAGTTAGCATTTTTTTTTATCAACATGTACTTCCAATAAAATCGAGACCAAATTTGACAAGCTTATAGTTATTATAAAGTTATTAACCTCACAACGTTATCACCTTCTTCTCAATAATATCAATATTCATTTCCATCAAATTTTATTAAAATAGATTTATACAATTAAAAAAATAAATAAAATGTTCAAACAAAATATTAGCTCTACTTATTTAACGTTCGTTAAACTGATAAAACTATATTTTAAATTATAAAAAAAATATATTAAATTCATGTGCATACAACTTTCGAAACCTAAACATAGAAAGCTTTATACATGCGTCACAAAACAGAATTATAACAAAATATATATAAATAATATTGTAAGGTATTTTTATAAGACCTAATGAAATAGTTATAAATATGTTGATACGGACGGTGTTTTTACGATACGTGATATCACTTTATCATTGTAGATTGAACTAACTATCTAATAGCAATCAAATAATGATAGTTGGTCAAATATGGCTAATAACTTGGTTTTTATATTGTGAAATAAGGCTAAATGGGTAGTTTTATATTCAAAATAAGCTGATTGGGTAACTTAAGTAAATGTGCCAAAAGTAACCTTTATTATTAGATAAAATTTATTGATAAAATTAATGTTGAAATAAAGCTAATTGGTTACCTAATACGGTCATCTGGATATTGGGTATTTTTCCTTATACTGGGTTGCAAAATATACTCCATTCGATTTCCTAATGCCTTTCTATGAAAGTAGTTGTTTTTCCCCACGATATGATCGCCACGATAACACCCCCAAACACATAAAACCATTCTATTATTTTTAACAAGCCGGACTTGAACACAAACGCCCTTTCGAATATTTTTGTCTGTAAATGTAAAACTGTACAGACGGTATTCTGTCTATATATTGCATTTATTTAGTTTGATCTAAATTTAATTCAAATTATTTGGTAACAAAACAGAATAAATTTGACATTTCGCTGGTAGAATGTTTAATTAATCAAAACCCAAACTCTATCCAGCAAAATCACTCGCAGTAATCATAGGCTAAACAAAACTTAACCAATTTAATGGAATCTAACGTGTTACGAAATGCGGTAATCTTACAAAAATAATTCTGCTAAGATTTCTATTTCTTTTTAAGTAGCACGAAGCACACTACCTTTGTGTGCTCGGAAGTGGACGTGTGGGAGTAAGAACAGGTGTGTGCAATAGAAGCTGTCTTTTTCACGTAATAAATGTTTGAAATAAGTGTTCTTTTATACTCGAGAGTAAATTGTGAGCTCAGAGAATAAATTTATGACGCACCGTTGTAAAACCTTGCCCAATTTATTCTTATTGTTGTATTTTGTTTGGAAAATAAATTTTCTACTTAATATTTTTAAAAAGGAAAGCACGAAATGTGTTTCATGTGGTGTGTTTCTGTAATGGAAGTAAGCCATTAGGGTTAAAGCATTACAACATGGTTTAGGTATGGGATTTGTATGTGGGCTTACATGTTGAATTATGTGTAGAGAATTAAGGTAAGTATATGATACTATGGAGGACTAAAAAATTTTAAAAAATTTTCTTTGCACAGGGTGGCATGCCCGAAGTAGAATACTCTTCCCCTCCTCCACTTTCTCTCTCTCTCTTTCTGGCTCTCTCTCCCCCTCTCTGTCTCTTTCTGTCTACCGCTTTTTTACCTCCCTATCTTTCTCTTTCATTCTCTCTATCTCGTTTTGTCTCTCTCTTTCTGTCTTTCTCCCTTTTTCTCTCTATTTCTCTCTCTTACCATCCTTCTCTATCTTTATCTATCTATCTGAGAAAAATAACTATGAAAACAAATTCAACCGTGCTTGTTGTGTGATAAGTCAAATATATAAAAACTTTAGTAGTAAATTCCATTTCCACACACACAACAGTCAACAGACTATGGGTTTATAAGAATGTTTAATACATACGAAGCAGATAGACATGTTTCTCTACGGGCCCGGTAACATTCTCTGATCTTAATAGACTGCAAGATATCGTTCTCATCAAACTTACTGTCATTTCATAGCTCAAAGTCCGTTCTATATTAATTATCACATATACTTATCCCTACATAGAGGTATAAGTTATCGCTTATCACATAGATTATAACTCGAATAGGTTTACCTGTAGGGTCTAATACTGAACAGCTTTTACATTCATTTCATATAATAGCCTAAATGTAATTTTACTCTAATAAAATCACTGAAATACGTGCGTGTGAGCATGTATGTATGCGTATTTATGTATGTGTGTGTGTGTGTGTGTGTGTGTGTGTGTGTGTGTGTGTGTGTGTGTGTGTGTGTGTGTGTGTTTGTGTGTGTGTGTGTGTGTGGAAGGGGTGTTTTTTTAATAAACAGAACAACAATTTATATTTTAACGACTTCAACACAATAGCTTCAAAAAGACTTAACTTATTCTTCCGTGAGCCAATACCATTTGCAGTTACCTAACGACAGACTCTGACAAGTTTTATTTTTTCTGTCAGTGTCTGAACCCTCAAACAGGCCCAGTCTGTGTAGGGGTAGAAACAGTTAGTTATTCCTTCATAAATACCTTATTTGTGAGTCTAGGGGCGTTACACGGACTTCTTAAATCTTCTGCAATAGAAAGTTAGCTCTGAAGTATTTAGGGAGCAGCCCTTCGGGTCATAGTTAAGCATAAGATATGTTTATAAATCCCTTATATTAGCTCACACTCTCCTGATATATAGGCCCTATCTTGTACAAATTTTCAATCGTTAATAATATAATTTATATTCATCCAATCACGTTCAAATACACTTTTTTTAACCTGTAGTGGATGACAATTGATGGTAACTCAGTTTTTTTTAATATGTATTCAATAACTAAATCATAAAATTTTGGCGGTCTAGGCTGGATTCGAACTGAGCATCTTCCGTTTTAAAGCATTGAGTCAACTTTCCCATAGCTAGAAGTATATTTCTCATAGAAGTATATGAATTTTTCTTTTGCTTTGATTCTCATCGAATCCTCCATTGTGCAATCCTAAATTGTTGCCATGGTTACCACATAATATTATTAATAATCCTCAAGGAATAAAAATGAATGAAAAAATAAAATAAACAAACGAGCTGGATTAACGGCATCGAACCTTGCTTCACAAATGGATAATGCGGGAAAAAGTGAAAAAACTGCAACTCAATGCAAGAAACAAAACAAACGTAAGCGTATAAATAGTAACAAACAAAAATAATAGTCCAACACCATACATAAAAAGTAAAATGGAAAACTGCAAAGAAATCCGCTTTCTATTTTGCCACTTAATATTGTTATTCTGACATATATATATATATATATATATATATATATATATATATATATATATATATATACATAAAAGAAACTAAAATAATTTTTTTTTGCTTAAGTAGGAATTGACTTTTTTAAGTTATATATTACTTATTTATATTTTATAAATGAAACTTCAAAAATTTAGATTGTGAGCAATAAAGAGCTTTCATAGGGATGTGAATGAGGGACAAAAGAAGCGGGTTAGAGACGCCAAACCAGGCCTAAAGACGTGTAAATAACTTACCACATATAGTTAGAACTTAATCTGTATCCCTTTTCATTTAGAAATTTCTCCATTTAAATAATTTCACTGATTGATTTATTTTAATGGTTTTTGCATCTGCCTTTGGCTGTCTACAAATTTTATTGTTTAAGTGTGCTGGCAGTTCGAAGCGAATTTAACACCAAGTTAATTATAAGTTAACTTACTATTATAGATAAATATTTGTGTTACTAGTGTTTGTTTGTTTCGACCAGATATGAAAGTTGTTAAAGAATTTCCTGTTCCACGTATCAATCCGTTTGTGCAGACAATCTCCTCCTTGACAACCCTGTTAACTCCCTTCCCTGCCACCCTCAACCCCTCTTACAATATATTTTCCTTCACGTTATTCAACATAAACTTACGAATGTGGCGTTTATTTATCTCCTAAGACAGGCTATACAGTCATTTTTTGCAATTTATGAACGATATAAAAATGTTTAACAGTCACAACTTGGGTCTACTACCTCATAAGTAAGAAAAGAAATGGTCAAATATTTTGAATTCGTGCTTAATAAAAGTAATAGTTGGGCTTGCTCTGCTTTTGTTATGTATCACCGATAACTGGATAGATTTTAGTTTGTATTCAAAGTAAGTAATATTTAAAATACTGACAGATACTCATTTACAATACTCTTGTTTAACCACATTATGTTTCGGTTGTTTTCCATCGTTTCTGAAAACATTTATTAAAATACTGTAATGGCAAAAGTCATGAACGTGATTTATGGCATACGGCTAGAAAAGTACAAGTCTTTGATCGGACACAGTAGTACTCTGTCTTGTAAATGCGAAAACCTTCTAGAAGTAAACGCATATAAGTTACTGTCACTGGAACACGAGAAAAGTTTTGCTTTCAGTTCTGCGCATGCGCTGTCTATGTATGCCTGACCTACAAACATAACCTAACGGTGTGGTAGTTTTTAGTAGTTATACTTTAGTAAGTAATATAAGTATTTACAGATAAGTAAAGGTTCTAATTTTAATAAAAAATTGTACACAAAATTATTTATGTATGTTCCCGTTTCTGTATTATAATTTTCTGTAAATTTGACTTTTTATGTTAGAAATGTTTTTGGGGATGATCTTATCGTTTTGACATCCCTTTGGCCAGAGCTCTTCTCGTGGCCCGGTGACAGTTGGAAGGGGCAAGTCACGCTTGAGTGGATACAACAGTTAAATGGTTCTAGAGCCTTCTAGCAATAAACAGAAAATCACTAGAAGTGGCAAGTAGAGACATTAAGGTTTGGTTAGAGTATTTTACAATGTATTGAGCAGAATACAAACGTTTTGTTACAGATATTGACAGTTGGTATGTGTTAAGTGTAATAACAAACTCAGTGGTTATTAGTTGACAAACAATATTTGAATGCTTTTATATATGTTATTGTGTAAATATTATTATTCAAAAATATGTGTAAATTAATAAAGGGTTAATCTAAAGTTGCCGGTAAGTTATTAAGCTCATGTAGGAGCTTAGCAATATAATAAGACAAGACATGGCCGTCAAAAGCTATAACAGTTTAAGGGGCACTCAATAGTTAGATAAGGGAGATTTTAAAATGAAATAATAAATTGGTGAGTAATCTGATAGGTTTCGGTTAAAATAAGAATAAATTAAACTGCTTTGAATCCGGAATAATGTCTTGCTATCTTCTTGATTTCACTAAACGTAGGAGGAAGAATGGAGAAACGTTTCACTGACAAATTATAATATAATTATAATTATACTATTCCATACTGAGCCATTAACATTGAAGCAGATGTAACAAGGTGTGAAGTTCTTAATACAAGGTGCAAGCATGAGTAGATATTTCAGCACCAAAGAATTTCGTTCGACTAAAAGTACTTGAGCATGATCTATAAAGTTATTTGGGAGTAAGAAGTTCATAAAGGCATCGTCAGTATTCCGCTTCCATTTCTAGTGTTCATACGTAGGAAATTCCAGAAACATATTAGTGAATATGTACGGCCCTGAGAGAGTAAAATGCATTTCCAACCGTTAAGACCAAGTGCTTATGTAAAGTAAAAGTCCTTATTGGTCAAGAGTAGTAAAGAAAGTGTCTTCTAATTTTACCTGTGCAATAGTACTTTTCCTTCATTTTTCAATCCCCACATAGTAGATAAGAAATCTTTTTTTCTCGTAGTTTCATATACAAAATTTATTTCTGATAACGTCCTTTCCTATTTCCTTCCTATTTTACTTTCTTATCGCTAAGAATATTTACGACTAGAAAGACATAATGGAGTGTAAAATATATGAGACGCTACCTCTTTCGCAAGACACTCTGGATTGCACATGTTCGGTTATTCTAGGGCAGGGATTCCCAAACCTTTTGATATCACACCCCCTCTTGCAAAGAAAGCCTCCCACGCACATCCACTTTACACTATAAATAAAAGGTATGAACATATGAAAAAGAAACAAATATTATATATATATATATATATATATATATATATATATATATATATATATTGAAAACAATTTACTATTTATACATATTTTCACAAGAAACATGATATAACATTCCGAGTTTTAGTTTGCAAGGTAAATTTTACCTGATAAGAGAAAAATCTATTAATGAAATGCTTGAGCTTGCATTTATTTCTCTAGCTTACCTATTTGAGGTTGTATTGTAATAAGGGGACAACGGTTACCAACAGTTTGTTCATATATTTAGTTTCATTGCAACAAGTGCTGAAAATACTTTTTCGCACAGGTAGGTGCTGGAAAAAAACAATTACAATCAACGAGCTGTCTGTGATACACTTTTAAGTGTTTTATCCAAAATGAAGATTTGCCCATTTAGTCAAAATCATTTTCGGCAGAGGAACCACTTTGTATATATTTCATTTAAATTTTCTAAACATCATGACCCATGTGAAAACCTATGTAAAAAAATCAGGAGTAAATTCAGATTTAAATTTTAATAAATTGTATACATAATTTTAGAGATAATGAAAATTTATCTTACTATTTTCTAACTGGTCTTGCACCCCCTTTGACTTGCCTTCAATCCTTCCAAAGGGGGCGCGCCCCCAGTTTGGGAACCCATGTTCTAGAGACTTATGAGTCCAACTCATCGAACGGTCACTCATAGGTTTATAAACCATATTATACAAAAGTATTAAATATTGTTTTTAAAAAAATATTCTTTCAAACTACTTTTTCATCAAGTATTTTGAGCAAAATACTACTTAAGTTTAACTAATTCATTTTTTCTTTGTTCTTGTTTAATCTAGAAAGTAATAAGTATCTACAAGCCAGTGAAAAACAGGTCATTAGTTGGTGTGAAACCATCCAGCTGCCCTTAAACACTACGCTCTGTAATACGTCTTGCTTAGACTCAGTTCAGGGTGTTACTGTGGGCGCAACACATACTTTCGTGGATTCCGTCAAAGGGGGGGATATCAGTTTAAATAGTGTTATTCAATAAGATGTTAGTCACTCTTGGTGAAAATATAACCAATACAAAGCTGATTGTTATAAAGTGCGTGCGATTTGCGTTTTATAAGTACGAATAGAATGAAAGTTATTTTGGGCTAGTAAGGATATGATGCTGAGCGCATTGTAAACAGCGTGGCATCACTGCAGTAGACTACCATTGAGGATCACTACCCCTTATTTTAGGGTTAGGTACGTGGTAGTTATTAAAAAAAAACAAATAAATGAACACCCCCTGGTGATGTGATATGGTGGATAATTGCTGGTATAGGCGGATTCATACTTGCTCCTTAAGATGGTCATAGAAGTCTCTGAATAGAAAACCTTTTATATTCTTTATCTACTACTCAAAAACTCTAGGTTTGCTAGATATTTGTTTAATGTACTTATAATCAGGATTTATTATATTCATGACGTCATAAATAGTCTTTATTTATATAAATACAAATTGGTAAGACTTTCCATGATGAAATTTAATGATTATAGTAAGTAAGCCTGCAGCGCACCTTCATTTTAACCTTCCCTGGTGAAGAGTAAGAAGTAACCGTTTTAAACAAATTCATGTTGATAGTTTATGCAAAAACATATCAACATTTGATTTTAATTAAGTGTTTAAAAATATCAAAAACATCAAAAATTGACAGTTGTTTTCCGATATACAATGAATGATTCTATAATTTAACTCGCCGTAATCTGGCTATTAACTAACAATCACTTTGAATTTTCAAGTCAATATATTATTAACATTTCTAAAGGAAACGAGGGCAAGTAGAGCCACAACTAATGATAACAGAAAAATGCGGAAACTTTTAATGTTTAAGTTTCTTGATGTAATCATCTTGAATTCACTGATTAAACTAAATTTAAACTACTTAACTAAGTGAATCCGTAATTGCTTACTTGCTGACGCGTTTCAAAACGTTCGTTCCTTTTACGAAGCTCGCCCTCTACTAGCGGCATTTGACTCTTTACAAACGGTATGACAGGGTTGGATTTATGACAGTGGATGAGTTGTCGGTGTCTTGTGTGATGTATTGGAAGAGGCTATTTGCTTCAAAGTGTGTGTGGTCATTTAATATGTTTTCCCTGTCTGTTGCTTAGTGTTTGTAGATTTCATATTGTTCTAAAGTTGTTAATTTTTTACTCTGTTTTAATGTGTGTAGAATATTTAAATTAGTGTGTATGTCGGTATGGGTGTGTTGGGTGTTATTTAGGTGTTTTGCGTAGCTGGATTTAGGGTTTGTTTGTTTTGTTTGGGTGATGTGTTCATCGAAGCGTGTATAGAATGACCTGCCGGTTTAACCGATGTAATAATTGGGACAATCGTTGCAAGTTAATTTGTAAATACCTGAGAGTTTGTAAATGTTTTTTTAGAGTGTTTGTTGTTTTGTAGGATTTTTGGTAATGGAGTTTTTTGAATGTAGAGGCTATTTTGTGTGTGTTGTTATTGTGGTAGGTGAGGGATATGTATTTGTTGTTTTTTGTGTGGTATGTTTGTGTGGCTGTTTGATGGTGTTTATATTTTATTTTCCTGAGTATGTTGTCTATGAGTGTGTGTTAGTAGCCGTTTTGTTGAGCGATGTATTTTATGGTATTAAGTTCTTCGTCGTAGTCTTTCTGTACCATGTGTATATTTATTAGGCGGTGTAACATATGATTAAATGCAGCGTGTTTGTGTTGTGTGGGGTGATTAGATGTATTATGTATGACCATATCTATAGTTGTTGGTTTTCTGTATATTTTGAAATTCAGGAAGTTAGGATTTACGTATTCACTTAGTTAAGTAGTTTAAATTTAGTTTTAATGTTTATTAGTCGAATTCGTAATATAGGTTTAAAATTTGTGGAAAGAAATTGTCGAAGTAATATTTTACCAAAGCAATATTGTAGGTATATACTGAGAAGGGCTTTAGGACATTTTTCAAATTTCATATTCAAGGTTATCG